>OU383775.1:84091016-84556016 GCA_910950805.1 Acrocephalus scirpaceus scirpaceus
GCACTGACAGCAGTAAACAATTGTTTGGGGTTATGCCTCCTGAACTGTTGACAAGATGACACTGAAAGCGCAAGACATAAATGATGCCCCAGAGTGACATTTCTAGAGACATCGAAAAACCAGAACAGGTTCAAAGCAAACTTCCTTCATCTGGCCATAAATATGTGCCAGCTGACACCAGCATTCTCACATAAAAAGAGAATTGCATTTGTTTCTGAATAACCCTGGAAAAATGAAGTCTGAAAATCAGACTTTATCTTTGATGCATTTACAGTAAAAAGCCTTTCAGAGTAAAATGCATGAGAACATCCTGAGGCCTTATTTTCAAGCATGATTAGCTTATGAATTGATAAAAAAAATCTGTCTACCTTCTCTGTAATGATTAAAAAAAAAAAAGAAGACAGACAAGATTCTGGAGCATTCAGCAGTTTGTAAATGCAGTACTTTTTGGCTCTTGGATCTGCTCTGAAGCCAGCTCCTTCTTTTTTTTCATGTTATTCCCCATGAGAGCACACAGAGAAATTCAGTATTAATGTTAAGTGTCACATCTTCAGAACAGAACAAAGTGAGCTCTGACACCAAGCTTCTATCATTGCTTATTAACACGCTAATGGAGAAGCAGATAGTGTTTTGGAAAAGCATGGTAGACTAACATGCATCTCTAAAAAACAAGCACAGTTGGAAGCTGGGGTAAAAACAAAGTGGGAATATGGAACTAAGTTTACTTTTTATCACACTGCTTTCTCAGTAACTCTGTGCTTCTTCAGAAAATAAATTCAGTATGAAACTAACACTTGGAAAGCTTTTCCAGCAGACACTTGTAGAAGTTTTCTGGCACAGCCAGAAATTTACCATATGGGCCAGCCCAGTTCTCCCTGAACACAGCAGGAGTTTGGTCATGGTACTCACTAAAGATGGGCTGGTATCTGAACATACAATTTTCTTTGGATAATTTATGGAAACCTTAGATGTGAAACATAATCTGTTTCCTTTTACAGCATCCAACTGCACAGCAAGTTTACATGAAGGACAAAGAGCACACAGAACAAGGAGGCCAATGAAGAGTGCTGAAGCAAGGCTGCAGAACCATCTCGGTGGCAAAGGTTGCAATCACTTTCACAGAAGTCACAAGAGGTTATACTTTGCATTACTTCTGAATTATAGCTTCTCACTGCTCTTCTCCCTGTTCAGAAAGGTTAGTTAACATTAGTTAATGAACTTCTGAAAATTAACCAAGAACCTAGCTTCAAAAAAGAAATCATTTTTAAAGGACACACTAAACTCTGACGCAGACCTCATCACACACTGCAAAACACTTCCCAGAGTTGGTATTTAAGCCCAGCCATTCCTCATTTTTCTTCACCCAGAACACCTCAATGTATTCAGACCAATGCCTGGTGAAAGGCACACTTTCGTAGACTCAATCTCAACTGTTAGACAAACTCTGTTCTGCAACTTCTTTTTTTAGTAGTAGCATTTTTAAACTGAAACTATATTAATTTTCATTATAAGCCTCAAGGTATTAAAAAATATGGAATTTTATGGGCCAAAATGTTTATCAAACAGTGACACCCAGCTACTTATAACAAGTCAGGTAAGAGAATACTACAGTACTGGCATCCAAGCAGCTCTTACGCCTATGCCAGTTGTACTATCTGCCACAACAAAATCACATTTATCAATAAATGCCAGAGCAGAAGACCTCTAGGCATTTCCTAGCTCTGAATATGACATGAATCTGTCATCAACACATAAAATATATCTCTGCAGCTTGGGTCACCAACTACAACAGTGATGGAAAATAATAAATTAAAATAAAATCACTTTCCGGTATTAGGCAGGAAGCAGTTCTCCCAGAAGAACTCAATCATGGCATATGTATATATGTTGGTCACTAATATATCTATGCTATTTAGTAACAGGAATGGTGTCCTGTAAAATAATATTTGCACAAATAATTTTCTTGAAATTAAAGAAATTACAGCACTGATTACATCATATAAATATTGGTCCTTAATATTAGTTTGCTAACTGAGACTTTATGGACTACATTTATTTAAATATAATAAAAATATTTACATGTGTACATTTGCCTGTGACTTTACAACAAACATATTTATTATTTATGGCATTCTTATAAAATATTAGGTCCTGAGCTCCTCTCCCAGGAAATGGAAATTCATTTCCCCATAGATTCTAAGTCTTGCGTGTTTCTCTCACATCAAAACTTGCTGTAATTTTTTAAACCACTAGCCCTTAAAACATACTCTAATTAATGGATAATGTACTTATAACCAATAATTTCCTATTTTACTTTAAAGTTCTGTGAATAAACAAGAATTTCAGCCTATATAGAATAAATGTGATCTTCATCTAGCTGAAGTTGCACACATCATATTTTGTTGTCTTTTGTATTGTGCTAAAAAAGCATGAATAATTTGCCTGTACAATTTTTTATGCTTTATCTCAAACCAAGGCCAAATCCTTAATAATGTATCAGGTGGTTCACGTAATGAAAACCTAGTATCTTCTCCAGCAGCCTGTAATTTTTTCTTGCTTTTAATTTTGCCAAAGAGCTTTGTACATTGTTTCCCATCTCTAAAACACTCTACACAACACATACTACATAATATGTATAATACACACAACAACAACCAATCAAGCAACAACCAAAAAAAACCCAAAAACACAAACAAGCAAACCAACCCAAACCCCCCTCTCCCCTCTAAAAAACCCTTTGAAACTGCTTTTCCAATGTACACCTTTTTTAGGTAATAATAGAAGTCAAAACATTGACATTTTCTCCCATGAAGGACTCTTAGTATAAGTAAGAAACAGATGGCAAAGCTACTCAAGAGGTAATTATTAACTTGGTAAGTGAATCACAGGGAAGCTCCTGCTTCATTTTGATAGTTTTTGGAACATATTGGGCCAGACAATTTGGAACAGTTGAGGAACCAACCCATTAGGACAACAGATATGTGAAAACGCTATTACTTGTTAGCAAATTAGGCATGTTAATGTCCAAAAAGACTACAGTTCAATGCAGCTTTTTCTTCACTAAAATTTCTCCTATTCATGCAAGAAGAAACTTGCTTTTAAACCTCTGAATAATTAAGTACCATTTGAAATGACTGACACTTACTAGGTTCATAGTAATCCACTACAGTCACTGAAGCATCTTGGATATTTGCCACCTTGAAGTCTCTCACAGCTGGAATATCCACACAAACCTGTGTTTCATTTAGCTAGAAAAACAGAAGAGAAACATCCTGAGTACCCTGGGGATGGTGGCTTCATGGAAGAGGTAAGGACTTTTAGCTCGGTGGTAGGCCATTTCTAAAAGCTTAAGAATCATGATGCATATAAAGATGCTTATCTCATATCTCACTGTCAGTAATTTTGGTCAAATTACAGACTTCTTGAAATGTTTGCCTTCTTATGTGTGATTTTTAAGAGGCCTAATTTAGAAACCCCTTACAAATACAACTGAGTTGCACTTATCCAATCAGCCTCACTAAAAAACAGAAGAACTATTAATTGCATTTAAATAGCAGATGTTGATTTCCCCAAAGAATACAATCATAATGTCTTTCCAAATTTAAAGCCTAACAATGTCAGAGTCAAGATTAACATCACCACAAACACATCTCTTTGTTATTTCCAACTTACAGAGTCTAAGTATAGGTTGACTTTTCCATTGTCTTTTTCCATCTTCTTAACTGTATTGTCTAATGGAACAAAATCTGGTGACACAGAGAAACCACTGAGTAAGTCAACCTCCATGAGGACCATGCCACTACTGGGAGCCATGCCAGAACCAAAGTACCTTTTCAAAACACAGAGACAAAGAAACTTTTAGAAGAAATACAGTATACCACTCTCCAAAGAAAATATTTGATCTTTAAGTCCCAACTAATGAAATAATAATGCTTAAGAATACTTAGGAAACAAATGGAACAAAATACTGACAGGAAAATTTCTAATGATAAAGAGCTAATAATTAATTTCTCAATTATTTTTCCTGCTAATTTTAGCTACGTATGCAAAAGCTGGTTTAGCACTGAGAAAACTGCAATACAAAAATCATGTGAGAGACTACATTGACACCATGAAGTACTTTCAATAGGCATCTATTAGTACAGATTTATATTACAAATATGCAGAAACTATTGCAATTAAACACATTTCAAAAGAAGCAATTGAGAAACTGCTGTAGGAATTCTTGTACTGAAATAGATATATTTCCTCTTATGGATGAATTATTTTGCTTTTATTCATTCAGGAGGCCAAGATACAGGTGTATATACCAAAGAAGTCTCCCAGAACTTTTCATATTTCCTTCCTAGAGACTGATGGTTCCATTAACAAAGCCATCACCAAATTATTTCTCAAAGTTTCAGTTTTAGAATGCATAGCCATGTTATTAATCCACATTTGGAAAAAGATTTAATGGGTCCCTTCTTTTTTCCTAAATAATGTTTATTATTATATCTTCTTCCAATGTGAAAACCAGATGCTGGAGTAAAAGTTTGCTCTGTTGAGCAAGCCTTGCACATTATGGTGCATAACAGACGTATAAAATATATTTATGGTGCTCTGTGCTATAAGTGTCACCTGAAAAAGATTCTACTGTTTTAAATGAAGCAGGTAGCAGAAGAGTTTCCCCAGCCTTAGCATGGAAGGTAAATGATTATTGTTCCACTAGAATGGAAGTGTCTCCAATCCCCATTTTGAAAGCCTGGCAATATTGAAAGTAATTAAACTATTTCTTTGTAGAGCTGGGTAGTTAAAAAAAAAAATAAAAGGCAAGAGTTGATTTCAAAGCGATGCTGTTAAGCCTGGCTGATTCAAGGCAGATACAACTTTGAAAGAAATACAGCACAACCGCTGACTTCAGTTGGCTCACAAGATTAGAAACAAATGAAACCATCTGTTCGATGATGTGCTGTGCCAAAGTAGCTGCTATTGAAAACAAATAACTGAATTGGAACTGGATGTAATTATTTCTGCATAATTACCAAAACGAGGAGAGTAAAATACTCAAGACTCAATACAAGTCTAGCCAGCCTGGGGTGCTACTAAAACACCAACGGGGAACCAAACTATCTTGGTACTGTCAAGGAGTGAATTAGATATGTCCCTAGAATTTATGAGGATCTGGCTCTCAAAAAAAGGAAGAGAAGGGGCAGCCTTGGGGGTGGGTTGTGGTACCATCTCTTCAACTCCATGGTCTCTTAAAAAAACAAAGAAAAAAAAATCATCATGCACGAATGACTAGTAAGAGAAATACAGACTTGAAACATGTACCTGAAGAAAGCTAATAATATTTTCTGTTGAACTTTATGTTTCAGCTCTTCAGCAATATGAGATCAGGGTGACACCCTCTTACAGATGATACAAAGAAGAGAAAACAAAACCAGTCTAGTGTGGGCAGAAAGCAGAAATGAGAGAGTAAATAGAACCATCAGTGATCAGTTTCCCATGACTGGAAAAGGTATGTGGACAAGAAGATTTAGAAAAAAATAGGAGTCCTGGGTATTTGCCTCCCAGAGAGTGAGTTCGTTAGCTCCTCTAACCAAGAACCACTTTAACTTTAGTGTCATAAATAATACCCAGTTAAGATGACCATAGCCAACCACTATCAAGCTGGCTGAGAGAAGGTGGATTTTCTCCAGATCAAAGAAAAGAAAAAAAATGTGAAGTTGAAGCCTTCAGTACCTAACTATGTATATCCACAGCTAGATGCATACCCACAGCTAGAGTATACATTCCTGCTCGTTGAGATTTCAGCAGTCTTTCTGAATTGGTTTCTCTACTAGAAAGCCACATCATGTTATAAAGATCATAAGTAGGCCAAGTTTAAGCTAATTTAGGAATATAGATAAGGCATATACTAGATACAATTTATAAAGAAAAGAAGAGAAAGATGACTAGTCTATCAAGCTCAGCAATCACAGATGAAAGTGTAGCTTCAACAATTTAAACAGACTTACTCAAAGTACCAGTCCACTTTCCACAGTAAGAGTTGATGGAACTGATATTGGAATTATCTAAATGTTCCAAGTAGTCTCTTGAGGCTGCTTTTCAATGTCACAAGATTTTCCCCTATTCTTTGAACACCTTGCAATTAAAGCATCACAACCTTAGAGGCTTCTCAGAGAGACGGAACACTTCTCTGTATTTTAAGCGAAAAGTCTCAGCTAGAGAGTCAGATTGCTCAGAAAAGACTTACCCCAAACCCAGCATGTAAGCCATTTACATGTCATGAGTAAAGTGCTAGATTTTAGAATGCTGTTGACACTTCATAGAAGTGTTTAAAAGAGAACAAGCCCCTTCTGTGTCAAGAGCTCTCCTGTATTCTAATATCTCTGCCCACCATTTGTGTCTCTGAACTGGATACTAGAAAACATAAAAACAGAGCTCTGGCTTTATGCCCACTGGCTATTTCCCAAATTAAATCAATCCTCTATACTGAAATCATATTCTCTATAGCTGATTATTTGTGTGATGGTGTCACCTAGAGGCTCCATCTCCAGTCACCGCTCCCTTGTTGTAGGCAGAGCTTAAGAATAGTTCTAGGCATACAGTGTACAAAGTTTAAATAAATAGCAAAAAGGAGGGTGTGGATGAAAGGCATGTAAGAGTAATCACAGTGGATCAGATGTTACACTTCAAATCTTGCATTTACAATGAATGCAATAAAATATTACATATATAATATGTATAATGTCACAAGAAGAAAACTGTTTCTAGAGGAAGTATTCACAAACAGATGAAATTCTTAAATACAACAAATGCAGTCATTTCAACAACATTCTTGTGGATAATAAATGATAGAAGACAAAAACCATATATCTAGAGAGAGAGAGAGAGAGAGAAAATGTCCTATTGTTTTTTGTATAAAATATGCAGTGGTCTTTAACTACAATAGGAAATGCACACTGAAGAAACTGTCAGAAAATAAACATCTTCAAATATATCTTTTAAATATGTGTATGAACACTTCCACAGCAAGCAAAATGGGGACACAAAGCAGTCAAAGAAATCACTTAATTAACTGGCTGACCTAGGAATATGCAGTTCAATGTCACCTATTCTCATGCGATGCAAATTCTATCCAGATAACACCAGGTGGATGTTCTGTGGTCCCTGAGATGATACTTGAGCAGTCTCAGCTCAGCTCTTAGTAGCTGATTACTGAACAAGAAACATCACCCCAGATGCACACATTCTCTCATATCCTCCTGCCCCCAACTGCTTATTCAGCAAAAAGAACAGAATTAGTCTGGGTGGAAAACTTACTACCTCTTTCAAATTTAGAATAATGTATTCTATCACCAAATTCTTAACTACTGGTGAATCGAAAGACCACAAAGATAGTTGCGCAATAAGGCAATGTGAATTTATCATTATGTAAACACAGATTTTGACTCCTGCCAAAATTGTTCTGAGTGAAGTTAATTACAGAGACAAACAAAGAATGATTACTTCATGGTGTTTTCAGCACTTCAGACTTCCTTCTCTCTTTGCAAAAAAAAAAAAAAAAGCATCAACTTCTGTATCAAAAGCAAAGGACTCTTTTCATGAAAGGTAAGAGTAATAGGCCCTTGTCACAGCTTGCTACTCAAATTAGAATACAAAGATACTGATTCAATTTTCAAGTCTGTCCACACTCATCCCTATAGCTCAAAAGCACTTGCACCAAAGAAATCTTTGAGGTTTTTTCTTGTATTTCACACAAACTCTTCTACATACCTCTAACATTTAGGGTACCTCCATCTTTATGCATACTAGTAAAAAAAATATCACCTGGCCAGCAATAATTGACTTATAAATTGATTCTTGATAGAAGAATCATTAAACTAAATGATAGTTTAATTACTATCATTTGTGCAAAGTAATTTTTATTTTCTTCAGTTGTAACTTATATCCCATACACTAGTAAAATCATACAAACAAACAGATGATCTAGTTTTATTTAAAGCAATCTAAAGTTGGTATATACAAGATATATATGTATGAGATGCTCCAACTATTTACCTACCTTGTGCACACATTCAAAGTCAAGTGGTTTTTATCATCTTTATCATCTTGTACATCAACATTCAAGTCAAAGGCTTCTTGATTTTGGACAGATCTGAGCCTTTGATCGGTGTGGTTTGTGTTGTACATAACATTGAGCTGTGGATTGCAAGTACAGACATCAGGTGACGTGTAAAGTAAATCAGTGTGGTTTAAACGCTAAGTTGCTAACACTACAATGCCAGAGGAGTGTTCACATGAGAAAACACATATTTGCGCAGACCTGCTAGCCTATAACTGACTTGCTAACCTATAACTTGGACAAGCCCATCATACCTTTAAATTTGGACTGACGATTTTCCATTTGCTACCTGAAACCATTGTAGGAGGACTGTGATTTTCCAGAAGCACTTTTCATTCCCTTTTCTTTAGCCAAGCAAAATGCATGTTGGGGTCTTGCAAGGGGAGTTATTTTAGTCACTTTCAGCTTATTTTTCTACTAAAAGCAAAGAAGAACCCCGTCACCATGCTATGTATTTTATCTGGATGACTGAAGGAATTGTCTTTAATTTCTGATTTTTGCTTTTGCTGCCATGTCTTTCACTTTTTGATACAAAAATTATGCTTCTTCTTTCAAACCCATCACCCTGTCCAGCACTGCTGAATTTAGCATGTTGTATGAGAGCAGAGCCAATTCTGTAGAGGCACTCAGGACAACCATGGTGTAACTGAAGATTTATCGTGTGCAACTGCTCCACAGGAGAAGGCAGTACCAAGGATGACACCCATCTAGAAAGCCTGCCAGCTGAAGGCACACAAAAAGCAGTGCCTCAACAATCTGTCATCATAGAAACAAAACTGTTTAAACTTTTGCCAGAAAAAGCCAATCAATGGGAATTTACAGCCAAGGCAGGATGTTCTGAAACCACGTACTGAACAGGTCAATCAGCTAGTATTTTCATGGAATAAGCTGTTTCTGTTATGGTCTGACTTTCTTTTCCCTATTTCTTATGACAATGAAGGAAAATGTTTTCACAACACAGAGTTTAATTAAAGCCTTCTTCCGTATACACACTCACTTTGGGGACAGAAGGCTATTATACAGAAACTCACATTAAATTAACAAAGTGAGCAACTGCATTTCTTAACTTTTAAAAGGCAACTGCCAAAGCTAAAGGCAGAATTGGTCCAGTCTTGTGTATAGTGCAAGCAGTTCCAGTGAGAGGCCCAAGGGGAGAAAATTAAAAGCTAGTGTTCTGCATGAGAGTGATGTTCTAATAGTAGCTGACCCTATCAACTGCACTACACTTCTGAAAATATGGCACATTTATAATCCCCTAATCAATGCCTATCCTTTTTCTTCTTCAACTAGCAGCATAAATGAGCTTGACTGAGGATGTGAATTCAATGAAAACATCTCCAATGTTTTCTGTCTCTTTTGGAGTACTCAACATCCATTCAAACAGTAATGGAGAAATATGTGTGCATTTCATCGTGTACCTATTTCAGTACCATCACATTAAATAACATTCAGTCCTCTGTCTAAGTCCAGCAAAAATACACTGAGTGGAAAGAACACTTAGTGTTTCCAGTAATGAGTAACAGGGAATTCTGAGGGTTTTTTTCTTCATTCCCTCTCTATACCTGATCAGCAGATCAAGGAGATCTTGTTCACCCTACCCACTTTGCCCATACCCACCCTTGTCTGAGCCTGTCCACCCTACCCTTGTTGATAGTTCTAGATTTTAGTGGCATTCTCCTTCCTTCCAAGAAGGCATGGCCCATGCCAATTATTTTAGTGATGTGTCAAGACCAGTTCACAGTGGTTCTAGACAGCATAGAGGTGTTTCTTTCAAGACTTTCAGCAGGTCTCCTAAGGAAAATTGCTTCTTTGACTATCTTCTCTAGAGCATCTTTGAGAATACCCTAACCCATCCTCTCTTCCCTCTTGCAGAGTAGGTGTCTTAGGTCATGCATGGGATATACTCACACAATGAAGAAACGAGCTAGGAAAGTTTGTTGACAGCAGGAGCAAAAAGCTGTAAGTAAATGTCTGCCTTTATAATCGTAATATCCAAAATAAATACATTTTATGAGATGCTGAAGGGTGAGAAGTGAATGCACTGCCAACTTGCACACACAGGCAATGAGATTTCACAAATTTTTTTTTTAGAATCCATTCTGTTGGGAAAGTATGATGTTTCTATTAATGGATTTAATCTTGTGTTGTGTGATATTTAAATGAACTACTGTTTTGACATGCTATATTTGGCAATAAAGTCAAGTCCCAGAACAGTGATTCTTACCACTCTACTCTGACGGGCCCAAGACAATGAAACCCAGCTGAAGAAATGTGATTGCAATGTCACATGCTATCTGATTTATTAAATCTGATCCAGACCTAGCCTGTGTCTGGGAAAAAGAGAAATCTCATTCAGTATCCTCAGCACTCTTTCTTTTAGAATACCAGACCTGCCAAAGGAAGCAGAAGGAAAGAACTAGCAAAGGAAGGAAGGAATCTCAGCGAAGACAAGGTTTTGTAGGAACTACTCCAGGGTGTTCAGAGCAATACTCTGAATCAAGTCACAGCATCTCTGACTCAAAGCTTCAGGAAAACAGGCAACAGCACAGTGACCTAAATGAACAAGGTAATCTAGCCTTGGTTCCTGAACAGCAGTTCTTTGTGAATACATTTCCATGCTCATGCAACAAACCAGGAACTTAAACCCTGGCATTCTACACCCCCAGGGAGTGCTCCCACCACAGTCAACCAGCTATTCTCGGTGGAAGACTTCTGCTCAGGCTTCACCAAACATGCTGGTTTGAATGTGAAATTTCCAATAATGTAATTGGAACCAATGTATTTTCACAAAAGGTATTAATTTCAACAAATCAGTATCTTCCAGCAAGAAACAACTGGCTGAAAAGTTTTTGATCAGCTCGCCTGACAAATTAGCTGACTTAATATCAGGGAGTATTTCTCAACAATAATTAGGAATAAGTTCTGGAGCCCCACTTTGTTACATTCCACACAAACACACACATGGGCACACTGAAACCACAGATGTGTGAACACAGTCCTGCTGAAATGTTCATTCCTATCTTGGCCTGCAAGCCTGAATCTAAATTATCCTCTGAAACTTTTGAACTTTGCTGTAAACTTTCTTTGTACTTCTGGGAATTAAGAAACATGGGTTGCAATTTATGGCATTGTGTGTTGTGCAGACTGGTGGTGAATGAATGAGGTGTATCTCCAGCTGCTGTTCACTGCTGATAGGCAGCTGTGAAGACTTCTTTGAAAAAGTCTTTTATCCCAAAGCATATTAACCAACCATCACCAGCTTTTTTTGCTTCCCAGATGCACAAGAACACTAAAGTAAAGGACATATTGGACAGAGCTTGAGATGGAATCCAACCTGGCATAAAACTTGGAGACACTTAAAGGTGGCTTTGGATCAGTTTTCTCAAGTATGACTAGTAGTCCAGTAGGAACTCTTGTTTTGTGACATAATCAGCAAGTATAAGTTTATATTTTCAATAAAATTAGTCTCTCATGCTCAGAGACTAGTATTTCTGCTAGCTTTTCCAAGGTCTGCTCTTTCAGCAGTGTGGTCACAACCAATTGTCATGGAGAGGGCACTAGGGAAGTGAGATCCACTGCTGGCCACATCAAGTTAGATCCAACAGTTTTCTTCTGGTATGGTATTTCTCCTTCCACTTTCTGCCACGCCCACAGTTTTGGTTGATGCTAAGTGTATATTACTGTTTGCAGTTTGCAGGATCCCTTGACTCTGTTTTTCAAGCTATTTCAGAATACTGTAAAAACTGCTGAAGAACCTAGCTGTAATAACCTCTTATTTTCAGTTTTTGTTGCCTTTTACTTCAATGAAAGGAAAATAACTCTCATAACTAGCAGTGCAATCTTAGTCTGTACTGATCTGTGCTTTATTATGGTTTACCACAGGTTCTCAATGAGGCATTCCTGCCTAATCCACATACTTGTTTTACTCTGAACTCTGTGCCTGCCAGTGTACCCACTGCAGTCCTTTGTCTTGCAAATGGAAAATGCATTTCTGAAGGAGGACAGGGTTGCTTTGATACAGCTCTGGCCCATGGAAGTGCCCCAAAACTGTCAGTCATCCAGCAGTACTTAAAAGGCCAGGACATTGGTCAGAAACAATGACAGGAATATATCCTTATTTTATTCACATCATTCCTCAGTTAGTGAAGTGCTTCACTACTGATTTAAGACATTTTGGAAGACTGTTCCTATTAACATGTTTTATAAAGTTTCCAAAATACACCTTCCTTACAGAAAGCATATCTTTAGCAAGAACACCTACCTGATTGCCAGCATTGCCTACCTGAAAGACAGCAAACCCCATTCCCTCCGCTGACACTGTAATTGTCATTTCTTGTGCAGGGGGAATCTGAAAGAAAGATAAGTAAACCAGTATTTTGAAAGTATTTTCAATTACCAGACTTTACAAAAGTATTCCTCACTTTCTACAGTACCTCCTTAGTCTGAAGCAGGAAACGGTTTCGAGTATCAATTGAGAACATTTCTGGCATTTCCAAAGAAGGGGCTGTCACTGTTATATCCATTTCTGTTTTGCTTGCAGCAGTGAGAACTGCAAACAGACTCAAGGCATGTAGAGCCACCACTGTGTCCTGTTGAGAGAAAGAAACCCTTCAATATTGAAAAGAAGAAGCCAGTGCAGCACATAGATCCATGCCTTGGGAAGCTCATAGTCCCTGCATTGACCCATTTGTTGATTATGCTGGAATCTTCCTGCAGCCACCTCCCTATCTCTGGATTCCTCCGGCATGAAGGTCCCAGCCCAGAAGAGAGAACAACACAAGACAAGAAGTTAGCTACTGTGGAAGTGGAAAATGGGGTGGGAATTAGCTAAGAAAGTTTTCCTTTTGTGCAGGGTACATGCAACACCAGTCAAGCTGAAAGACACAACAGTCAGAATTACACACCACACCAACCATGAAGAAAGACACAGCAGAAAGTAACAATATTGCTGCTTTCTAGATTTATTTAATGACTATGCATTAAGTACTCAGTTTTCAGGGTGACTTGATCACTGATCAGGGTGCTTGATCATCACGCAAAAGCTACAGGTCTGAAAAATTATTAACACTAATTTTAACAAAAAGCTGAAATGAATTTATATCAGACACTCAGCAACAATTTCAAAGGGTTTCAGCCCAGTTTACCCTCTGTATTTGATCCAAAGGTTTTGTGCAATTGTTTAACCACTGCAGAATGTACTTACAAACACACAGTCATACATTGATCTAAAATTCTTTTTTTCACCTTTGTGTGTGATTGTAGGCTTAGCTCTCCAGGTTTTGAACACAAGAGGCAGTGTTTGAACATTTGGTCCAGCACAGTTTAGGAAACGAGAATTTTAATATCCACTACTTTCTGGGAAGAAATAGAGTAAACAAATATATGTCTAATCTTCTCAGGGATTTTTACTGTTCATGCAGTTCATTTTGTACCTATTTTTAACCAGTCAGAATGAAGAAATTGGCCTTTCAGGCTTGGCATACAAATACTTTATTTATTATTAGGCCACTTCTAGTAACAAAATTCTAATGTAATTAGAATTCTAAGGAATTCATTCACTACAGCATGGTGACTGTGCCATACCTTAAGGGGCTAGCACATGCTGACTGTTCACTCTAACTGATAAGAAAAACACTCTCCTTCCCATGCCACATCCTTGTCTGAGATGACCTGTTTCACTGATTTCTTAAAATGCAGAAAGATCTGCATTAGCTGTTTAGCAACTGCAAATTCACAGTAAGCTGTATCATGTATATAGATTATGGTGAATTACCACACCCTAACTTACAAAGCATCACACATGCAACTTAATACTTTCCTCCTTATTGTTCAACAATATATTAAGTTTCTTATGTAATAAACTCATGGAAGGAAACACTCCAAATATTATTTTTTAAGCAATCTTAGAAGTTAAGTAAAAACTATGGACTCATTTCTACAAATTAAAAAAGGCATCTAGGAAGACATTGGAGTAATTTTGAAATCAAAACAGTTTAGACTTCGGAAGAACAAAAGGATTAAAATTATTTCTTAATTTTACCCTTAAGGGTAAATGATATGTTATTAGATTTTCAAACTTTCAAATAAAATAGGTTTCTGGAGAATAGAAAGCTTTTAAAACTCATTTACTTCTTCAATCAACCTCTCCAAATAATAAGCAAGAATTAACACATTAGGAAAGCACTAATACCTCAGGGGAACCATGCTGGTTCTTAAATTGCATTTTACTCAGAACACATTTCTCTCAGATTAATACCAACCAACATCTGAAAATAATGAAGGCTAGCCTGTACACCTTGGTACCAAGCAGCATGATGAAACGTGACATTTTACCATGACCAGCATTTGTAGTTCATTTAAAGCTAGTTTAAACCAATGCGATCCAAAGTACTATCTAATTTTTTGGATGCCAGCACAGCTTACAAGATGTGGCTTCAATAACATGGAAATCTCCTGGAGATAGTGAAGATTTTCCGAATTTCATGGCCCATCAAAAATCTATGCAATAATAAGGACAAAGTACATTATTAAATTAAGACCAACTGCCAACAGAGGGATTAGGTTAGACTGTTTTTCTAAAACCTACTCCCTTTAGTTAAAGGATAAGTTAATAGCCTTTCAGGAGTTTGAGGACCTGCACATGGTAAGAATAGAAAGAGGCTTCTCTCCTTGGAAAGAAAGTAAGCATAAATATTCATCATACTTATTTCAAAACTATGTTTAAATACTCTTCCACAGGCACTACTATTTCTTCTAAAATTGTTATTAGTATGTTATATAAAGAAGGTCTCACTCTAATTCTTTTTTTAATTAGACTTGTTAAAAATACTGAAACTGGTAGTTCAGGAGTAAGACACCAATAATCCAAGCTTCTACATAACAAAGGCTGTTACAGCAGAACAAAACTCAGTCATTATTATGTAAAAACAGTCCTTTTTATTTTTTAAATATACACTGCTTGTTTAGAAAGTATAGCAAAATCCCTTAAGACAAAATATTACCTGAGTAGATGAAAATCCCCCAAGGTGATTTCTTTGATGACTTAACCACTTCATAATAGGGATCCCCTCAGCTAATCTGTCTTGATGAAAGTGAGCGAGCAGAGCATATGCTGCAAGTTCAATATCAATGGACCGTGGCTGCCATGAGTCAGAAATTTCAGAAGCAGGTGTTACCCAAAAACGAAATTCTCCTGTAAAACGAACAAATAATAACCTCAGATTCACAGACTGAAGTCTTTGAATTTCTGGGAAAGTCTTAGGGGAAACCTCTTTATTAGCACTTACACATGGGCTCTAGCAAGGATCTATGACATTGTGTTAATGTTTAGGCACGTGTTCCATAAAGGACTGACTTAAGTACTTCCTCAGCAATGTTTGAATCTAAATGCAAAAAAAGCTGGAGTCCAAATAGTCACTCAACTGATTTCAGTGAACTTTACATTGATCCTTTCCTTGTCAGCCTGAAGTGCTCTCATAAAGGAGCCCTTCTGAAAAGGTCACCTTGTTGTTCCAGTGCTCCTTTCTCTCAGGACCAGAGAAGGCACCTCAGGCAGCACAGCTGCTCAATAGATTCATTCTTGAGTGAAGCCTTCCCAAAAAAATGACTTCTCTTCCTAGAACTGACTGTCCAAAAGGCCTAACTCAGCAAACATAGACAGACACTCAAAAGGCTCTGTTGCGAGGCTACAACACAAATTCCTTTGGATTTTCAAGACAACAGTTACTATTTTAAGCCAAAACCTTCCATTTCTTATACTCCGTATGATGTTTGTCCCCCAAATTAGGAAAAAGCATTCAGCTGAACTTGAAAGAGGTTAAATATACTGAGATGATAGGTCCCCAGAAAAAGTTCAATAGACCTCTGTATTGCCTTACAGAAAGTCCAATACTTCACCTCTTCTTTCCAATACTCATTGCTCCCCAGTACCCACCTGATCTCCCCAAACTACATTGGAATCATTAAGTTCATCCATCTATCTCTCTTTAACCAGGCTGATCATACGAGTGTACATAATAAAATAGAAAAACTGGTAAGTCATGGACTTCAACAGCATCACAGTACTCCTATCAGGAACACGGTAACTGAGACTGAAAGCCCAAGCCTTGTGAATTGTCTCTCATTTATGGACACTTCTCATTAAGGTTGTCTTGGAACTTCTTAGCTAATTATCTATATCATACTCTGAACAGATTTGAATTCTGAACACACAGCTGTAGTTACATGATAGACATTTTTAAATCTGACAAAAATCTATCTGTGCAAATGTGTAAGATACTTGTGCAGTACCTTGGCGTTCTGCTCTTTGGTTCAGCATATTCAGTGCTTCCTTTGCTCTTGTACTTTTTGCCCAGGACAATGCATATGTCACAAGTGCCAAGGTGTAATTATCTGAAATGCCTTCTCCTAATTTATCTTCTAGAAAGTTTGTAGCAGTTTTGATGGCATAAGCATGCTGGAAATGAAGATAATATTGAAGAATGTACAGTGAATAAAATATATCTTGGAATAGTAAAATGTAAAAGAAAAATTTGTACTGAACCAGAAAAATTACTAGCCCCAAACCACAGGCAAGAAATAATGAAAATATTTTTCAGAGTCACAGATGAATCTCAAAGGCAAGCCTTTTGATCTGGCACTGTCTTTATGAAAATGAGTAATTTCAATTAAATCAATTGGAATGGCTTAACATCTTTAAGACTAGTTCCCCCCAAGAAATTTCTTTGCAAGTTCTTGGACTAAAGTCATGACAGTATTCTTGCTAACAGAAACTGCCTTTAGATTTTGCAAATATAAAACTGAAGACATTAACACATCTTTGCATTGCTTTGAATAGGTAAGGGATGTTTAACAAAATGAGGTTAAATTTTGTCTGTGTTCAAATATCCCTCTATTTCTATTAACTACCAAGTGTTTGCCAAATTTATGAAGCATTCTCGTAACTATGAATCATATTTATGAATTCCAATACCAGTTTATCTGAGAACCCTAGGAGGGATGACATGATGTAAGCTGTGAGAGTAATTGGATTATTGGTGCCTCCTTGAAGATCACTGTGTAACACTTTCCCAGGCTCCTGGAACTCTCCATTTAATTTCTGATGACGGACAATCCATTTAGCTGTATCCATGAGTACATCTTCATCAATATCTATGAATGGACGAGCTTGAAGGAAACATCTCAATACAAAAGCTGATAACCTTGGAGGGAAAGTTCATCAAGTAAGTGAAAATTAGCCATGCATTACAGCTTCCTCTGTTTCAGATTATATAAGAATACCATAAAACATAAAGCGTTCTACACACCCCTTCCAAGCAGAGCAAAATGCATGCCTCATCCAGATAACTAAGTAGATTAAACTTAATCTACCAAAAAATGAAGCTATGTCCTTGTTCCTGAAGATCACCCCTTCTGCAGCTGCTATGTTTCAAAGATAAATACAGAGTATAGACTCTGAGTCTACCAGCACATGTATATCTTTAAACGTTGCCCTCCTGTCTTTTGCTGCTAGACAGAAGTTTTCGTTTACAAAGTAATGCAGCTACGAGTGTGATGTTAATTACCACCACTATCCCTGTAATGATATCCTTGAAAAAACCTTTGTTGTTTTATTATTAATCCCACATTATCCCTCGACTCCCTTCTTTCCAAAGGTGCATTCATGTAATTTGTCACTGCTCTATTTAAGTACTAGAATTGCCAGTACAGGTAAATAATCTTAATCTTCCAATCCATCAATACTGAGTCAAAGGCAAATCCTCCTCATATCAACGAAAGATGCCCACTGACTCCAGAAGAAAGTCTCATTCAGTGGCACAGTGACAGGGATAGAAGTATGTACTGACACACATAAGTACATCTAAACTGAACAAGGGTTAGCAGAACAAAGTGCTGGAACCTCTTCTCATTATCTATCTGGCTTCCATAACTATGGTCTGTATGCTTCCTGGAGTGAAACTCAGCACTTGTCGGACCCAGGACATCCCTCTGGGTGCTCTGAGTGATCCGAGACCCTGGCAAGGGGTCCAGAAACAAGCCACCAGAGTTTGATTAGTATCATATTAATTTATCACCAGGTGTAGATGTAGAATTTTGGGGTTTTAGAATGGGGGTTTAAGAAGGCAAGATGGAGGAATTTGGGCATGTCCCTGTCCTTCTGCTTCTTCTTCTTGCCCTCCATCTTCTGCTGTGGTGGTGGCATTTTTGGATTGGTTTAGCATAGAAGTGCACTGTCTAACTTAGGTGATAGGTATTGGTATTTATCTGTAAACATAGTTCATAGTATAAAAGATTACAACCGCCCTCTGGGTGGAGATTTGGATGACCAGCACTGTAGTTAGCACCCTCGTTGGGTGAGAACAGAATGTGCCTAGATATGAAATAATAAACATCCTTGAAGACCAAGACAGATGCATCCTGACTCTCTCTTCTGGCACTGGGGCTTGGGAGAAGGACTTTTAACAACACTCTCGGAGGGTTATCAGCCCAGGAACTGAGAAGCACTGAAAAGACTTTCAGCTCTGTTTACAGTCTCAATAAAAGGAAGTGGGACAGATGCAAACACAACAAATTTTTACCACCAGTAACACTGTTTACCCCCTACAATATGTCTCAGTCAGTCTTCAGCTTCCAATACAGAGATAACTGATAATCTGATTGAAGCAGTGATGATCACATAGTCCTAAATGGTTTCAGTCAAATGCAAGAACAACTAATTTGTTATTCTTCATCCCTTCGAGGAAAGCAACAGAATAAACTTGCAGACTAAACTATTTCCCTGGTTAAAATAATTCATAATTCTTTCTTTTTTTTTTTCCAAAATTAAAAAGTCTTGCCCTAATAATAAGCCTTGCCTTTGTCAATATGTTATCCAGCAAGAAAGACCTTAGAGTTGGCCTAAATATCTAATGAAAACCATGCAGAAGGCTAATACAGCTGGAAACTTTTACCAGCTTCACAAAAACTTTTCAGATGCAGGGAAAATAACTAAAATACTAAAGTTCCACAATGATTCTGGCAGAACTACTCACCATGTGCTCCCAGAGGGATCTTCATTTCCAAAGGCACTAAAAGAACCATCATCCCTCTGGAAAAGCAGCTCTCTTTGGTAGCCTGAAGTGGAAAAGTAGAGACAGGTATTGAACACTTTCCTCTCATGCAGATTCCAGCACAAATTGGAACTGAAACTGCTGATATGAAGCAAGGCACTTTCTAAGGCTGAGAAGGTCACAACTTAAGCTTGTATTTCTTAAAAAAACCTCCCAAACATGCAGGAACACACAAAAACATGTAGAAAATGGTGGGGAAGTGGGCAGCAACAACATGAAAGATTCATCTTCAAAAGGAGAACCAGAAACTCCTGCAGCTGCTCATTCAGTGCAGAGATGTGCATCCAGGGGTTCCAGGAGCAGAGCAGAGATGCAGCTACAGTCCATTGCTTCATCAGTTTGGGGATCTTGTGTACCTACAGAAGTGCTCTATCTTTACAGCAGAAGGAAGGACAAGTAAAAATTAAGCGTTTTCCAACCGGAAGGGCAAGACTACAAATGCTGCTGGAAAACCAGGCCTCCTCTTTAGGTGGCTTTTGCCAAATCAGTAGGCTTGCTATCAGAAAAAGCAAGCTGTAAGAGGTTGTTCTGAAATGAGTGAAAAATTTCAAAAGACCTGAAATCCTGAGAACCATTTAAAATGTTATCCTAAGACTCTTTCAATATCCTGAACAAGTGCAGCTATCTCCTGACAGCAGGACATGCATAACAAAAGAGCCTCAAAGGTTCACTGGCTGCTCACAACCACCAGCAGCATTCTCACTCATAGATGACTTCTGTACAGAACCAGTGTTCATTCATGTTAGAAATGAAGAGCTTCCTATGATATGCTACTCACTGTAGTTTCTGGTATCTAAAGCCTTTCTTCTCTTACATTTTGCCTACCATTTATGAATCCAGAATGGTAACAGCATCTATTTATAGCATTTCATAACACATCCTTCCCCCTACTTTGTCTTTTCCCTTGGTTTGACTATTTTAGCTATTATAATTAAGTATACTCATTAATCAAAGACCTGATAGATACAGACACAATACAGAATCAGGGAGGCAGAAAGAAAACTCTCAGGCAACCATGAGTAAGTCCTACACAAGTGAATGAATTTACACAAATACGTCCCGTGAGGTCCATCCAGCTACAGCTGTAACTACAACTCTGAAATGTGTTCCTCGCTTTCACTGATAAAGGATTCATCACCCACTTCCATACCATCCTGACTGTAGATACACAGTGAGTGAACCATACCCCTAATTACTGAGGAACAAATGGCCTGGTCCCTCAATCTAAGTGCCAGTATAAGACAAATTCCTAGTCATGGTTTGTCTGTAATAGAAGAGAATGAGAAATAAAGCTGTGAATCTGCTACACTATATCGGGGTACCTTCCCACGTAACCCCAGTAGCAACAAATTTGGCTTTTGGGTCCTCATTAGAAGAATTTGCAATTGAAATTTTTGCTTTAATATAGGAGGTTTATTATGTATTTTGCATGAGAGTGGCTAATTACATCACTAAAACTGTTGATTCTTTCAGATACAGACAAAGCTGTCATCTCAGTTAATGATACTAAGTATAGCATTCTTAAATGGAAGGGGGAAAAAAGGAGGAATGAGTGGCATTTCTCCTCAAGAAAAGCAAAAGTCACTGTCAAAGTTTAAGCCTCCAAATAATGTTTTGTGAGGAGCACAAATACATGTATATATACAAATAGACTGCTTCCTCTTCAAAAGTATCTGACTGCAAGGTCTGAAAATAAGGTCTTCTGCTTCTTTGCAGAACTGGCAATATACAGCAATAAGTATTATAATCATCATCCTGCTGGTAGTCTAAAAGCACCAGACCACAACTTTCAGCCTGCTTAACAAAGACTGCTGAGCAGCCCTTACACAGGCACAAATTCATCTCAGAATGTAAGCTTGGGAGGGATCAGAAAGATGAGCAGAACCAGAGGGAGAGAGATCACTCAGCTATTTCCTACATTCTGTTTGCTTTCGTCTCAGTGCCAGCCCTGCTGCAGTCACGCAAGTGTCTCCCAAGGCGAGCGTATCTAACATGGGAACGCCTGCAGGAAGGCTGGAACAGGAGACCCGGAGGCTGCCAACCATCCATGCTCCGTCCAACGGACACTCAATCACACGTGAAAAATGATACTTCAGATGTCAACACATAAAAGTGAAAAGGCAAGGAAAAGAAGGATCCTATTATGAAGATGTCCACTGCTGTTCTCAGAGGGTTGGCTGGAACCCAGGAGATGTAGGAGGCTCACTGAAAAGAGCTCGCAAGGCTGAAAGAGGAATGTATCAGGATGGAAAGGACTTCAGAAAGATGCGAAAGACTAAAGGATCTCAACTTCTAAATGGCTTGGAAATTCTGCTCAAAATCTTTACTTCTTTGGGTCTAACAACAAAGCTCTCAGACCCATCAGGTTTTTTTTCCACTTCAGAAAAAGCGATTTAAAGATACGATTTGTCATTACCACAATTAAGGAATGTGTTTAAAAGGCAACTTTTCTTTGGCTTTGCCTTTGTTCTAAGTAAATAAAACTGCTAAAAGAAAGATCATATAGCAGTTTCTTCTAGCTATATGATCCCTTCTTCTCACAAGCATTTAGCCATAAATTAATTCTATTTACTTCAGATTCTGAGGTTACTTTTTTAAATACTCGGTGAATTATGACATGTGAAATAGTCTGTTTTAAAATAAACTTCATAACAATCTTTTCAAAAACTGAGCCTATAAAAATTACATCTTAAGCTAAAGCTTGAAGATTACACTGGAAAAATAATCAGTGCAACAACAGAAAACAATTATTAAAATAAAGCAAAAAAACCAAAATATTTTTTAGATTGTGGTTCTTTTCTACGTTAAGGTTACAAATATTTCAGTATACTTACTGTTTTGGCACCTACAGTGCCAAACCTAGCTCAATTCAAAGAAATTAAGAACACAATACAATCTGTAAGTAAGTGACATTTAAACCTGTAATTTTCATTTGCTTTGAAATAACTTAAAATCCACTATTGGAAAACTTCAGAAAATTATGGTTCAAAAGCTCAGTCTTAAAAGAGTGATAGATTGCTAACAAACTTCAGAGTAGCTGTTTACATAATACATCCCTTCCTCCCCACTGTACTTTTCAACTAAACCATGTAGTAGGAAGGGTTTAAAAAAAAAATCAATTAACTGCTTTGACAGAAAATTGGAATCCTGATGAAAGGAAAATTTAAATTGAGCTGTGCCAAGGGAAATGTCAACAACTTTAAAAAAATCAAACAAAAAAGGCTTAGAGAGAGTAAACAAAAATTGAAAATGTCATCACGATGCCTTAGTAGGGGTGTAGCTCACATGGGGCTGGTGTCACTGCTCTCTGAGAACCAGGCTCAGCATGGAGACTGACACGTGGCCAGTGCGGGACACCACAGTTAGACACTGTCTGATCCAAAAGCCAGAGTGCAACTGTAGTCTCCAAACTTTGTGGTGTTCTGGAGAATCTCCCAATTCAAATATACAACAATTCCCAACTAAAATTTTCCAGCTTTTGATTTCTAGCACAGAGTTCACTTCTGACCAAGCCTAAAAATTGTGTGGGCAAAAAAGCCAGCCATGAGATCAAATGGCACTCCTTGAGCTCTACAAGAACATGTTAGGTCAGGATGGTGTCACTGAAGACGTGGGATGAACATGGTTCACTCTGCTCACTGACTCATTTTAAACTGCTGTGCCTCAGGCAGAGATCAGAAATGTTCGCTCACATGTGGTTTTATCAAATGAGAAGCAATAATCATCTAGGAAATCCATGTGAACTACCTTCTAAGACACATTTCTCATCTGAAAGAAAGGAATTATTCAAAACCAACAGTTTTTTCTAAGAAAACCTGCCCTTGAAAACAAAACAATTTTTTGTCTAATTCTATCAGCCCAGAATAAAGAGGGAAAAAAAAGAAAAAAAACGGGTTTCTCTTCCAGTTCTTGTGACACAAACTGAGCAATATTTCAAACACCAGATGCAGAGTCACAGATATCTTTTTACTAGGAAGGGTTCTTAAAAATCCATCTTCTTATAAATCTTTCTTTTATGCATACAAACCTTTTCTCATAAACGATAACGCTTTTGATCTAATATCCTCTCTCAGCTGTCTGGTTTTAATCAAGTATTGCAAAATATAAACATTTGGAGCAAAATTGATCATATTCTGTTCACCACAGCCATAAGGCATCTTAATCAATGATGACAAACCGTTGATGGAAGGCCCAAGTAAATCACCTGAAAGATAAAATTCAACCAAAATAAACTAAAGCTTATTGCAAATAAATGCATACCTCACACATAAAGGGTGGTATAATCTAAATTGGGAGAAAATAGGATATATTAGGAATGTTTCTACTAAACGCCACTAAGCAGGCAGAAAAGATACCTCATCTACTGATCAACTTCATGCCCACTGATGCAGCTTCCTACAGACCTTTCCAACTATACAGAAATTTCAAACAGTTACCTTTAAAATAAAAACAAAAAACCCAAAACCAAACCAACAAAACCCCACATAACCAAAATCTACTTAATCCAGGAAAATGTTTGTTTTGATAGTGGTATGTATTTGAAGTTTCATTTATTTCTTCTCTCACCTACAGTTATCAAAGCCTAAGTGTCACAGTAAACAACAATTAGTCAGGTTATAGGTATCATTCTGCAGACAGCATAATTAGAACAGGACACCAGCAAACTCCGCAGGACCTTCCTGACCAAAATCCAACTCTCTAACTCTGAAAATACCTTACAAACACCATATTATCATAAATTAAATTAAAGGAATAAAATACTCCATCCATATGGTCTCCCTGTGTTTAGCCTAATGCATGATTCAACCTACTTATATTGCAGTTAAATAAAAACTAATGCCATAATTAATTCCCTAACGATGGAAACAGAGTAAGTTAATTCTTACCAACAGCAGTGACCTGCACTCTCTCACTGTCACTTACAACATCAGAGGGAAAAGTGAATTCCAAAGTTTTTGACACTGTTTGTCGTTTATTCCCAGTCAAATCCAAAAGGACTGTCTGAGAATATGTCTGTTCCACTCCTTCAGCCTATAAAGATAAAGACAGGGATTCTGAGTATCCTTCTGTAGTTGATCCTGCCCTGAGCAGGAAGGTCATGTTACTCCCTTCCAACCTCAACCATTCTTTGATTCTGTCATCTTAAGCTTTTATTGTAGGATGAAATATACAAATGCCTACAAATGTCTAGGCAAGTCTTATCAGTGTCTGGTTTACCAGAAAGTCTGGAGGCTAAAATTCTACCTGTAGCAAAATACAGAAATGTTAATCTAAAACAGCCTTTGAATGAAAGCCAGATGTATGGCAAAATTGATTGCACTTATTTGAAAAAGTTACCAGGTCCACTCTCCACAGATTGTCAAATTAGCTACAGCACCAGGGGTTCAGTGATACACAAATAGCTTTCACTTTCTTTCAAGAGGCATTGGACAAACTATCTGTGGTAGAACAGATCTATGTGTTCATTCCTGGAAGGGGATCTAAAGAATTTTAAAGGACTTTTAAAAAATTATTTTATAAGAAATGTTTTCTACTTAAAGCCACCTGACCCCAAACCAACCACACAGAGCATGGAGCAGACATTGGTTTGCCTTTTTGCTGCACTATGTTGCCTGTTTTCAGGAACAATTTACTTCAAGAACAAGCCAAGCTGCAGACTGTTTACCTTTACTAAAACTTTCTGGATAACAGCATCAGAAGCAGCAGATGATATTGCTGTCACTTTGATGGGAATCTCTCCCAGCTGTTTTGGCCTGATTGGGAATTGAACAGTTTTCCCATCTTCACTTGGTACAGATATAGATTGTTGGTTTGCTGTAGCATTTATTTCATTAGATGTTAGAATAATTTCAAAAGCATCAGTCATATCGAGGATCACAGTAACCTGTAAATACAGTAATATTTGCAATAAAGTGTTAATTTTGAAAAGCTTCATAAGCTGCCACCTGTTTTGTGTATAGAGAAATAGGCCTGCCCACTAAAGAAAATATGCCAGCTCTCTAAAAGAAAGACATGGTCTCCACCAGTGATGAAAACTCTGCAATATCTAGTAACATTCAAAGATAAAGAGATTGTTATGTTACCTCAGCTTCTTCTTTCAAATAATTAAAGATGTTCACTTCCAAAATGAACTGCTCTCCTCTGATGATGGAGTATGGAAGGTTCAGGAAAACGAAAAAAGGCTGAAAAACTTCTAGCTGTAAAACAGAATCAGTCATGAACCCTTGCAACCAGAGACTAGAAAGAAAATTACTACACAACGTGTCTTCCAATCACTTTTAAAATCAATGACAGAGTAATGTTTCTTTGTACTCTACAGCTGACAAAACATGTCAGTGCAGGGCTGACACAGAAGGTAAAGATGCTTCTGGTCATCAGCACCTTTAGAGACATCGTCCAGATGAGAGCTGCTGGCAGCTTTGACAGGGTAGTCCCAACAGAGGCAACTGAGTTAGGACTATGAGTCTATCCTCTGGCAAGTTTGGAAGCTGTGATCTGTCCTGAGCTCTCATTAAGGTAACTGAATTGCTTTGAGTACACAGGTAATGGATTAATTAGGTCAGTTGACCTATCTTCATGTCAATACACTAGTAACTAAATAACTGACTCACCCAAATTTTGTAACTCAACAAAACCTTACAATGATTTTTTATTTAGTAAGATTAATCCTAGCGCAAGTTCTTTAGTTCTACTTCTAAAACTACATACAATATTAACTAAAATTAAAACTGCAGAAATATACCAGCAAGCAGTTTCTTTTAACTGTGAACAAAGGGTTTTGGAAGAAATCTGGGCTCTAAGAAGTCAATGATAAGGTCTCATCAAGCTGAATGGAATCAAAATTTCACTGTTTATGAACATCTGTACAATAAGAACAGTTGAGACATTATATCCTTTATTATCAAAATGTCAACTAAAATTATTTCAATTCAGTTTGCATTTAAAAACATCTTCCAAGTATTTTGAGTTTCAGAAAAAAAATCCCTTGGCTTTTTTTTTTTCCTAGCTAGCAAATATTCCAATGCTTTCTCTAAAAAAATAAAAGTTGCTTGCAAAAGCTCTCAGCATCATAAACTTCTTTAGATATTAAACATTAGAGAAGTTCTGATGGAGACTTTTTTGGTTAGTTCATAGTAAAGGTTTTCCTTATGTACCTATTTTCTTTGTGTTTTTTGTTTTGCTTTTCTTTAAAACTGAAGTTTTACACTCAGGAATATGCCAGAATATTACAATAAAATACAACTGAGTAAAATTACTGACACTACATGTAGGAGAAGTCAAAATAAAACCATGATGCAAAGCAGTACATGACATAAAGCACACAGATGTCATTTATTTCCCCCATTACATTTTTCATGTCTTTCTTTTGCTTGCCTCTCTGTATGGTACTGATTAACATGTTTCAGCCATATGGAACTCTAAACACAACCTAAATGTCCCAACAATAGTGAAATACTGAAGAGTGCATGGGGGTGATTATAGCTAAATTATTAACTCAACATCTGTTCTACTTGGAGCCTTCTCACATTTGAGGATGACAGGCCAAGTGTGTATTTCCATACAGTTTTAATCAGAAAACTATTCCTCTTTCTGTCCCATCTCTGCCAAGCCAAGTGAAAGAAACAAGAATCAAGATTCCAGTCTCAAAGGAGCCTTAGCCACAAAATCCAGATTGGGCTCCAAATTCTGCAGTGGAGTTCAGATCAGGATGTTCAAAGCACATGCTCTGTGTCTGGTATAGCAGCCAACTGTGAAATCTGGACCCAGATCTCAGTTTGGATCACAAAAGTTGCCCCTCCCCAAGAATTTGAGGGCATGAGAAGTTAAATGGGTAAGTTGGCTGTCTTCAGTCTATGCTTACACTAGTCCAGGAACCAAGATGGAAATCTACAGCCCACTACTACAGTCTCCACCTTTCTAAACTTAGGTATGGAGCTGACCCTGAGATAGGATAGTTTCTCTAGGATCTTTACCTAATGAACGGACAGATTATCCTGTGTATGTAAAATACTAGCTAAATCAGACTTCACGAATTAATTCCTATTTTAAACAGGCTAAACAACTCTCTAAGTAGTGGTTTCCTTGAATACAGAGTGATCCTAGGACAACTGCACTTGTACACCAGGTTAGATCTCAGGTTAGAGATCTAACCTGACGGCTGATGAATTTAGCTTAAATTGCTAAACTCCTCAAACACTTGGAAGCAAGAAAACAGCCTCAGGACAGAGGAATTTGGGAGCAACAAGACTCTAACCCCATGGCTAGCTCTCAGTGTCCACTCTGCTCCTCAAGCTAAGTCATCCAACACTTAGCACCTATCACAGAATGGTTGTGTTGGGAGGGACCTCTGGATGACATCTAGTCCAAGCCCCCTGCAACTTTATCTAGAGCAGATTCTACCTGTGTTTACTCCAGGACTGCTTTTGACAGATAAATTTAGTCTTAAATTAGCTCTCCCATTCTCCCTCCTGGGGTAAGCATTAGCCATTAATGTTAGCAGAGCAGCAGAAAAATGCCTCTCACATCCCAGCCACCTCTCCCCTGCCAGTCTGTGCAAACCTCACTGCATGTGTTACCAACTCATGGACTGCTCTCTGGACAGAGCCAATAAAACATGGAACACTGCTCCCAAATAGTCATTCTCCCTTTCTACATACAAAGATTCTAAAATGGTCACATCCTGGAAGTACTTTTACAAAAAAAAAAAAAAAAAAAAAAAAACCACTCCAGCAGAAATAGGCATCCAAATATCTGTATGGAGTCAGATAATCACATGAGCAGGAAGGGAAGGCAGATATCATGTATGGCTTCAGTGATGTTGTTTTCTTCACAGTTTGAACACACAGAGCCTCTCAATCTCTTCATTAGTATAAGGAGATGCTGCTGTCAGAACTAAATCAGGGAGTCTAGCAGTAACCTGCAGTGTTACCAGCCTTAAAGGAGAACTCTCTAGTGACATGGTACCTCCACCGGAGCAGTCATCACTCCAAGCCCGCCGTTTTCAGAGATCACAAAAGCACTGGCTACCCAGGATGTGATGGTATCAGGTACAATGGCATCCATTGTGGTTTCTGTGTCAGATCTGGTGGCAGAAGAGGAGAGCAGGCTTTCAAAACCATGCATTTACAGACATCAGTAAGTGGACATATATGCTTAAAATGCATGAAAAATTAAGTCCAAATTCCTGGAAAGAAAAGCTGCCATTATCCATTTTTCTTTTTCTCTTTAATCATTTAGAAATACTGTGATGGGATCAAAATTATTTTAAAAATTTAAATTATTTTAAATTACATGAATTGAAGGTAATTATACTGGATCACATTACATGTAATACACTTTTACAGATCCTTTAAAACAATCCCAGATGATGGTTGCTTCCTGAACTTCTCAGCTGTAAAAGGATACAAGATTTGTGCTTCACAACACAGGTCAGATTTCACCACCATTTCACAGTTTGATCTATTCACTGAATTAGGTGCAGATAGCAATAGATTTCCCTTTCTGGGCTAATCGCCTTCTATTTATGTACTGTCGAGAAAAAGGCTAAGTCTCCCTATCCATTATTTCCCTATTTGTAAGAGTTTATTTCTTTTGTCTCCAGGACTTTTATCTAGCTTCTATTGAAGCTCCTAGGCCTTCAGTCAGGCATAGTCCTCTCTTGTGCAGTTGTACTCTTCATTTTTTCCATCGCCAATCTCACTTGTGGCCTCTAGGTGGTAGCAGAACATAAATCTACATTTTTAAATAGTGATCTTCAGCTCCGGTGCAGAATGCTACTGAAACCTACAAAAAACACAATAAAAAGCACACACACACAGAGACACACCACCCCCACCCAAAAAAAAAAAAAAAAAGGCAAGTGCAAATTGCTTTCCTTTTGCTTCTGACTTATACCTCATTTTAGTGTCGATCCAAAGCCAAGTCTCCGGAAAATGTGTCCTCACATAGAGATTACTGAAATCAGGAAGTCCATTTTTAGATACCGGCATATCATCACCAAAACCATCTTCTATAGGTATCATTCCACCATCTACAAAATAAAAAATACAGTCCTATCTCCAAACATCCATATTTAGAAGACTCAAATAAATACAGTTAAGGAAAGTCAAAATAATATATTGTTTGGAGTCTAATCTATAGGTTTGTTACATATTGTAAGACTACTCCAGGACACTAGGAACATTTTTATTTTAAGAATAAAATAAGTTTCACACAAATTTCTGCATGGCCTCTGTGGAGTGCTGATGAAACCGGTATAATTTGGCTACACATGACAAACCACTGCAATATATATCACCCAGAGCTGCAAATGAAAACTCCACTCATCCTCAGACTTTTAAGGGGTAATGTCACTACAGTAAAAAAGGAAAATTTACGAAATGCTGATCGTATGAAATTTGTATGTCTTGAACCTTTGAAATGGTAATGATTTGTATGCAGCACAGTAAGAAGACATAATAGGGGCCCTATCCCATGGACCTTCTTCCCCACTCAGTAAATGAGATTTGGCTACATTTGTTGTATTACTTACAAAGAAAATGTTCCTTATCCTCCTCAAGAACTGCATCAGTTGATACCCAAAGGCTGCATTTCTGGATAAAATTTATACAGTATATCTCAATACAGGACATTCAGGACATCAACAGTGCTTATCTATTTTCTTTTTCTCCTCTTTCTTTTTAGGTAAATAATGTCATAAAGCAAGCATAAAACTAAAGCAAATAATATACAGAAACCTAAAAAACTGAGATGATATGAATATTGCCATAATGACTGAAAAGTTTTCAAAGCAAAGACTATATCAAGCATAGAGCAACCTCTATTTATGGAATTATAAATATATTCCTTGGTATTCAGAATATTGACATACTAACAAAATTCACAATCCAAAACTGATATAAGCCACCAAAACATTACATTGTCTATAGCTGCAAAAGTTAGAAAGTTCACTTTCTAATCACTAAGCAGTAAAAAAAACAATAGCTTAGAATGATGAAAAAAAAAAAGGTACCTGAAATACACCATAAGAACCTCTGACCAGGGGGAAATACTGCACTGTGCTGTATAAATTGAGCTCATGGAGGACCTAAGGAAAAAAAAAATCCAAAGACTAAATGCCAACTCACAGTTTTAAGAACTTTCACTCTTGCTAATTCATACACAATTGTACCACAAGCTGTAGGTTGCTTAGCTCTCATGCCAAAGAGAAAATAATCTGTGACAGGATGAAGGAGGTTAGGTTGTAGTGGTTTTATAATTAATGGAAAAGTGACCAAGACTGTATATAAGCCTGGAACAGAGCCTACAGACCATTGATATTTTATGGCACTTAAGCTATGTCCTTTGAGCACTTTAGGAATGATGTATATTGTAAGCTCTTTCAAACTGTAGATGCAGTAGAGCTTCTGCAAGTAAAGGTAATTTAAACATATGAATAATTTATTCTGCCTTCCCAAGAAAAGAAATTCTTTATTTTATATTATTAATTTTAAATAGCACAAAGCATAAAACATTAGGGGTTTTTTCTGACCTCTTTGTCTTTTCTGAAAGAAGAAACTGCCAAGTCTTAACAATTTATCAAATAAAAAACAATGAAGTATTAATTGGAATTGAAAATGCTGTGCCTATTACCTTCAAAGCTTTAGAGTCTCTGCCACTCACATGACTTGCAAAAGTATAAAAAATGCATAATTACAGGCTAAAAATCATGCTCAAAGAACATTACTTGTTCAGCATATAATCTGTAACATTTCCACAAGCATATATCTTTCATGCACACAATAATGACAACCTTCTTTTCCCATATACTTACAGATTCTTCTGTTATGTCACTACTTTCTCCCAGAAGCTTTGCACTTTTATCAACAACTGAAAGTCCAATTAGTGATCCTGGTTCTGTTGTACTGATTTTAAGGGAGACTTTCTCAGATGGCTTGGCCTTATCTTTGCTCCAAGAGATTTTAATCTAGAAAAAGTGAAACACAGCACTGATTTAAATTCTACAGTGATATTTACAGCTGTTAACAACTCCCAGAAAGTAGTTTTTTCAGATTATTTGGCTATAATTAACACCTTGGATTTACTTTTCCTAGAACCTTTGGGACACTGGGGACCTCTGAGAGTCTTCTTCCTAGGACTTTTGGTAACTTGGATAAATCATGAAGCAAATAGAGACATTTTTCATGCAGCAGAACATACAGGCTCCCTACTGATGTCTGGTTATAAGTGTTAGAATCTCCAGAGGACAGAAAGACTTTGAACACATCCAGCCTTTGGATGGTCTCACCTATAAAAAGTTATACTCTTTGCACAAAGGACCCAATCTCACCCTGGTAAGTAAGCTGGAAAATCAATTAATTGCCTATTGCAATAGGCATTTTCCCACACTTCAAACTTTTTTGAGTTACAGTATGCGTAGTCACATGAAACACAAACACTGGTCACAACGTGACCGCTGCCTGACTAGAACAAGATCTTTATAAACTTTCACAATTCTACCCTTAGAGCACTTAGGATACCTTGTCACTATATTGGCCAGAGTAATCTTTGGCTCAGTAATTGACCAAACCACTAAAAACACAAGGAGATGCTGTGCACCTGTTTATGAGGAAAACATAAAAGTAGAAAGGAGTTTCAAATATGCAAAAACTGGACCCCAATAGCACTGGTATTATCAAAAGTCTTCCCAAAGACTTGCACAAATCTCAGATTAGATCCTGAATGAAAAAGTTTTTACATTTACAGTCCTATAATTCAAAATACTGTTTACAAAAAACAGATAAAACCATGGTCTCAGACTCAAGTTCAATGCAATTACCTTGTCATCCAAAGCAGGCTGTACAGGTACAGTGAGAGCATCATTTACAACCACTCCAAGCTCATCTACATAGAATACAAGTATAGATATCGAAGGAGCCCAGGAATTTTCTGCTGTTAAAGTGAATGTTTCTGTAGACTTTGTGCCAAAAGCCATAATTTGTTCCTTAGATAATATCTGAAAGAGAAAAAAATCAAACACTCAATATGTCATAAGCTCAGCAATTTGTTCTACAAGTAGCTGCTAAAGAAGAGACACATAGCTGTGATTATTTTTTTTTTACTAACTGGTAGACCAGTTCTGTGAAATGAGCATGGTAGCCGATGTAATACTTAAATAATAGATTTTTTCCTGTGTTTTTTAATTCCTGTATCACTACAGACAAGTAAGGAACCTGGTACAAGAACATAAAAATAAAACAGTAATAGGGTTGGCTCATGTGGGTTATCTGTAAGAGCATGTGAATTTGGATCAGGCATATAGTGTAAAAAGCAAACCTACAAAACACCCCTACTTACACCTTGCTTTGCCTCATGGAGAGTGTGAACTGCAGTCTTGTAATGTGCTCCAGTTAAAAGCAAGCACTCATAACAGATCAGATTAGAGCTAGTCTCAAGATACTCCAAATACCTGGATTTCAGGTCCACAGCATCAATTTTTTCCCCTCTAAATTTGTTCCCACTGGATCATACACTTACTAATGAAGACAGAGAGATGAAGGGCAGTTCCCTTCCTTTGGTTGCATGGACTTTATTTATTTTAAACCTTCTAGAGAGTGTTTCTATTTTAGAAAATACATATGAATGCCCAAATTTTACATGGTTTTCCTTATTCAGTTTACTGTTAAAGTCTGTAAAAGAAAAAGAACCCATGGTCACTAAGATGCAGACTGTGAGCAAAACAGGCATGTGTTAAAGACAGGATGGGAAATTTACGATAGTATATATAACAGATCTTTCCAATCCTTCAAGATTCAGTAGAGCAGCTGAGCAATAAAGCCACCACCCAAGACATTTATTTTAAAATGCTTCCTATGAATTTCCCTTGTTAACAATGCCTCTCTGTCCACTCAACCATCTGTTTCCTCAGCAAACAGCTCTTCTCACCCCGTACCCACGGGCTCAGCCTGACAGTCCTGAATCTGCACCCAGGCTCCACCAGGCCCCTGCTTCCATCTGCATCTGCAGGACCTGCTGACAAAGGCAGAGTTTGGGCTGCTCCTGGGACATCCTTGTCCCTTCTCCCATTGCAGATGCCCTGCACAGCCAGAAACAGCATTGCTCTCACAGTTGTGCCTTGTCTCACATCTGCAAGCAGAGATAACCCAACACCCAGATGAGAGAAGCACTTTTTCCAGAAGCATTTCCTTGCAGTGCCAGGGGCATTCCTCCAAGGTAGAATAATAGAGTTCTCTTTCACAATGGACCATCCTAGTGGAAAGGAAGTTTTTGGCCCTCCTCTTCCACAAAGCACAATTTAAAAATGCTGAATCTCTCAAATGTTTAATCACATTCCTCTCACTGGAGTATTTCTGAAGTTGGTAAAAGTCATCCTGGATTGTCCCCATATGTAAAGCCTGGAACTTACCAGATAGTGATACTCTCTCACTGGCTTGTTGCTTGCAATGCTCAGCTCAAAAGACTTCCCAGCCTAGGAAAAGCACATTGTTTACATGGATGAGTACGGAAAAACCATGAGTAACTTGTTTTTTATCATGGCAAGTTTTGTCTCAGACTGTACCTTTATATCCTGGCTCTTTGTTTTAACCTGGAGATAAGTCTGACTGGAGGAGCTGAACACATCATAAACACCTATGTCAGTCTTACTGCTGAGGAACTCTGCCTGCAAGACAGTAAAAAAAAAAAAAAAAACCTCTTAACAAAACAGCAAAATCTGTGATATTCATTCATATATGTGGTACAGCTTACAAGAGCATGGTAGCCTTAGCAAAAGTCCACTTTATGCTTTGGGTATCTGGGGTTTTTTGCTGGTGATATAATGGTGTAATTATTAAATCCCATTTGACAGGATCTCTCACTCTCTTTCCATCTGTAACATGAAGTAACAAAAATAACAACAGGTGACATGTCAGCTGTTGCAGATAGCAGGACAGCATATCATTGATCCCAGCCCACGCAATTTAGTGTGTCAGCACTCCAAAGCAACATGTTACAAAGCAGTACCTGAACTCTCAGAGTTTTTGTATCAGACAGGATTGGAAACTCAATATCAATTACTCCATTTTCTGGAACTGTGTAGTTCAGGACATGGACTGTCATATTTCTCTCCTCCGTTGCCTCATTCTCCAGGTGAGAAAGTGAAGAGTGATGGAAAAGCAGGTCTGACTGCTGTGCAGTGATTGTTACAAGATTCTGCCTCTCTTCAGCTGTCAGCTGGTTGCTATCCGAACGTGACACCTTTAGCTAAACAAGAAGAAAGAAAATACTTATCAAACCCATCAAACAGGATAAAGCTAAAATGCACAACACATAGCATGTAGCAATATATTTGCACTCACATCATATAAAAAAAAATAATGCATCCTCAGATTTCTCACATCAATAGCTTTATTTCTGTTCCCTAGGAAGCACTGCGAGTAGGCAAGTCAGGCAAGAACAAAAATATTCATAACTCCAGGGAGTAAAAAAAGAGTAAAAGCAAAGTAGATGGAACTGAAAAGAGACATGTTGCAATTCAGCTCCCCCAATTACTCTTCTAGTTGAAAATGTTTGTGTCTCAGGTAAGTTATACATATCCTACCTACAGTCTGAATACTTAATTTTATCACTTGCATTTCACCACCACAAGAAGGGGCAAGCTGACATTTACATCATGTGGGAAAATGTTTCAGATGAGCAGAGATGGTGCTGAGTTGGATGTGTTTATGAATTCATCAAGTGAGTTGAAGACTGAAAACTGGCAGTGTGAAACTTCTTCACAACATCATATATCAATCAGCACTACAACTTACAACCTTTATGCCTACATTCAAGCAGATTTTCATCCAGTAAAATCATTTTTATTCTGCACTACAAAAAAATCAACATTTATATTTAAAAGCACTGAACTAATGTTTCCCTTTTTCAGTCCATAGATGTCACTGCATTACCTCTCCTCCTCAGCCATTGTTTTCCTGTTCTCTCTCTGAAGAGCATATGCTCTTTATGTAAGATCTTCACTTTTTAGTAACAGCAGCAGCTGTTCATTTACACTTCTTTGGGAGCATAAGTGATACCTTACTGTCTGCCAGCTGCAAGAATTGCCAGATGCCTCAGCTATCTCTCACTCAGCTCATCTTTGGAAGAGGAAAAAAAAACAGGTGGATTCGGACTGGGATGCTGGCAAAGAAAATGAAAAGCACAAAAAGCAAAAGCTCAAATGATCAGGCTAGCATAAAGCTACATCTTGAGCCTATCTACTCTGGAAGAGTATATTCAGCCCAAATCACTGCTCATTGGGTCTCATTTCTACACAGTAAAGTCTCAAGAACTGTCAAATTGACTATTTTTAACAAAATGCAGTGATACAATATGCAATCTCTGCAAAATGTAGAAATACTGGATGCAGATGAGGGACAGAATGACGACCATGAAATATCTCTATGAGTGGACTGCAGCTGGCATGAAAAAAACAGGACAGAAAGCAGAAACAACACTTTTGCTTGAAAGCAATGTGGTTTGATGAGTTTTAACTGAATTATGTAAAAGCTGCTTAAATATTATATATTAATATAATATTATATATTATATTAAATATATACATATATTACTTTATGTAATATAAAAATTCATTACATAAAGTATATATTTGTGTGTATATATATACAGTTAGGTATATAAATATTACAAAGACATTTGAAACTTAATAACTAATCTGTTGGTTCAAAGCACAGTCAAAAAAAGAAACAGCTAGGGAAGATTTCTCTTCCATAAGAATGCTGACAAACTATACACAAATATATCCTGCCAAGACTACAGCATCCCCTGCCACTTTACCCTTTTCTAGAGCAAATGCCTCCAAGTTTAGTATTTGCTGACATGCATTGTGAAAAAAAAAGAGAGAATTTGAAAACAAAACTGTAAATTACACCTAAAAATCCAAGGCAGACTTTGCTATCTAAGCACAGAGGAGAAGTCATATTTGTTTATCCACATATAATAATCAAACAGAACTTACAGTAGCTATGAAGTTCAGAGAAGGCTTTATAACTCTAGAGTAGTCCAGAAATTCAATAAAATAGTCACTTTGCTTTGGAAATATGATGGTACTTGAATTTTGAGAGATTCCTGTTGAACAATTATATGTGTTTAGACAACATGCATTTAACACATATATTACTTTAGCAGCAATACAATTTACTGCCCATGACTTGGAAATAATTCTATCATATTTTTCACCATTTCCACTCCTATCATTCTTCATCCTTCTAACTGGGCATCAGTACAAAGGTGGTATATGTACTGGTACTTCCTGCCACAATGCAATATAAGGTATACCTCACAGGGCTCCACTCACACAGACTATGTCAGAATGACACAAAGAACTTATTAAATCCCAAATCAGCCAGCTTCACCTTGCCAGAGTTTCTACAGAAAGTCTGTAACAAAATCTAATTTCTGGGACAGGTAGAAATTTTGTAGATGTGGGGTTTTTTTTCCTAATGTGCAAGATGCAGTGGAACACATGCACAAAGACCCCTCAGTTTGCAAATCTAGAAGAGGCTAGACTGTGGACAACCTAGGACCAGGGAACTCCTTCTACTAATGTGACTTACAAACACATCAGGTAAGTTTATGATTAAAGTTAAGTTTATGAAATTCAGGTTAATGCTAGCAATTCTTTATGCCTGCTCTCCTCATCAAAAAATGATCTGTCACTGAATTTAAGCTCCTATCAGAACGTGTTTCTTGGTTATTTAATAAATCATTTAGCACAGAACTCAACTGAGTTCTAGAAAAAGAAAACAGCTTGTTAAACTCTTAAGTTTCTAGGCAAGCAACACTCAGCTAATATATTTGAACGTGGATGGTTTGTGCTAACATAGTACACGATACTTTTCTACAGCTCCAACCTCTTCCACACAGCAGTAAGGCACTCTGGGTTTCTGTCACAAGACCTCACACAGTCTCATACCTGTGAGTGACTCAGTCACCACTGCAATCATTTCTATCGGCTCTGTGTAATCGCTGTCACCTTGGTGCCACGACTGCTCAGCATTCAAGTTTTGCAACATAAGCTTGTTACAGGTTACATTCACAGATCCATTTATCTGCAACGTAGGAAAATATAACTGTTGAGCCAGAAAAGCCAAGGACACCTTTCTGTCTACAGTAGCTTATTTCTGGTTAAGTCCTCTAGCTCTGTCCACATACAAGTTTTGGAGTGTGAACACCAGAAAATTATGAACACTGAACTCTTTATTTTTTTGCCAAGAGGAAAAACTGGATTTTATCAAATTTGAATTTTATTAAATCAAGTAGAAGTTTACTACTTTTCTAGAGGCAACAGTGCTTTATGGAAAAAGTTACATTTCTTTTTCCTAATTTCTCGAATTGTCCACTTGTACATGACTAGCACAGTGGTACCTAAGCTTTACAGGAAAATACAATGAACAAGCTCCTGCTTGAGGAGAGGGGTATACTCTGTTCAACATCTGAGCTCAGAGGTTCTGTAGACTAAGTGCTGCTGAAGGCATTGAAGTCAGACAGTGGATGAAGTCAGCAAACAGAAAATAACAGTCACTTCATGTAGCAAAAATTTAACCTGTTTTAAACACTGTGCACATCTCAAAAGTAAAATGTTTGATTTTGCAAAGAGAATGCAATGAATCTACCACCTCTTTTAAGCCTTCAGATTGAAACTGTGTGTCTTTTTAAATTTCATGCTTCAGGTTACAATTAGTGCAGTAGCTCTAATGTAATTGCTGGCAATTAGTAGGCAAAATGATTTGGTTTCTACTATGCTAGAGCTCCACCTAGACAACTGGAGTGTTCTCCTCTGGCCTTGTGACACAGAGCTCAGTGTGCAGAAGCAGACATAGGGCCAGGCTGCATTCCTGAGCACAGGTCCTCCAGCACCTGTGCAGCTCCTGGAAAATTTTTCTGCCTGGGTTAGTTGGTACTCTCCAAAATAACTTCCAGGCTCAAGTAAAGGGAGCACAGGTGCAAAATATCATTCCCAACAAGCAGTCTGAATGTAGATGCTTTAGGCTGGAAATTAAAGAGAGTTTAACACTCTCCAGCTGAACCTGGCATCCGCGAATGATTCCAAGTGTCATTTAACCCACAACAGGACACAGACTTAAAGAAACTTCTAAGAGATGACTCACCTCCATTGTTGTTGTTATATTTCTTTTGTTTGTCCAGTAAGAAACAGAAAGGCAAGTGATTGTTACAGTTCCCTTTACTGGCTTTCCATATGTGTACCTGAAACACATCGGACAAAGTCAAACAACACACCACCCTCCAGGACTCAGGCTCATGAAGAGCTCTCAAGGCAAATGATCCTACTAAAATATTATTCTCTGGCCTCAAACATGGGTAGAACACATTTCTACTTTGAAACATGGAGTTCACCATATTGAGACCAATTTATCAACACTAAAGCTGAAAGCCAAAAACCTGGAGAAGATACACAGACCTGCTCTTTCCACTTCACAAGCTCTACAAACCGATTAAAATTATTATGAACTGTATGATGTACAAAAGTTAACTATACTAAGGTAAAAGCAAGTTATTGAACAGAACACTGATGTAGCATCACAACTAATATGCAGTAGAGTTAAAATGAGATGTGGGAATTGTAAGTATTTTACTTACCAAATACTGCTGACACAAAATGAGATATCTCATTTTTGATATTTGGTAGTAATTGTTGCTACTTATTTAGTAACCACTAAGTTACTAAATAAGTTAGTAAGTTACTAAGTCTCAAGAAATCATTGCAAACAATGTCCAGCTGTGGCAAATCTGAAAACTGTAACATACTCCCTTCTTAGGATGACAGTAGCAACCTGCAGTCAATAAGCAGCAATAAAATAAAATTTTGTATAAATGTTCCCAAGTCATACTTAAGAAAAACCATGACATTAGATTGAGACAGAGAAGCGAAGGCAGGGAGGCATGACACAGGCACAGACAGAACACCTAAAATCATTCTCAGCAGTAATACATACAGGTGCGATAACTTTAAAGTACTTTAAATCATTATGCAACCACTTAAGTAATATCAAAGCTGAAAAGCAGACAGAAAGAAAAATCAAACAGCATAATTACAGAAATAACTCTGATAACACTGTCTTGCATTTGAACTCAGTCTAAGCAGACATAATTAGAGTAATAAGCTGCCGTTAACCTTGAAATTATACTGCCATTGGGCAGCACCCCTGCACTTAACTTGATCTAATAATACCCCAGAGAAGAAAATGGGGTTTATGACATATACAAGTTGTATAAAGAGGCATTTTTGTCTATAAAAACAGTCACCAGGAATGAAGTAATTCTCTATAAATAGTTACGATGTATCAGTAAAATTTTGTCACTGCTGGGATTCAACCTCAGATGGTTCATTGCTTTCTAAGTATGAATTTATTGCAACAAACAGGTACACTTTCAAACACCTTATGAGTATACCAAATGAAAGAGTCAAGTGTCCTGGGGAAGACCAAAACAGTTTAAGAAACCAAATATCATCTGGCATATAAGGGATTTCAAAAGCAAAGTAGAATGGGGAAAAAAAAGAGAGGAAAACTTTTTTAAAATTGCCCCTTAGGAAATTCACAGAATCATAGAATGGCTTGAGATGGAAGGGATCTTAAGGGTTATGTAGTTCTAATTCTCTTTCCATGTGCAGGGATGCCACCCACTAGATCAGGTTGCTCAGGGCTCCCTCCAACCTGGCATTGATAGTTTATAGTATCAGGTTGCATGGACTCTACAGAATGAAGTGTGTCCTCAAAGTCCAAATATTTAATTTAAATAGCTTGTTAAACAATGATTTCCGCATTTTACTAAATGCAGAAAAACAGAGTACTTCTTCAGAAGGTATGTATTTTAAGGCATTAGATAACTCACAAAAGACCCTTTATTTCAGTCTTCTTGGATGGATCTATCAGGTAGCCTTATCTGGCTCCCATCTTCAAAAATAAAATTAATTTCCATCTGAGATGAATGTGTAGAAATTTTTTGTATAGATATTTTCTCAGCTGAAGAATAAAATATTATTTACAGAGGAGTCTGCACTGAAGCCTTTTCTGAATTTCTCAAGAGCTTTTAACTCTTTACCTATTTACAGCTATAGGTATTTTGATAAAAATATACAAGAAACCTATACTTGAAAACCGCAGTGCTGATTTATTGGAACAAGGAGGATGTTCACAGAAGTTTGCCTAATTTTCCAAGTTGTCTAATAAAATATAGTTACTCTACCTACAGACCTTAACGTGGTAAATTGGAGAGTACCATAAAAGAACTATAAGAACAAAAAAAGTGCATCAAAATACATATTACAAGCAAGAAACTTACAAAATTTTCAAAGGCAGCTGAAAATGTATAGCTATAGTTTAGAAGTATGTTTACCAGACCAAAAGAACTTACTAGAAGTCTGAGAATCTACTGAATCTTGTTACAACAAAATCCAGTAACTAGAAACAGATACTAGCCAACTAATTTTGAATAGATGTGCTTTATTAGCATTCCACATACAAGTTTTTACTTTGACAGTTAGAGACTCACAAAAATTTTCTTAAGAGTAAGGGTGACAACAGTATCAATGATTTGCTTACTTTGCAGAGACAACACCAGTTACATCTTCATCTCTCAAAGAGTAGTATAAGGGTGTTGTTATCATGACATCAAATTTTGGTAAAACTAAAAAAAGAAATACAAGAAGCATTAAATTCACAGAAGGAATATTTCTTTTTTTAAGTAACAAGCGTAGAACATGCAATTTGATAAAGACTACTAGTTTCCTAAGTTTCCTAATATAAGGTAAGATGTATATTTAACCCGATTCCCGGACTACAACTTTTTGTTGAAAGGAGAAAAAAGCGTCATAAAAACAGCCTGCATATAAACTTGTAAGTCTGAAATACAAAACATTTAGTTTATTCAGCCTTTACAAAATCATAAGCAAGCTTCACAACCAGATACTACACAGATATTTTGGGATCATTAAAACTACCAAAGATAAACAGAGCAGCTGGTAAGATGGTATTTCTTATCAGTTTCGGAGAAGCCAAAGATTTGGAAATTAAACTTTCTGTGAGTATTTAAAATGTTCATGCCAGACAAGGGAAGCTAGTATAAATTAATGGAGAATCACTACTGATTTTGGTCACTAATAAATGCCCTTAAAATAACACTTACCATATTCCATCACTTTAAATCTTTGATAATGAACTTGACCCTATTGAAAAAAATTCGTATGAGAAAATACATACAATTGTAGTTAGATTAGTAAGTTTAACATACCTTCTTGGCCAAATCCCACCCATATTCAAGTCAAACTACAATTTCTGATATGGTGTGATTTTAAATCATGGCTCAATTACTATCAGCTCCTGTAGAGACCAGTAGTATATATTTGCAAAACAGGACACAGAAATTCATGTGAAGCAGACTCTAAGTATTTATCATGAACAGCTTGTGCAGCTTCCAGTCCACAGACATCTACATATGCCTAGTTTCTGTACTAAAAAAAAAAAAAAAAAAAACAAAAACCTGAGCTAACTAGCATAAAACTACCTAGCATAAGTAGTCACAGTCATCATGATAAACCGTGACTGACATACCAGCAGCATCTTTGCTGGTGCATTTGAAATTAACTTCTACAAACAAGAAGCTCCTACAGGGTCTATCTAGTGGATGAGACTCTTACAAAACCTTGTATAATCTTATGATGCTACATTTATTCAAAAGGCGGCTGCAGTTTTGTTACAGTCTACAGCCATACTTACTTCAGCAGAGATACCCTTGTCTTGTATCTTCTTGTCTCAGCTATTTGTTACTTAAAATCAGGGAAAGAAATAAACAAACTACATAATGTGCTGTTACTTGTGTTCTCTTCTATTTTCCTTTTTTTTCTAAATTTTTCACTTATATCTTGATTTCCTTCAGGAGGGAAAAGAAGAACTAACGTGGATAACCAATTGTCAGTTGGCATCAAGATGTATCAGATAGGAATGGCTGTTTGTAGCAAGAGAGGATAAACTGAGAACTCCTGTGATAAAAACCCTAGGACCAGGACCTAAACTGGAAACAATTATAAACTTTTGTTACCTGATCAACAACTTTGTAAGTTAAGCATCTCAGACCAAGCACTTCATACACCTGTATATACACATCTCCTAGCAAAATACTCCTATCAAAGTAAAATTCAGATTGCTGCCAATTTCATGATTAAATTGCTGATCACCAAAATAACTGCCATATTTATATTTCTAGGTTTGAAAATATACATTCAGAATCAGCTATTTTCACAACATTTGTGGAAATCATAACTTTTGCAACACAAAATGCTACAGCATTGACATGCATAAATCAGTCCACAACCAGATTACTATCAGGTAGTCTTAGGAACACATATGTTAGGGAAATGACCTGTAGTGAATTCATCTCACATCTTGCTCTCTGTACAGCTTTTATTTCTAATACTATGTATATATGTGACCCTTGTCGTAAAGCAAACCCTGAACAAAATGTTACCCCAGACAGCACAGTTAAAAAGCATCTCCCTTGAAAATAAAAGAAGTAATTAAAAAAAATCAATTAAAAACTAAGATAACTGTAAGTAGTAGAAAACAGACATTACAGCAAAACTAGTACTCCTGGCTGCATCTTCTCTGAAATTAAAGGCTTTGTGATAGAAATCAAGCCATACTTCATAGTTCAGGGAAAAGCAAAGATCCTATTTGGCCATCTTGATGATGTGAATACCAAGCCAGATTTTCCACTAACACATTTTTTAGCCAAGCTGGTCTGAAGTAGGACAAGTAACAGCATTTCAACCACTCTATCATTTTAATTCATCAGGGCAAGGCTGTCTCTCTGGCAAATATTGTTCTAATATACTGAAGTAGAAGTTGTTAAACCACTTAATTTCTAAACTAAAGTTTCCAGGAATAATGGTTTTTGAGACAAGCCAGTCAGTTAGTTATATATGCACAACCCAAGAGAGATTTTTAGGAGTTTTCTTTAAGATAGGAGAACAACACCATGCCTATTCCATTTTTCCAGAGCTGCTTTATTCTAGTACAGGTTTTATCTTCCATGCCTTCTCCTGCTGCTTAAGTACACTCACCCTTCCAGACTAACAACATTTTGCTCTAAATCAGCATTTCTTAAACTGCAGAACACCTATTGCATTCTGTGCCAATCATCCAGAGTAAGAAAACAGTGCCAACAAGAGATCCATATAAGTGTTCTGGGATGATGAGGATGAGCCTTTCTGCAAGGGAGCCTTAGATGCTGTGTATCCTGATATCCAAGAATCCCTAATAACTACAGTCTAGATTCTGCTCTGCTCTGATGAACCGTCCTGTTTTAATTCATTGGGTCTGATCCAAAAAAAGTGAGGTCACAGGAGTTGCTCCCCACAGATTTCTTTTTTTCTTCTTTGGCAACTGAAAGTCCCTGAAATGAATCTGTTTTGGGTCCGTTTTCTTATTTGTTTCTGACATTGACATGCATCGCTGTTAGAGCATGGGGAAAGACTCTGGGTGTGGTCCAGGGCTGTGCCCCAGAAAAGCAAAGTGCTGGCACCAGCTGCTTTCTGGGGCTACCTCATTGTCTCACAGGCCCTGTCAGGAGCACTCTTCCGCCTTGGCTTTGCAGCTAAATAAAACAGATTTTTGTCTAGACAGAACTAACAGAAGCACTTCATGATCACTTCCAGGCTTTGTTTTCACATGTAAGAAACAAGCTCCAAAATGAAATTCTGTTCAAACTCAATACTGCAGTCTCCAGAAAGACTCTGACTCCAGTCAGAGTTCCACCAGCGTCACCACTATTTACACTAACAGATCCTGATTGAATATCTGTGCACATTTGCAAACTACTGAATACTCAGGCAATGCCAAAGGCTTTATGTACGGTCTGATTTTGAAGAAGTGTGAGACATTTTTTAAGCAATTATATATACAACATTAAACTTAACACATCAAATGTGAAATCCATAACTGACTTAGCAGTAAAACACGGCAGAATTTGCTGTGGATACACTGCAACATACATTAAACCTCAAAAGCTAAAAAATTCAACATGTAAAGTATATAATCATTCCCAGTTGATTCTGAGTTTGCTTTATGGCTGAAGCTTTTTTAAAAATGCAATACTCTTAAAAATATTTTGGAAAGCCTTTGCCGCACCTGAAACATTACTACTCCTCAATATTTTGATCATAAATTTATACATAACAGTTTCCATAAATTAGATTACAAAATGCCGTTTAACTAGAAAAAACTTCTGGTTGGAGGTGCATGCTACTAAAATTCAGCAACTAGAAGTCGTTCAGCAACAGGAAATATAAGATATCCAACTAAAATACAAGGTAGAGACTTGGAAACCAGACTGTAATTGCTCTGTCTTGAGTTTTCCTGGAACAGCTGTACTAACACCTGAACTTTTATTAAAAATACTACAGGATGTTTAACAGCAGCAAGCAGCCAAAACCTGATTTAAAACAGGATTCAGAGGCAGCACTTCCAAAAATCAAGACTCAGTCTCTTGGAAAGTGATCTATAACCATGAGAAGGGAAATGTTATTTAATCACTTAACAATTCTTTAAAGACAAGAGGGAAACTGAGAAAGAAAGGCTGGCTATTTAACTAGAAAGTCCAGGTCATGGCATCAGGATAGCTAAGTGATGCATAGATCAATCTGGATTTGCTATATGAAGATGTCCCTAAAGCCTCAACAAATCCACAAGCTGTGCTGGATGCCATGCAGAGCCAGAGCTGGCAGTACTAGTTAAGGATAGGAGGACAAATCTATTAAAAATACCAGTCATATACTAAGTCTTCCTTAGTGGTAAATCTAAGTTCTCAGTGGCCTCTGCTGTCAGGAAGAAGGATGAATCTATACAACTTTATATATGACACAATAAAACCTACACCTCCCCTGATCAGCAGAACTGCTGCAGAAGAGAAAAGAATATCCAGCTAGTAGCTAGGAATATCCATTAGGAGTGATCTAGTCACTCTCTAGCTTTCACTGAACACCAGCTAAATCTCCACTATATCACCAACACAGGGACCCCTACACATCTTAATGTTCAAACTGAATCCCATCCCACATGATCTTGTATTTCACGGTATAAACTCCCTTGCAGGCAAGAGAATAAAGTGGAGTTTCCCAACAGAAGGGTTCTTTTCCTTCATTCTGCAAGGTGTCCTGTGGGTTTCATTAATCCAATGGTTGACACACTTTCAGAAAAATAAGTTTGTGATGCAACACACTAAGCAGACCTAATCTAGTAGTGTGAATATTGCAACAGTCACTTAATGTATCTTGTATATGATACCCTTATCCGATGAAAATGCTCTGTAGGCACATTCTCTAGAAATACATATATTGCTTTATCATTATATTCAACATGGAATTTGAAAATTAAAGTGGAGCAAGTGTGAACAAAAAAGGGCCTGAAAGTAAATGTAAGTATTTCTGTGTAGGACTTGGGTTTGCTGGTCCATTCCCAAAGGATAAGGACTGTAAGAATAGCCAGTTTTTTTCTGGACACCAAGGTCCAAAGATTTTTTTAAGTATAATATACTCTTCTTTTTCTCCTCTATTATAATTTTCAAATCAAGTTTAAATGTCAAAAAGAACCATTTAGCCTGATCTCCTTTTATCACAAGTTTGGTTCCTTTGTATTCAGCTATTCCAGCAATCTATGTTTGTTAGAATGCAATATCCAAAAAGACAACCATGAAGTAATAGAGAACACCAAGGGAACTGCATCAGCTAGGGTAGCCAGGAGTGACACTGTGTCTCAAGCTGACACCTAAGGCCTCTTTAACCATCAGCTCTCAACGGAATGTACTGTGAATTTGTCCAGATACTTTTTGATCCCATCTTAATTTTCAGTATTCACAGTAACTGCTAGTGCTATGCTCTGCAGTTCAGTTATGATGTTTCAGTCATTTTGAAATCACTCTTTACCTCCTTTACCTGATGCCCTTTAGCTATATGTTGAAATAGACAGGAACAAAACATTCCCTATTTACTTTCTCCTTGTTACTCATGACGTGAGAGACATTCCCACTCTGATATATATTTTCCAAGATCATTAACCTTCTGTAGCACAGCTAAAATTTAGAATACCATCAACTACACTCTATTAAGGTTTCACTTCATTTGTCTCACAGCTGTTTCATTAGCCCAGATGAATTTATAAGGCATTTTTCTTTCAACTTTACAATTTTTTTTCTTTTTGGTTTTGTTTCAAGAGGGAGTGGCACTCATTCAGATCCTGGAAACAGCTGCCATAATTCCTTCATCAATTATCTCCTAATTTCAGCATTACTCAAGCCTTTGCAGAAAGCCCAAGCAACATTTTACAAACACTTTTTTTGCTTGGCATGTGATCCATTGAAGGAGCCCACCACTACCACCAGCCTCTGTTTCCATGTCAGAGCCACACTCCCCCAGCTGCTGAAAAGCACCTACAATAGCTGTGAGTGGGCATGGCTTGTCAGCTGGATCAGTGAACTGGTCTGGTCTAGGCAAAGAAAAACACACAGATGCTTTTCAGTTTGGGTCACTTCCCCACTGCACTTTAGATCTCAGCCTGACTACAGCTGCTTCAGCCTGACTGAGACACTACTGAACAGCAGTCAGGAGATGGGAAGGAGTGGCAGAGCACAGGGAGGAGCGCAGGAACAACTTAATACATTTTTCCCAACACAGACAACAGCAACAACTCCACACCCACATGACAAAGTGTTTGAAAAATCCAGTTCTGACTCTCACTTGAGAACCAGCCTCACAGACCTAAGCCTATAGAAATCTATCAAACATATAACTGGCACTGGTAAATGTTACTCCCAAGTAATACATGATCACATGAGCTTTTCTCTTTTCTACCCATGATCTCCGTCATTATGTAACATTAAGCAGTCCTGTTTATACTTGCTAAATGTCTCTGAACAGCCACTGCAAGGCAAAAAGAAACTGCAGTTCCCAAATTATAGGTATTTAAAAGCAGGCTGAATAACCCTGACACAGAGAGTTTTGAACAGCTAAACCTCCAGTTATTTTTGAAACATGTTCCATGGTGTATGAGGAATGCAACAGCTTGAAGATTGGCCTGAGAGAACTACTACCAATAGCAACACACAACACAGACTCCTCCAGTTTTGTTTTGCAATAGTTCTGTATTACTAGTCATCCTTTCTATTTTACAAAGTTATTTTTTCCTCAGTAACTCATCAGTCTTCGTGAGTTGCTGAAACACACCTAAAACTAGGCAAAGATCTGTAAAGAGTCTTGGTTCCTCAACCCTAGAGACACTGGCTGGCTGCACAGCATGGTACAACAAATTTCTGTGTATTTGCTTGCAAAATAAATGTAAGGGCATTTCACTTAAAAAGGAAAAAACTCTGCTCCATGAGATATTTCTTTTATATTAATATTACAACTCCTCACTTTTTAAATATCATTTTTATTCTGGAATCAAAACACAAACCTTAGGATACAGTATGTAGGTGGTTTTTTTGTATCCTTCCCTACAAAACCATACACTATTGAAAATTTTGTAAGGTTTGCATATTATCTTTGCAATATCTTGCAAAGATACATTTGCAGTATCTTGCACAATATTTGACATTAGGGAAGGATTTGCTCACCTCATGATCCATATTTATAACTGGTTTCAGCAACATAAACACAATTTTATACACATCTAGCAGAAGAAATAAATCTCTCTGTGATTTGGCAATGTTAGTACTCACGTTCACTTCCACCTCTATGGACCAGTCTCCTAGTGGAGGGTTCATTGATAACTGAAATTTTTTGGAAACTACACCCAAATCACCCTCCTCCATCAACCACTGCTGAATCAATTTCTTCCGAGGATCCTAGGAGAAAAGTCAAGCTGCGTGTTAAGTATGAATGACCTTGCTAGCAAGATTTAGGCAGCAATACATACTGTATTTGTCACAAATATGGAACATGTGACACATTCCAACATCTATGTTCCTGTGGATACTTACTCGGATATATATATTCAGAGACACTTTGTAAGGTTTAAGATCAGGATAGACAGTGACAATCCGGAAGAGCACATCTTGTCCTGGTTTATACATAGATTTATCAGTCTGGATGAATACAGAGGTGCTCTTTGACACGAACATCAGGCTGGTACGGTTAGAGAAGATGTGCCGACCATCAGCATGGCCCTCCACCAGTAATTCATAATTCCCAGAAGCACTGTTCAGAGGCAGCTTGAAAAGAAATAGTGACTCTCAGTTAGGTATCCAAAATATTCTTGAAGACATTATTATTTAAAAAACATTTGACATAAAGAACTAATATATACCCGAACTTCTCAATTTATGTAAATTCTCAAAAAGAGAAAGGGGATTTTATTCATTATTTTAATGTATTATTTCAACAGTTACTAGAAAATGCCTTATCAGAAGCATCTTTTCAACACATTTCCATCTAATTTTAAGTAGTAATCAGGTTTTCAACAATATAAGTGTCTATGCATTCATATGCAATTCACAGTCTTATACATAGATTGTGCTTCCTCTTTTCAGTTATTTAGAAATTTCTTTGATTTGATATAATAGGCTAATATTTTTCTTCATCACTTTTTGCTAATAAATTTTCCAAAAATAAAATATCTGAAGAAGGTACATGTAAGCAAGGTGAGCAGGACAGTAAGAGAATTTTGCACTTGTTTTTTAACAACTTAAGCTTTATGTCCCATGGGGTAAAAAAATTAAATACAGAATTTATTTCTCATGAGGTGAGGTACTGCTTTTCAATAGCAACCTCACTGATTTTGTCTCATTTCACTTTCATAATTCGTAATTACAGCACATATTACAGTCACATATGTGACTCATTTAGAAAGTAAAATAAGTGTTCTTCCAAAAATATTTAGAAATAAAGGAAGAGAAATTTTATATGGTTAACTTATTTTGGATAAACATTGAAGGCTCCTTCAGAGCTGGCAGAAGAGAGAGATATCACTGGCAAGGAAATTTAGACCAGATAAGATCAGAGTAATCATGCACAGGTTTCTTCTCTCTCTCTGTGTGTCTTTCCAGCTCACAGAGGAAATCTAGAGTTCATAATTCAGATGCATCACTTCATTTTCTAAAGTTAGCTGGGAGGAATCCCAGTCACAGGGGTTGAAAGGCTTAAAGCAGAGATGCTGCAACACATTGGAATTTTACTTGAGCAGAGCCTTAACAGACCACCATTGACCCCAGGGACATCCCAGCCCAGATGCTGGCTTCTTTACCGCCAGAATGTCTCTTTGAAGAAGAGGAAGGGTTTTAGCACTGCACACAGCTCCTTCCAACAAGCAGCCCTGCTGAAAAGCTTAAGAGTCACATGCTTCTGTTTGGAGTTAAAACCGTAAATCTGGAGTAAAACCTCTGAAGTTAACTAAAGCAGACACACTTGCATTTTTCAGCATAACATATGGAACTGAAGCACTCCTCTTGCACTGTAATGAAAATTACAGCTGTTAACTCACCAGGCACAGCACTTCAAAAGTATCCAACCAAGTGCTATAAAGAAAGGGTGTACTGCTGTCAAAGCTCATTTTAACAGCGCTCAGTGAGGTAACAGGGATTCACAAACTTGGCAAAATGTCACTGGGTGGTAAACGAGGTAGATGCAAACGTCTTCAGAGAATATATTTCCTTCTCTGTGTGTGTTTATCTATAAAGAGGAATCAACTACAAATTCCATTCCTCTCTGTTGACCTTCTGTTTTTAAAAACAAGCCAGAAAAAAAAGAAATCAAGGAAGAAAAATAAAAAGGCTCTTTTTCACCCATAAGCAGGTCTATGATGACATGGGAAGAAGACATCCCCCACTTAAAATCTGGATTTATGGAATTAAATTTTAGATGCAAAGTTCCACACTGAAATGGATTTTGCATTTTTTTCAGCTGCAGGTTTTTGTACACACATTGCCAAGAACCTATGATTCACATATTTCAACACCCTCCAAATTTCATGCCAAGTATTCTGCAACATCTTAAATAAGAGGAACAACTTTAGCTACTGCATCTGTCATATACTACCTTATTACTACCTCAAATATTCATTATGATTATTACTATTTCTTAAAGAAACTGAAATCCCTAAAAAGGAGATAGGATTTGCTACAAGAAGTCCAGGACACATCATAATCATTCAAAATCAAAATGGAGGAAAATAACCTTGGTTTTTTTCATCATTGCAGTGACTTGTACTCTTACAGCATTATTTTAACATGCTTCCAAGTACTGTCTTCAATTTCTTCTTTAAAAATGTAAATCTTCTGTAAATGCCGTTTAGAGATCTCATCTGTTTTCCTGTATCCCTTTCCTACCACAAATAATGATAGATAGCATGGGTTCCTCCCTAGATTTATATACTTATGTTTCAAAAGATCTTTCCTTCCCAAACATGGTGACAAAACTACCTTTCTTGATGTAGAGGTCAGAGACAATGTGGTTTGTATTGCCATGGCAGTGTATTAGGACAGCTGAGGTGCAACATAACCCACGTACTGTTTCACACATCTATGCCATCAGAAACTCCACTAATACAACATTTGCACAAGTGCTACAGTATTAGTGACTACCTCAGCCCCACCAGCTCCTTCTCTAAAGGCTTGTTTGTCAACCCAAATATGAGCAAGGCAGCTTTTAACACTACGTAGTAGGAACTCGCTGTGAAAATATTTTATCTTAGTCAAAACATCCCAAATGAATGGTATTACTATCCCCATTTTGGCAGTCCTAACACAAGAGAGAAAAAGGCCATCTCACATACTTCTGACTACACCAACCACCGTCACGAGTACCTCAGACAAAGCAGCTACTGTTTCCTCTGGAAAAGATGAGGCTGAATCCAGAAACTCATTACCCACCTTCTGCTACCAGGGAATTACACTTTGGACAAAACCTAAGTCTACTGTGGCTACACAAATGAATAGAAAATCTTGCAGTTAAAAAATGAGTCAGTTTTCATCACTTTAGATAGCAGTGAGAGAGGAAGGAAAGTACCCTGCCTAGTTTTAGGTGCACAAACATTTTCAGACCTGACCAGATTACATTAAGAAACTTAACTTAATGTCAATTTAATTTTTTTTTAATGAACAGAATTTTCTACATTTGCTAATGTATAGTTCATACGATGCATTTCAACCTAGTAATCTTTACAATGGTGAGCTGCTCATTATCATTGATTATCCATCTATCAAATACTTCCAGATTGTTTAATCAGAGACAGTTTGAGATCAGAACTTAAACCCACAGGATAGAGGGATACCCAGACATACAGATGACTTCGGTAAAACTTTCTTCCTGATATAAATACATAATTCTTTAGACTGGTTTTTCAAGATGAATATCCAGGATCATAAATTCAGGATTCATACACAACAAACAATTCAAGATACACTTTTTATGTACTTTAACTGAATATGCATTTCCAAACTCTTGCAAAGATTTTATAAAAATATATTTTTATTTTAGTATTTCTCAATTGTTGCTTTACACAATTTTTTCAGCTGTAATTAGACTTCATGGTGTGTCTAAAATACAGATGTAGGTATCGTCCAGTAAAAAAAGCCACAAATCAAATTTCTGTCTTCAAGTTTTATAATCGTTTGTGTTAATGCTGGAAATCGGCTCCCAAGTCCTGTAATTACTTCTAACAAGCTGCAGAGAATTTGGTCTGAAAAACCCTTAATTTATTTGTCAGTAAATACACTCATCTGAGACTCTGAGAACACTGGGATCACATGCAAAATATATCATCAACACCAACGGGTGGTAAGTCACAGGGAGTCAACATTTTCTGAGGAAGGAGAGAAGGAAAAAAATACTTACTACTGGAAGAACAAGAGTCCCAAAGGTATCTGAACAAAAAAGAAGAAATATCACACTGTCAGAAATCTGTGAGATTAACTACCGTAAACTTATCAAAACATCAACCTTATCTCAGAAGAGCAGTGCTCCTCCCCTTACATGGTTGATGGAACATGAGATACCTTTTGCAGTGCTGCGAAAGTATGAACACCAACCTACAGCAACATAGCTTCATTGTTTGGTGGGAACTGTTGTCCATGTTCTCTGCTTGAACATTTTTCTTTACATTTACAGAGTCCAAAACACTTTTATGATCCATTCAATCCTCTAAGCCACCCAAGTTATTATTTTCCATTGATTCTGCAGCCAAAATAAAGACTAAAATTTTTGAAATCATGCATAGGATTTATCACTCTTAAGCAAAGGAGCACCCAGAATTAATCTCATGGAATTATGTCACCATGAGAAAAAGTAACTAACATATCAATATATTTGGCTTAATATAACTTATTGCTTTAACTATTTTAGATAATGTGACCTCAAATATTTTTAGAATCAAAATAAATGTCCTGTTAAACTCCTGGATATCATTACATTATGAAGCCATTAGTGTCACAGCTCTTATCTTAATTACATCATGAATTATAGAATAGAACAGAACAGAACATTCCAGTTGGAAGGGACCTGATCACTTCAGAGCTCACCAAAAGTTAAAGCATGTTATTAACAGCATTGTCCAAAATCCTCTTAACAGCATTGTCCAAAATCCTCTTAAACACTGACAGGTTTTAGACATCAATTACATCTCTAGGAAACCTGTTCCAGTGGTGGACCACCGTCTCAGTAAAGAAATGCTTCCTAATGTCCGGTCTGAAGCTCCCCTGCTGCCGCTCTCAAGCATTCCCACACCTCCCACCACTGGATACCAGGCAGAAGAGATCACATCTCTGTCTCCATTTCCCCTCCTCAGAAAGCTGTAGATAGCCATGGGAATGCCCCTCAGCCAGACTAGACAAACCAAAAGCCTTTAGCTGCTCCTCACAGGACATGCCTTTGAACCCTATTGCCAGTTTTGTTGCCCTCCTCTAGATGCACTGAAGGACTTTCTAAAACCGTGGGGCCCAGAAGTGCACAGAGTACTCAAGGTGAGGCAGTAACAAAGCTGAATGCAGTGTGATGCTGTGCTTGATGCACCCCTCAAGTATGTGGTTTCCTCTTTTGGCTGCCAAGGCACACTGATGACTTGTATTTGATTCTGCTGATTCTATTCAGTTAGACCTTTTTGTATCTCCTAAAAAGCCACGGGTTTATACCTATCTTTTACTCAACTGTTTCACAGAGTAAGAAAATAAATCTATTTATTTATTAATGTCCTTTTTGATCCTGGACCTAAAGGCATTCCAAGATGAAGTGATCACTTGACCTCTGAACTTCAATAAAGGTTAGTTTTAGAAGTTGGTGAATTCTTTCCTTTGACAGAATGGAATAACAGTAGTCAGGACAATCTGAATACAGGTTGTATTGAATACAGTGCTGCCAGAGCACTAAAGGAAAAATGCTACCCGGTACATACCATTTATTCAAATTATAAACTGGGTTAAACCAAATGACTCACATCCCACAAATGAAGTCTGGGTAGCACACTCCAGTACTTCATTCTAGTATTCAAAACCTTAACAGGCAAGGGCAGTACTGGGCCTAAGGAACACAGTTCTTTCCACAACATGTTCACGTTACTGTTAAACCTACATTTATTTTCCTATCATCGCTCTCTCCACTTGAGAAGAATCTCCTGCAGTCATTAACTCTGAGCAATCCCACTGGCCTTTGAGGTTTTCCAGACAGGAGTGTCTGGCAAAATACTTTTCTCAGTAGCCAGTGGAGAGGACAAACTGCCCCAATTCACAGTGGCAGGGAGCCCCCACACTTGGCCAAGGTTGCTTGGCACACAGGAGAGGCATTACAAAGTCCTGCATAGTACCTGATCCATAGGCAATGTAAACACCTCTAGATGCATCGATACATTTATTCGCAACATCTACCCAAACAACCCCATGCTCAAACAATTGCACTAAGAGACATAATTTTAGCTAAAGTAAATTTATGTCTTCCTAAGACATAAGTTGTGAAAGAGTGAGTTACCATTAAGGTAACTCTAGGAAGAATTTTTCTTAGGGGATTATATTTCACTATAGAGGGAGCAAAATGCATGGTAACTAGCAACAGAGATGGCACAAAGATACCTCCTGAAATTTCTCTCAGTTATACACTAAAACCCTAACCCTTATCTTGTTTCTTTCCTTCTGTGAAATAAGGCTGTGCTAAAGCTGGGCTCTGTACAACTACAACCCATAATACCAGAGAGAAAAAAAATAACTTTTGTCACTGCTGATAATTGGTTATTAACAAGGAATAGAAACCATTTGCCACATGTGTCTGAGTGGATATGCCCATGGTTAAGTTCTGCTATGCTACCTTTAATCTAATCCACACAGCTAATTACAGCAGTGGCTCCAGGAGTGACTTCAGTACACTGGGAGACACCAAGCATATACCTGTTATTTGTACCATAGGCCACATCCCAGGGTTTCTATTTCCATCTTTATCCCACCAGTGCAAACACACTGGTACCCACACACCGCAAGGGCAGAGTGACCAAGGGAACCACTGCACATAGTCCTGTGCAGCATCTACCAGCTTGGAAAGCAACCTTAACAGGGCAGGCACTTCAAAGCTTTCTCATCAGGGCAGTGCCTGCTTGCCACCACCTGTTTTGAGAACAGGTGGCAATCAAAAAACTAGAAATCTTATGGCAGGGTTTCTTTCCTGTTCCCAAGCCTGGGAGATCTAACATCAGGCCTGAGCTAGGTAAAAATATAATGCAGATGCGGAAAGACTTGGGGAGGAGGGAGATTTATATCACAGTTGCATTTGTGCAACTCAGAAAGGATTTAACTTCTGAGGCAGTGCTAAGGAGGCACAGCCTCCCTGGCTGCTGTGATAAAGCCCAGAGCGCTGTTTAATTCCCAGCCAGTGAGAGTCATAAAGAGGCTCCAGGGCATGAGGTAATCTTCCAGTTTGTGTCACTACGTAATTATTTTGCTAGGAATTGAGCAGCCTGGGCAGATCTGAAATTCTTTAGGATTGCAGTGGATTCCCCTGTCATGCAAGATTTTCCCACGTTCTCAGAGACTATCAAGCTGCAGTCAACTCCCTGGAGCTCTGCTCAGCTATGCCTGAGGATGACTTTGGATGTGCTCAAGCAAGAGCTATAGGCAAAACGTTTCCTTTATGTCAATGCTGAATAGTGGAAATTCACCAATTTTTCTGTTTACTTGATGAATTAAAACTATATTTAATCATACAGCAATTTCAGGTTTATAAGGAATTAACCATGGTCCGACAGCTAGCACATATCACTGCTCTGCTGCAAGCCTTCCTATCATGCAGCTGACTTTTGCCCAAATACTGCATGTAGCACTTTCACAAGAACAGTCAAGTCATCTACCATACCCAGAAATGGCAAGTCTTCTGTCTTCTTCAACACATTCCTGCAAAGAATCCCTTCAGTTATGAAATACAGGTAACTAACTCCAGGCAGAAGAAGTAGGTTTAGAAAGAAGCACAGAACAGCTAAGCCAAGAACACCAAGTTCTGCAAACCACAAAACGCTTCCTCCTGACTCATTCCATCTGCAGCAGCAGTCACCAGCACAACTGGAGTGAGACATAGCAGGGAATAAGCAGACAAGAGCACGGGTTCCTGCTACCACAAGAGATTAGTTAGGGAATACTTCCAGCTGAGAATCATGACTTTGTTTTTGGGGGACACATGAAAAATTCAGTGGACTGTTCCAGACTAATCTTGAAGGAAAACAAACTACCAAAATTCCCAACAGAAGTCACATGAGCCTTCAAGAAAAAAAATATCTCTCCTTGTCATTTGCAAAACCATTTCTTTCACAAATTCCTGAGGTTTGTACTGTATTCATTCAATAATTGCAATGAGAAAATAGAAGGAAATACAGTGGAAACAAATGCCACACTGTCCTGCCCCCTTTTCCTCAGAATCCTTGGCATTTAGGATTGTCCAGCAGAAGGGGAATCAAAGACAGTGTGGGAGTGACATGTCAGCAGTATATTAAAGTATTTTTCCACCCTGTCATTTTTTGTCAGTCTAATAGCATTATTATCAATAAAGCAAATATAAAAAATTCTATATAAACACATGCATGGTTGTGTTAGACTTATGGAGACCAACACAAACAATGGCATCTTATATTCTTCCCACTGCATGGGCCTGACCCAAACCCAGAAACTTATGTTATCCCTTCTTGAGATGACACCACTAGGACTAGTCATAAATGTTTCAGCTTCCACCCCTAAAAAAGGACATAGGTTCTAGAAAAATGGCTGTTATGGCTTGGGACAGTGAACTAAAGCTTGTGCCAATATATATCAGCAAGGCAGACCTTCAGTCTCTCATTTACATAAAGTCAGCACTGAATCTATATTCTAGCTCATGTGGCAGGTATTGCAACAAACAGATTTTCTTACTAAAACTTTTCTGCCTATGTCCTCAATCCTTCTTACTAATGTGTGAGAACAGAAAAAATATAACTGGAATCACTTCAGATTGATTCACTGAAATTATGCATATCTTTGCTCTGGCAGCTGTGTTCATATCCATGCTTAAGAAATGTTTACAGAAAAACTTTTTCTTTGCAGTGGCAAATGGAATTATTTTCTCCTGTTGAATCAATTTCAAAAACTCACATCATATAAATAAAAATTAGTGTTCTTCAATGTCCTTCCAGATTTTTATTCCCATCCAAAATATATACTATTTTTGTGTTTAAAAAAAAAAAAAAAAAAAAGAAAAAAGAAAGCAGTAATACCAAGGCCTAAGGTGTCCAGGAACTGAAAAAACATTTATTCTTCAAAGAAGACCTGCAAATCTGTCGAGTTCACAGTTTGCTTTAAATATGTTATACTCTTCATCTATCATGCTAAAGCTATCACCCAAATTAGCACTGATTATTTACACAAATAGCCCAAAATACAGAGCTTAAGCCACTGCTGTTAAGTTATGGCTCAGTTTGGCTGGGATGACAGAAGGAGGGGCAATACAGCACACAAGGATTGCCAGGGGACGTCAGCATTCGGGCTGACATCCAAAGCCAAATGAGGCCAACAGGCCTGTAGCAAAGGGTAGAACTTGCTCCAAAAAGCCTCCCAAACCCAGCACTACGTACACTTTCCTCCACAGCCGCTTCCTACCCTCCTCCCTATTTCCTCCACCCGTTAGCCTTTTCAGTTCTTTTTGCAAACCTGGAGGCTAAAAGCAGTCAGAAATTATAGAGGGGGGGAGAGAGGCAAAGTAGCAGTGCTGCCTATGGAGGAAGATGTAAAGGGCCAGGAGGAATAATCTAAACTCTTCCCTTGCCCTGCCACATCCATGATCCCTTCCCCAAGCAAGTAGCATGTTTCTTGCTGACTGGCCCTTTTTAGACTTCAAGCATAATTCAGACATTTAATTCTTCACTCAATCTTCTAAAGTCAACCAACCAACTCCATGGATTATACTATTATTACCACTTACAGCAGAGTAGTCAGAGACCAGCCAGTTGCAAGGACACAATACTTAGAAAACACTCTCTGGTTTATCTAAGACACTGCATGCTGGGTAGGAAAACAGAATAGCTTCATATTTCCAAAACTAAATAATCTTTTTAATCAGAGACCTTCTGAGAGCTATCCAGGCACTATAATTGCTTAAACTCAAGTACAGTCTCTTTTCAACTTTTTTCCGAGACAAACCTAACACCTATCCATGGGCCTCTTGTCATGTGTATGACATTACCACTGCCTACCATGCCATTAACAACTACATTGCCATGAATTATAAATTTACAGCTCTTAGGGAGGCAATTTTTGAATACTACACAGGAAACTTTCTTGACATCAGATCCAGTCTGTGAAACTATACAGGTAATTCAGAAAAATCTCAGACTTAAGCCTTTTACACAACTAAATATGAAATACACTTCATCCCCTCGGTGACTATATACAAACACACAAACTCACACACATCTCCACATCCTGCTTTCATGGCACTATTGGCCACCATTACTATCCATTCTGATGTCCATGAAATAAACACAGACAAAGCCACTATCAAGACAATTTAAAGCAGCTGCAGTTTTTATTCCAACTTAAAACACAGGAAAATAACATTAGGACAAAATACGGCTAAGCCTGTACACACCAGACATTTGGCAGTATTAACACCACCCTCACCACATCAATTGCTGTAACCGGAGCAAAATTTCAAAGTCAAGTCACCTCTCAAACTCATTCACTGCAAAGAACACATTCAGAATCTATTGAGATTTCTGCTTAGAGGGAGTGAAAGAAGAAGGTTTGTTCTCATGTTGGTTTTCTTCCATTTTCTGGAACACATTCAAAGTTTGTGATGACAACGCCACATTATTTTTCTGAGGCAATAAGATTATTTGAATATATAAAAAATAGTACCAGAGACTTTGTTCATTAGTAAATAAAAGCAATGTAAATCCCTAACCATACAAAATAAGCACCTGGACCTCACAGCTATACCTCCAGGAAGCTAAAGAAGTAGTCTGTCCCTATAACCATCTTTTCCGTGCACATACTTATTTCAACTGCAGCGAATCTAGGTGAACCAGCATCATCTCTTGACACTTGCTATTCCATCTCTGCTGAAGGATCTCAACTCTGCCTTCACAAACAGGTAGTCATGGATAGCACAGCATGGAAACCAGCAACCCTGCCAGTGCTGACACTTGTAAGAGTCTGGTGAGAAGTCACCCCTGTATGACTGGAATGAATTTCCCAACTGCTTGCTGCCTCCACAGGTATTTCCATAACTCAGTACTTCAGCTTTGGGTACTTTTCCCAGCCTATGCAATCTGTGTGTCTTTATACTGGGCCAATCATTCATGGATTTTGTCTTGTAAATTTGTGCAATCATGTTTTCCATCCACAACAACTGGGACAAGGAGTTCCACAATTTATTTTCATCTCATGTGAAGGGCCATTTTCTTCTGTCAGGTTTGAACTTGTCTCCTGAGAGATCTTTCCCTCTGCTCTCCCTGGCATTTCTCCAGTGGGCTCATGGGCTCCATGATGAGTGCCAAAAATCAAGCACAGCATTCTCCAGGATGCCTAATTAGGCTGCAAAGATTACTAGAATACTTTCTCATAGTGTACAGAAAATACCTCTGTGTATACCTCTGAGTACAATGTTTACCTTCTTTTTTTAACACCACAGTATTACTTACTAGCCTCCACCTTCTGTTACCTTTAAACCATCTGTATACACACCTCTTTTTCTGCAAGACTGCATCACCTTGTTTCCCATCCAAAAAAAGGAATGTTCTTTTATCCATCAACGAAAGCAGAACTAAGAACTAGTTCTAGCAAATCACACTTCAGTTTTTTCCCTAATCATTTCTGGTATTGGCAAAACGAATTCAAAATTTAATCCTTTCTCTCAGTGTCCTTACCACCCCTTCACTAATCTAATAAACACTGTCCCTTTTTTCATTCATGTCAGTCATACTGAGCAACACAGTTTCAGGGCAGCTTATTTCCAGTTTGAGAGTGAATCCCTTAGACTTACTTGATGAACACTACTTTTCATCCAGCCACAAACATATTAAATAAGAATTTAATGCTGTCCCTGCTTCCCCAGCTGGCTTGTCAGAGTTCCAGACTATCAAAAGCCTTAGTAAAATCAAAATATAGCAAAATCCTGCTTCTTCTCCTACCTACAACCCTTGCCAACCCATAGTGCAACACATTTTCTTTGCAGGTTTTCAATCTTCCAGAACCTCTCTGTCCATGCATGCTCTCAAAACTTCACTAGCAGATTTTAAATTATTTCAGTCAATTTCCTAAATATTCTACAGGCAATTTTATCAAGCCTAAACACCTACTTGACCAAAGTACTCTTTAGACTGTTCCTCCCCTTTTGTATCTTAATTCTTAAGCCTCTTCCATGACAGTTAGTTTATCTTAGTAAAGACTGAACACTTACTGCCTCTCAGCATCATTAATTATTAGAGTAGCAAGCCACAGAAGTAGCAACCCTTCTCATCAGAGTAGCAAGCCACATCCTTTGCTAGCTTTCTTGCTACCAACATGGCATTTAAAAACCCTGCCTTACTATCCTTCACATTCTTTCCTACTCATGGTTTGGCCTTACCAGTTTTGTGCTCCGTTACCCTTGCTACTTCTTAAAGTTCCTTTGTAATCTGATCTCATTTACAGTTTCTACATACAGTTTTCCTTCTTTCTGTTGTTTTTTTGGCCAGTTTAGATCTTGTTAAGTTACTTCACTTCTTACCTCTCTGCTCTGTTAATCTGCACTTATCCTTTTAGTATGAATCCCTCAGGAATTTTCACCCTTTGCTTCCCTTCTTGTTTCTGATGGCATGTTACCTACCAATTCCTGTTTATTGTCATCACTTCTTTTTTCCCTTATTCACAACCTTTAGCTTGTTCTTTTCTCTCCTCCCTTTCCTAAAATCTGCAAAGCTCCTCCAGTTCACAGTGGCAACAGGGAACTGCACACTGGGACATGTAATATTCCCTTGTCTGTATGAGTTGCCCCACTGTCTGCATGTCTGTTTCATCCCACCCTTCTGAAGGGACTGTGAAACAGCCTGTAGCGCTCAATCTGCCACACCCTCCTTGGCTGGATATTGATGAAGACCATAGCGACCAGAAAAACCTCATGTACAAACACATAAGCCTTGAGTCACAGAAGGATTCTTTCCCTCAAATCTCAAACAGCATCCAAACAATAAAATAAAGCTCAAGTACTGCTCCCACTTTTCTGCAAACAACTTCACGGGCCTGTTTGCAGGACGGATTCAACAACAGGCACAGAAACCTGTTGGGTTTTGGTTCTTTTCTTTTATGTTTTTGAGTTTGATTTTCCCTTTTATGTAGTCCAGCAACATGAAAGTCCATAATAGGTTTCTTCTCTACCAGCTCAGCTGTCTCTGGGTCCAGTCCCAACATCTCCTTCCCAAAAACATTTCCTTCATTCTGATTTTGCATAGGTTACGTGCATGTGCTGATTATTTAACAATTTATTTTTCATAGGGTACAGCTACACATACTTTTGGATATGGAGGTTATGGATGCAAAATCACTGCTGCAACTCCTGCTCTCTCACTGTTTGGCTTTTTAGGCACTGATGAAAAATTAGGTAGAAAGGAGATGTTCCACTAAACTGCCAGCAAAACCTTTCACCCCATAGATTTTCAGCACAGACAGCATAGTCATCAATAACTCAGTCATTTCATCCTGACATAAGATACAGAGAAAACTCAAGGTTAATAACAGGGACGGACGGTTTTAGACCATTCACTCCCAGTTAGGTGTTACTTTACAACTTACTATTTCTAGTGTTTCTCACGGTTTCTCATACTGATGTGGCCAGAATCATATTATTAAGCATGTAAAACATGCCTTCTGGTAAAAGGAGATTTTCCATTGTCTCGATGGAGGATCACTACATGCCTGAGCTTGACAAACATTCTCACAAACTATCATGCTTCATAAATCCTAGCTGAGTATTTACCATGCTCTAGCTCAGTTACCTCTGTTAACAAGTAAGTGTACTCCTCTCTGGAAATACAGAAAAGCAGCATAAATTAATTAGCATGTACAAGTAATTTACAAACTATGCATGTTACTGTAAACCTAATTCTTCAGTAAGTTCACATAATTCTCATTCACCACGCTTTAAATACACTACATTGTACCTTACATAGCAAAAGCTTTAACTAATGAATCTTATTATTTAGAATTAAAAATATTCATGCTGTTGGGCAAATGATGACACCTTATTACACACAGAAGCTTTTCTGAAAACAAACTGTTTTTTCCAAATTATATGCTACTTATTCTTTTCAAATCAGTCTAGCACCAACTCAGAAAATACTTTTCACAATCTCTCCCAATTAAGGTATAAGGTTTCTCATACACTAACACAGCAATGTCTGAGTAGCAAACCCTGTAAGAAAACACCTCCTGCCAATTCATACTACATCTTTATTATCAATGACTGGATAAATATGCATGGCAAGAGTCACCCTTCATTGCTGTCACTAAAGATCAAGCTATTCATGCAAGGAATTTAACTTGTCCGTAATTTAACTTGTTACTCCTATAATTTCTTTTTTGCTATTGTTGACACAGAATACACAACAGCTCCAATTGCACACAAGCCATTGTTACCTTCTGCAGCCATTTTCAACCAGGGTGAGGATCTTTCTGATACTGCATCTCCATGGAAAGTGTGTCAAGTGTGTCAAGGCTTGGTACAGTGCACAAAAACTGCTTTAGTTAGTGCTTTGTGTTTTCCTGGCATCTGCTCTAGGCAATGGAAACCTATTCTCTCCTGCTGACGCATTCTATTTTTTTTGGGTTGTGCTTGCTCACACAAAGTTTACCTGTAACAGCAACCTCCCCCTTGCAAACATTTAGTTGGGTTTTTTCACTATATTAAATGTAATTAACTTAATATCTGCACCAAAATATTGGTCCTAAACAATCTCCCTTCCCATAAAGTACATTTAGATTCTAGAATATTGTGCCAAGCTCAAAATATCTTTAAATGCATGTGCATGCACACTTTCTCCTTCACTCCAAATACCCACTAGCCACTTACTAATATTTATTTTCCCTTAGTTATATAAAAAGCACAATAATGATGGGAACCAACCTCCACTGCTAAAGTGTTTCTCTAACAGACAATTGCCCAATACTCAGATATCAAAATTCCACTTCCAGTAATATTAGAATAGTAACTGTTTTATCAACCATCAGAGGGCAAACACCCTATTTCTTATACAAAGCAAGAATTATATTATGGAAATTAAAAAACCCCATGCCTCTAATACAATAAGGTCCTCTCATGGAGCTAACTCAGGAACTTAGATCACTGTATGTATCATATTGAACTGCTGCTAGAGAACCAGACTGAATAGTTAAGGCAATTGCAGAAGCATTTGACAGACAGGTATGTAATAACTTTTACACTTAGGTACTTGAATGACCTTCGCCTGTCAGATTAAACATCCCTAATAAAAACTGTGTCCTCAGCCTATCCTATGTCTCTAGCATCCAATTTCCAACTCAATTCCATCAGCACAAACATTTGCACATTGAACCAGGGGACCTGTCTGCAAAAAAAAACATTCAAGCAAAATAAAAACTTTATTTTTCAGTCCGATCAGTTTCTCAGAGCAGTTAATCCCCTGCTTTTGCTGTCATTATGCAAGGAATTGATGAGCATAATTGAGTCATCTCAGGCAACAGTGACACTGAATGTGCAGTCTAACCAAGGTAGGTATTCAGTAACAGATAAACCAGCATTTTCTGCGCACTAATATATGCAGCAATTATGTAATTTAAAGAAGATTTTGCATGCCTGGAGATATGCCTGGGTTTTTCCTTCAACTGCAACAGCTGATTTGATAAAACCTCCAGTCCTCCTTCATTCACAGACTAAGTTCAGCTATAGCAATACCACTTCATGTTTTATCTTAAGATTGTTGGGTTCTTCAATGAAAATTTTAAAGATTTATGTTTTTATTGTGACAAGCTGCATTTGCTTCTCTCTGACAATCTGCTTTCTCTCTGAGTCAGAACTGATCCACACCTGTAGCACCTTTGGATGCATGTCTTCAAGACTACATCCTCTTTTACAGGGCAGTTCCCTTTCCTGGCCCTTAAGAGGTTTGCTTACATACTTGCTCACAGAAAACAAATGACTAACATTTTATATAACCTGACTAGAAAAAAATTGATGGCCACATATTAAATGCTAAGAATTTTACAAGAGGAAATACATGGTATGCTCAGCACCTTTTTTTTTGTTTTTTTTTGTTTCACTTATCAAGTAAAAAAGCATAGAAATTTTAAAGATATATATATAAAAGACTGGGAAATATTAGAAGTTAGTAATTCACTACAGCATTTGTCCTTTTTCCTCACTGTAACCAGTCTGATACAGTGCCATACCTGTTCCTGATAACCCACCATTCACTCCAACTTCAGCAGCTCCCCGTGTCAAGCATTATTTTGTGTGCTCAGAAAACAGAGATAGCCACATATTTTCACAAGCCTGGAATTACCAGTTGCTTGTCTGGATTTTAATGTTGAGAAGGACAAAACCAGACAGATTGAAACTCATGCAAGGCTCACTGAACTCTATATTAAAGCAGAAGAAAAACAGGAAATAAAAGCCAGTATAGGTAGAGGAAGAAAAGACAATTTATTTTCTTTTTTAAAATTTGGCTTTCAAAAGAAAACAACAAAAGCTGTCTGGTTTAGGTTTATTTTGGTTCTATATCAAAACTTTTTTATCTGCTCAAATGCACTCCATCACACTCAAAGCCTCAATCTTCTCTACAGGCTGTGAAGGCTTTGAAACAAAGGTGTGATGCTTCCAATTAAGGCATCTACTTTAACTGTAAGACATTAACAGAAGAATTACACAAGCATTAAAGAGACAGCCTTATAGCAGGGTACATTTTTCAGTACTTCACACTGCCCTCAGACTCTCTACTTTTAACTAATAAAAAGCTAGAGTTTAGATGTCGTTTATATTGCCTTTTAGTAAGAGCACTGTGAGAGCTGAACTATCCATACAAAATATTTTTTTTCTCACGAGGATAAATCTCAGGTAGGATATCTCTATGCTTCTGTTGCCCGGTGACCTTTCTGAAAAGGAACATTGGCCAGGGTATCTCAGCTCTTCAGAACTCCCACCACATCTACTACCCCTGTTTGATGGCACAGATTAAATCAGTCTCTTCTCATGTTTACTTATCTTCAATCCCCAACCTCTCCAAATTCAGTTCCTGATCCTTAAAAATTCTCGTTTCTTCAAATGCACAGAGCTTCCAAGTGTCTGACACAGTCATCTTCACTTTCCTGTGGTACTCAGATCATTACTTTCTTAGGGCATAAGAAGCAGCTCCAGCTGCTGTACCACCTTGTTTGTTCCACCCCTTCCATTCTCCCACATGCTTCCACTTTGCACCTTAACAAGCTACCAGTAAGCAACTCTTCTTCTGTTTCTACAGCGGCCCCACTACATGGACCAGAGTACTTCCTGGTTCCTCAGAAATCCCACATCCATCCCACTTTGCTACTATTTGCTTATTTTCAGAGTTTACAGACAGCACACTCATGCCATCACTCATATCCAGCTCAGTTGCCCAATTCCAAACAGAGCCAGCAGTGTACAAGACTATTTTCCCACAGCGACTCCTACTTGGTAAAATAAATTTCCTATTTTAGTACCATTTAGAAGCTGTGATATTTTGGGAGGAACGAAATATTTCTATGGGAAGGCAAACTGAAATACTTCCAAACCAAGTCCATTCTTCTTCTTACCTTTCTGTAAGACCATTTCCCTGCTCAAGATGGTCTCGTTATCTCTGATCACTTCTCCCTTTACGGTGACCTGTGCTGGGCTGTCCGGCAGCAGGGCTACCCCAACAGTCAAGTTTGCTCCAGGCCTGATGTTCCAGGGAGCTGCCACAAGGAACGTTGGTCTGGAAAGTCCAAACGGGCAGAAGGAGAAAGGGCAGGCAGTAAAACACAATCTCAAAAAAAGGAACTGCGTCCACATAAAGCCACAGGACACACGTTGCCAAGCTCCTCTGTTGCTCTCCGCTGCGGAGGCTGGAGGTGATGCTCACCCGCCGGCTGCCGCGGGTGCGCGGGGCGGTGCGCGGGCAGCGCTGCTCTGCCCGCGCTCGGGACCGGCTGCCAGGCGGGCGCCCGGGAGCCCTGGGGAGCCCCCGTGCCGGGCGGGAGGGAAGGAAGGTGAGGTGCCCCGCGCCCCCACCCGCCCCAGCCCCACGTACCCGGCCGCCGCGGAGCTGCAGAGGAGGAGGAGGACGAAGAAGAAGCGGACATCGCCGCCGGACCGCGCCATGGCTCTCCCGTGCGCGCTGCCCGGTGAGTCCGCCGCTGGGCGCAGGGCAGGGGCCGGGGCTGTGGCCGGGCGGGACGCGCCTTGGCGGGCGGGGAAGGAAGAGGCCGCCGCTGCCCCAGCGCCAGGCACGCTCCGCCGGCGGCAGCCGCAGGAGCACCCGCGGGGCGTTCCCGGGGCCGGCCCGGGGTGGGCGGCACGGCGGCAACACATCTGTCTACACAGAGACACCCACGGGTGTATCTCACTTCCCCTCAGCCATCGCTCCCACATCCTAGGGCTGATGCATCTGGGAGGCGGGTGGGATTCTCAGAACCCAACGCCATTCAAAAGCAGCATCGAAAGCAATGTTTTCTGCCTGCAGCTCCGAGCAGAGCGGCAGCCTGTTGTAGAGAGCTGCCCGGTTATCAACTTGGAGAGACTCGGCGAGCGGGCAGAGGCGCGCTGGCCTGGGGCTTGGAGGCGAGTCGGGAACAGTTCTGAGTCTGAATAGGGAGAAGGATGCTGGCAGAACTTCCAGGAGCCTCGTAGCTACTTAAATGTGAACCGATTGGTAATGCAGCTCTGACTGGACTGTCCTCTGTGCCCAATCTTTGCAAAATAAGGTCATACCTTACTTATAAATTTAATCTATCTTCAGAGTTCAAAAAGTGCACTGAAGCAGCTTGGGTAAGATTCTGTTCCTTTAGCATGCTCATTTTAACTATGTAGACTAAACACATCTAGTGTTTGATTTGTCCAATTTCCTTCACTGCAGGACAAGTCTAATACATTTAGAAATTATACCCAATTCTTGATGTATGCCTCTTCAGAAGTGCTGGAGTGGCATCCTCTGCATTGTGGTACAGAGCCAAATGCAGTCAGTTATAGTCCTAAACAGAAGCATCACACTATGTTCTTATGAAAATCAGGTATGAACAGTAATGTGCATAAACACTGTGCTTTAGTTGTATGGCAGGCAGTCATGCAGCCTTTTCACATCTGTTTCATTTGCTTTTCTAGATTTTCATACCTCTGCTGGTTTTGGTTTTTTGATTTTTGGAGCATCAGTCTTTGTGGTGACAGAAGAGAGGGTGCCACCTCTGTAGACTAAGGAAGAGGGGTGATAGTACAGCAACCAACTGATGCTTGCAAGGTCTTGGCAGCTCCTCACCTGCAAAAGGTGCATAATAAGGCAAAGTTTGGGAGATGTTTGCTGTTGGTTTTAGTAACTCCTTGTTACATGTGAGAATCAGCCAGGGAAAATGAACAGTCACTGCCACTCCTTTTCTTGGCAATTGGGAAAAAGAGCTTACAAGTAGCACTGTGTCCCAAGAACCCCAGCCTAAGATGGCAAAGTAGATACACATAGTACATACACGTCTCCATTCCCTGGCACTCAGTCAAGCTGGCACTCCATCATACCAATCAATACTAATCGGCTCTCTCAGTCTCCAAAACAAGGTGGTCACATCCCAACTTCCTATCAGGTATGGTCCATGGTAACGCCCAAACTACACTACAAATTGTTCAAGAGAACACCACAGCCAGGGAAAAACCATGCCCAGGTCAACTGGAGGGTAGAGACAATAAATTTCCAGTCCCAAGAACATTTGCTGGCACTGTTTAATTCATTAGCATGAATGTAGCCCAAAAGTTCATTAGTGAAAATCCTTGCAAATGTCACAGATTTTGCCCCGTTGTGCAACTGTATTGTAGACTTCCATCCTCCCTTTCTTCTAGGGGCTTGCTAGTTTGAGATACTTTTTGAGATACTTTGGTATATGTATTTGACTTCTACAAAAATGCCAATAAAGATATTCTACAGCAGAAAGTAAGAGAATAAATGGATTGTCATATTAGGGTTCCTTCTGTCCTGAATAAATTTAGAACAGAGAAGAAATGGAGGAACAGAAATGGTTACATTCCATTCTATAACAACATACAAGCTCCATTTCTTACACATGTATCCATGCACTCAGAGATGTTTCGATCAATTCATTTCCGAACAGGTTATGCTACACTGGAGGTAGCATATAGAAGATTTTCATGGTTCAACATTTAGAAATCAAGTGTGGTATGTAAGGATTCAATAAGTTCCCAGGTAACAGAAAACTTAAACACATATTAGCCCATTCAGACATAATTTCAAGAGTCGTGTCTTACCAGCATCTAAACAAGGTCTTGATTTTCAAAAGTATTCTGCAGCTATTAATTTTCATTGTAATATACATTCTGGTTTCCCTGAAACACCGCTTCAAATCCTACATTCTTTTATCAAATGTGGTCCTTCTTTGGTGCCCAAACTCTAACTACTGTACCTAAACAGGGAGCAGTTTTACTGTGTGATGGCTCCCTCTCCCATGCTCCATTCAGCACCTCCCAGCTCTACAATCCACAGCCCTCTAAACCCTATTCTGCAGCCTGTACCATACAGCGCTTTCTGGAGAGAGGTTTACAACTATTGCAGCTCATTTCAGTGAGCAGCACAGTCCCACAGCCCCAGAAGTGGTTATTAGTATAGTATAGTATAGTATAGTATAGTATATAGCTATGAAACTATGGAGCATGGGCAGATAAGAAACGGAGAAAACTTTCAGCCCTATACCCAGTGACTGCCTATAGCTATACCCATGTATCTCAAGCCTACTCTGCACATTTATCTGCACACAAAGAATAAAAATAGGTCATGAGTAATTGGAAAATTAGCACAGTTAGAGAGAATTGAGCTAAACTGCTATCCCATTCATGCTCACTAAGTGCTAAGCTATCTGTTCTTGGGTTTCAGGTAAGCATAACTAATCACACAACCCTACTCATTGTAAGACTGTTACATTCCCCAGCACTCTGTTGATCTGCTCATTTCCACTGACAGTTGTCTCCACTAGGGTTTTGTTATGTAGTTATGTGTCACTGTTTGATTTATGTCAGACTGGCAACTCAAACAAATACAAGCAGTGCTTCAATTTGCACTAAACTGGTCAAATTTAAACTTAGGGCACTTAGTTATAAAAAGCTTTTGCATACCCACTGGCTTCTGTTAAAGAGTACACAACACTCTCAGCTAAAAACTTCCTGTCCATCCAGAACAAGCAGAAGGAACAGATCACATTAGTACTAATTAACTGCTAAGACATCTGTTTTAACTATACAAAAGACCTTAGTTGTCTACACATTCAAGACTATAGAAACACCATTTGTCAGTGTCTCAGGCCTAGGTATGTTTTAAGTGCCTGTTTCTGACAAACACCTGAAAGACTAATTTGTGCACAAAGATCACCATGCAAGGGAAATTTGGGGTTGGACCTCACTTCTGCATATTAGGAATAAATCTGAAGGAGTACAACCTAGCATGAAAGGATTTAATAATCTTCAACTGCTCCAAGCTGGTCAAGTGGATACAGTGGAGACACAATTTGGGAGGTAAAACAGGTTGCTCTTGTGTTCAGCATGCCAGTCAGAGAAGCTAGTTCCCTCTCTGTTCAATGTTCGCGTTTTGGAGTTAAACAAGCATTACCAGACTCAAGTTGTACACCCATCTTTGAAATTTCATCATTATGAAAATTCCACTTTTACCACCTTCAGTGTTACCCAGAAACCTTATTTTGCTAATTCTTCATGGTGTCTGACAGACAAAGCCACTAAAGGCTGCAAAAGTTATCTACAGCACTGGCTCTGCTAACAACTATACTGTTACCTGTTTCTATACAACTTAGTTTAAGCCTAGCTCGAATATATATACCAGTACCAGCAGAAATCACACCTCTGAGTTGCAGTATATTCTAAATAAAAGTGTGTTTAAGTAAAAACAAAAAACCAGAATGGTTTCTTAATGAGTCCAGCAAGCAACTTTGGCCTTGGTCAATTAGAAGGACCTCAGCACCTAGCAAGCTCCAGTAATTGTAGGAAGATTGGCTGGAAACACATGCACAGCAAGTCTGCTTTTCTCTAATATCACATGTAAAAAACTACTGTTGTGGTAAATGTAAAAATCTAAACACTACAGTATTCAAAATATTGGGGGAAATCTCCACAAAAGTTACAGCAGTGAGTACTAGAATGCTCAATGCCCCGTGTCTGCTTTTATCATTAGACAGTGAATTTGGATGGTCTGATATTCAACTGGATTCAGCAAGCATTCCAGATTGTGGTACAAACAATATGTTTCCATGAAATGAGACAAATTCGGGGAAATCTGAAGAATTTCAGATTATGTGGAAGGTTACGTGGAAATTTGAATCAGAAGACCACTACAGCCTCTTCCAGCATAATATTCTCTCTTCAAAAGCTTAGCCAGTTGCTTTATGCATCACTGAACTCAAAGCCTGCAGCAGAGCTCATTTAGGGAATGGATAAATCTTTTAATCAGTCTCAGTAGGCTTTGGATGAGGTCCTAGCAGGAACTGTGATTCAGCAGTTCATGGAACTAGGAAGGAAGCAATAGTCTGTTTTATCACTCATAGTGAGTGGACAAAAATTAAAGTGAATGCTAAAAATAAATGAGTGGAAGATCATTTGTGGTAGTAGGAGGACACATTCCTTGCTTGGATGTCAGCCTGAAGATTTTGTGTTTGCTGGAAAGTACTGACAGGAGCAGAGGCTACAAAGTTCTCCCAGAACACCCCTGATGCTGTTTCTGATGATGGAATGTGTCATAACTTTTTACACTACACTGTCAGTGGGTGTGCCATGCACTGAAACTTGCCCTGAGCTGTCAGGGTGGAGCTTTATGAAAATCTGGTCTGCACTACAATTAAGGCCTTTTTTTCCTATTAGCTGAAGACATTTCCCTTGGTGAAAAATGGTATTTATAAATTCTCTTCCAACTTGAACTGTTACTGTACCCAGAGTGGGTAGGATTCACTTGGTCAAATGTGGACTGTGCAATTGTCTATAACTGGTTTTTTACATTCACTGGATGGACAGTGAAGTAGGCACTTTTCAGAACAGATTTGTATGACTCATTGAAATACCAACATTTGAATGAACAGACATTCAAAAGTGGCCTTCTAAACGAATCAGGTTAATCCTCATTCTTAAAGCACCAATTTATATTACATTTCTAAACAGGAAATCAAGACAAGTAGTTGAAATATCTTGTTATCCCCAGAGCATGTAAGATGACTATATCTTAAGAGTCCTCACTGAATATTCCGTGAATCGAACCTAAAGAAAGACATTAATTTTTACAAACTTTGGATCAGGCACTGTTTGAAGGTATCAGATTTTTTTCAAAGACTAGCATAAGAACAAGCAAGCTGTGTCCAAAAAGGAGAAACGCTTCTTCTTTGTTAAAAAAGCATAGAAAAGTCTTAAGAACTTGGAATTACATACTTATATTTTCATATTTTAATTTTAAAATATCTGTACACTTTTTAAAAATACCCATAAAAATATGTGACCAAATCAGCACATACTATATTATTCCGTTATATGTAGTGTCATATATGGGCTTTGAAAAGCCTCAACAAAATTAAGCACTGTCTTTTAGGAAAGGTCCTTGTAGAAGGACCTCCTGGTTAAGATTCTGTGAAGTTTTGAGAGATTCACTTTTAAAAATGAGATTCTGAAAAAAAAACAGAATTAAAGAAGGAAACATAGGAATTCCTCAGCAGCAAAGATAATCCTCAGTTACCACGTTTCCTGGCCCTTTTGAACTAAGTAATGCAGAAGGAACATAATGAGTGAAAATGAGGACCTTGTCCCGTTTTTCCCAGGACAGTAGCTCTCAGCAGTTATCTCACAGAACTGTAAGGAATTACTCCAAAATTACTTTATGTTCTTGTTGCTGATGTGCAGAAGGTCCTCCAAAGTGTCAGTGAACGGGGTAGTTGTAATAGATTGTATGTGTAGCTTCAAATTTCTGCTGTAGGCAGCCTCAAAGTAGACTCTTGGCTTTACAGCCATCAGTGGCACTGAAATCACTGCCTTTAGAGAGGTCAGGAATCAAAATTGTATCCTCAGCCTCCCTCAAATCTCTGTGACTTTGATACAGAACTGAGGAGTTTTTTTCATTATTTGCTCTATTGAGCCACTTAACTTTGTGTGATACATTGCATCCTATCCAATCCATACATGCAGAACACTTAGGAAGCAATCTCATATAATGCCATTATTTTATTTTAGAATTACTCTCTGATTGTAAAATGTTCAACCATACAGTAGAAGCATGTTAAAACATGTGCAAACATGCTTTCTGTGAAAGTGAAAGTGAAAAACATATATAAATGATGACAGGTTGTCCTTAAAAATCTGTTTTCCTACAGCAGTATTTTTTATAATTGTATGTGATGAAATCCCATTTACCAAGCTTCATTAATCATTTTACCTTAGTGTCCTTATTCCCTTTGCTCTGAGGGTCAGTGCAACCTCTCTTCATTGCAAATACAGCTGAAACAGCCAAGAAAAACCTTACTCTTATTAAATAATTTAGTTTGAATTAACACCATTCGATTTTAAACAACAAAATAATTCCCTGAAGACTTAATTATTTTAAGCTATAGCCTATAATTAAACTGTAAATTTCAATTACAGGTTTTTAAGAAGGAACTTCTAAACCCAGTGTTTCCATAATGTCATAGATTAGTATATCACAGCACTCTGGAGTATGTGCATTCATACACTGTAACTTCACTTTAAATTAAGGACATAAAAACTGGCAGCTTTCTTAGTGAATATGTGTTTCTGTAATAGCTTTTATTTCATTCATGTACTCATAAAAAAGGGAATGTTAGTACAGCAGTCTGTTTTATAGACCAGTGTATCCCTGCAGGCAGAGGCAGCTTCCTTTCAAAAGCAGACTCACCTGAGAGCAATTCATAGTGTAGACAAAACTCATTTCTCACATTTTACACAAAACTAAATCAAGGTGTGGAGACAATGCCCTAAAACAACAGACTAAAGAGATGCCTATACTAATTCATCAGTCAGAGAAGATTGAGAGAAGCCTTCATAACACTTGTTTTTTTCATAGAAAGAAAATACCAGGTGCTGATCTATGGTAGAAAGTGTAACAAGAACTAATGGTCAGGCAATTAAAGTCAGTCAAATGCAAGTTGGAGATGAGGCACATACTGTCAACAGAGGTTATTTTCCTGAACACACTACTAAGGAAAAGCTGTGGTTCTGCTTCTTTTTCTGTCTTCCCATTAAACCTGAATGCCTTTTCAAAAGTGTAAACCAAGCAATGAGGCTAAATAATGGGTCAGCTTGCTGAAATTCTGTATTCCATAACATAGAGATCAGGCTAGGCGATCTCCAGGCAGCTTGGCAAAAATCTGTGAGGTTGCTCTTGAGTCAAGGGACCAAAATCCTTTAGAGGTGAATGTGTCCTAGAAAAGACAGAGCAGGGATCTGCTCCCAAGGAAATTAAATAGAATTGTCAAGAGGGAAAGAAAAACACTTCTCAGTGGTGTAGACTATACTATTTCAGTCCTGTTTTCCTCCATCTTGTCACATCCAGAAAAGGTCAACACTGAAAAAAGAAAGGAAAGACAGGATTAGAAGCAGCTGTTAAGATGAAAAGTTGTAGGATGTGATCTCTTGCAGGACAACTCTTTTTCATTCTAAAAATAAAAACCAAACTTTCTGCATGGAAATTGTTCAAAAGCTAGAACTGTGACATTTAAGTTTAGCTTATCTCTTTTTTTTTTAATCTAAAAATAAAACAAAAGAAAGCCAAGAAATCTTTCCCTTTCCAACCCACTCCACTGTGGTATCAAGAAAAAATAGTTAGAGGTATGTAAACCTTAATTATATAGGTAAAATCTCTTAGAAACTCCATTCTATTTTAGATGACATCTATTTGACAATCACATAACGAGAGTCAACCTCATATTACACAAATTGCTCCTTACAGAATCAGTCCCTATAGTAGCTAAAATGGCTTCTCTAGCCAGAGTGGTTAAGAATTCTTTTTAAAATACACTATTTATAAAACTTGCACAAAACTCTGTGTTTAGTTTTGACACAGGTAAACACCAGTTATCTCTCCCTGAGGACTAACTCTTACCACATATTGCCTACATGAAAGAAGGGAGGGTGAGGAGTCTGATCTCAGCGATTAAGGAGGAACTGAGTAAAGGTTTCATGTTTCAAGTCACCAAATATGCCACAGTCTAAACAAACTTATCCCTTGAGTAATGCCACTATAGGGTATTCATTCACACTGTTCAAAAAGCAACTGTTTGTTCCACTGCCAACCACCCACAGCAGCAGCCATGTTTATTTAAATGAAGAGGGTGCGGACTCGAGAGCTGCATCTTTCCAAACCTTGCCATAACAACTAAATGTTTGGACATTGCTGTCATACGTCTGAAATGTGTCCCACATTGGACAACTTTCTAAGTTCTCCTGGCATTGTTTTTAGGCTAAAGACTTACCCTGTGATTTTGCTGATCACTAACAGCAGTTCTGGGAGCCTTTCCTTTCCTTTCCTTTCCTTTCCTTTCCTTTCCTTTCCTTTCCTTTCCTTTCCTTTCCTTTCCTTTCCTTTCCTTTCCTTTCCTTTCCTCTCCTCTCCTCTCCTCTCTCTCCTCTCCTCTCCTCTCCTCTCCTCTCCTCTCCTCTCCTCTCCTCTCCTCTCCTCTCCTCTCCTCTCCTCTCCTCTCCTCTCCTTCCTCCCCTCCCCTCCCTCCCCTCCCCTCCCCTCCCCTCTCCTCTCCTCTCCTCTCCTCTCCTTCCTCTCCTCTCCTCTCCTCTCCTTCCTCTCCTCTCCTCTCCTCTCTCTCTCTCCTCTTTCATTTTTTTTCCTTTTTTTCCTTTCTTCTCTTCTCTTCTCTTCTCTTCTCTTCTCTTCTCTTCTCTTCTCTTCTCTTCTTCTCTTCTCTTCTCTTCTCTCTCTTCTCTTCTCTTTTTCTCTTCTCTTCTCTTCTCTTCTCTTCCCTTCTCTTCTTCCTTCCCTTCCCTTCCCTTCCCTTCCCTTCCCTTCCCTTCCCTTCCCTTCCCTTCCCTTCCCTTCCCTTCCCCTTTTTTCTTGGCAGCTGATTACTTTGGATATTAAAAAACAAATGAACTATATTTAAAATACCTAGTGCACGTGATGTTTTTGATCCTCAGAGGGGTCACAGAATTACAAGACCATGGGAAAATTCAGGGCAGAGGACTCAGGAGGTTGTCTGATACAGCCTGCTGCTCAAAGCAGAATGAGTAACGAGGTCAGAAAAGGTTTCCTGGGACTTGATCCAGAAAGGTCTTGAAAACCTCCAAGGACTGAGACTCATAAGCTGATGGCTGGGTGACACAGAGCTCAGGAGTTGGCAATTACATTTCTTATTATGTCTGAGACAGCTCTTAAAATTTTCCAACTGCACTTTACTTATGCTTAGTTGCAATGCTTACACAATTTCATCTTAATTGACATTATGTAAACCATAACCAGGTTGCTGTTTTATTGACTGCAGGAATTACTGTTGTCTTGTTTCCCCTTCTCTAGTAAACAGAACTTTTGACAACAGGACACAGAGTTTTCATGCATAGTACAAAACACAGAATGAGACTTAGTGGTAAGGAAGCAGAGGGTCCTCTCTCAGCAAGGTATGGCAGTACACCCAGGTACAAAATATTATATGACAGGCACCAGGCAAGATTCAATCAGCTGATCTTGTACGTGGCCAGGCTGTTCCAAAAGTGATTCTGGGAAACATGGATGTGTTGACACCAACTGAGTCAAGCCAGGGTTTGCTCCCTGACATGAACCACAAAGAAAGTATAGATATATTTTATGTATCTTTAAAAGTTCTAGCCCTGGAAACATGCTCCCCAGCAAACAGAAGGAAGGGTATAAGGAACATATAAAAATTATGAAAGACTGCAGAAGACTTTTCCATGCTAGTCAGAAAGAACAGTTTCCCTACAGCTATCTGAAGTGTAGGGTAAGATAAAAAAGCAAGCCTCATGAAAAAACTGAGAGTTCATAACAGATGCAGTGGCCTATTAGCTGAGAATTTTAAAGGCTGGATTTCAAAATATGTACTACTTTCCAAATTGTGAAGTGTATAGAGTGACAGTTGCTAAGCCATACACCAAAATCTTCCTGGGATTAACAACTGTAAAATAACCTGGAGGAAAAACGTCCCAGAGAGATATCCTGAGGCAGGCACGGACATAGAGCCAGTTTGCAGGAGGGAAAAGACAAGGGATTTTCAAAGGCTCCACCACTCCACAAGAGGATAAGGCAGGGCTTGCAGTGAGGTACTGGAGGCTCCCTGATGCTGGTATCTCTGAGGGATGGCTGGCTTCCACAGCCAAAGAGTATTGCAGCAGCTTCTGTGCCCAGCCACCATGCAGCACATCAGAGCTACAAAAAGGCTTCTCAGCTGCAAATAACCCAGTTGAGACAGCATGAGCACTGCTGTACAAATAGGTTCAGCATTTTAAAAATTAGTTGAATGGGGCCCACCTCCTTTTCTCCTTCCCTCTCCCTCTCTTTGCTTCTTTCTCTTCTTTTTCCTCTTTATTTCTCATTTGTTTTGTAATATTCCTATTGCATTTTTATGTAAAGCTTTTATGTACATCCTCTAAGTGTAATAGCTAGGGATATCTGCCAGCATTTGCAAAATAAAAAGCAGGTCAGTTCTGTTATGAAAATGTTATCATTATCATGAATTTAGGCTTAATTTTCAAGCACGGAGTGACAAATTTTGGTCAATGTTGTAAAAAAACGCTTTAGTAAAAAGACACCACATTTACTCTTTCAAAAATCAACAATTTTTCAAATCATTGTCAAAGGAGATGTGTCTTTATTGTGGCAGGCAGCTTTGTTTCTTTTTGCTAGGCACACCTAGATACCAAACATCTGAAAATACTGAGACCTACATCTCCCTTAGATACCTGCTGGTAAAAAATAAGTAGAGTCATCCTCTATTTCCCAAACCAGTCTTAGGGATATCACACTGTCACACACATTTTGAAGCCTTCTAGATTGACTAGGAGAATGCCTAGTGAATGCAAGAGACTGACAATGATTAGGTACCTAATTCACAGGTTCTCACCTTGATCGTCATATGAGGTTCCTTGAGCATAAAAAGCACATCATCCTGTCCTGCATGATGGGCTCCATCTAGATTTCTGCGATCTCTGAAAAAGTTATTTACTTAGTTACTGACAAGAGAAATATAATTTTCAGAATCTCTCACTTATTGTGCATCATTTCATATATCAGCACTTGTAAGACTAAGTGAGTCTTTCCCAATAGAATTCTTTTTTTTAAGTTTTACCATTAACTTTCACTACAGAGTTTGTATTCAATAAAGAAAACACTTTAGGGAGAGCTGCAGCATGTTCTTTGGCAGTTCCAGGCTTTGACAAATCCAGCTACCAATCAACTTCCCATCAGGAACAGGACAACACTATTGAAACAACCTGTGAGATACCAGCATATTTTATCTTCATAATTCCATCTTTCATGACAGGATAATTCAGATTAATTTTGTTTTGCCACATATCTGAACAATCTCAACATTGCAACATTATAATGCAGCACTAATGGGGTGGAAACTCTTTAAAGAATCATTTTAATCTGGCACCAGGCAGGTATAAAGGCACGGTTCTGCAAGACTGAGCCACACAGGTGAAAGAATAAGTCCAACATGACTCTCCACTAGTAAAATTCCTTGAAAGCTAATGTTTCTATGGGTAGGTATGTGCACAGGGAGAGGTTAAGTATTTACTGGGAATTCAGAAAAAAAAAAGCATTTCTTCTCAGAAAGACCATAAAGGTATAACACATCCATAGTAAATAATCCAAATGTGTAACTCCCTGCCACAGGGAACATGAATACTGAGTTTTACATGGATTCAGATGGCATAAATTCTTTTCTGAGAAATGTCAGGGATTATTCAGAACAGAAGTACTACATCATGCTCAGGAATAGCCTGAGTCAGCCGTCAGTGTATTCAAATATTCAGGGACTATTCAGAGGCCTTCCCTCAGCATTTGCTATTGACTGCTGTGTGAGACAGGGTACTGCAGGGAAGTGAACACTGGTCCGACAAACCATAGCTACTTCTCTGTTTTTATGAGTCACAGACAATATAACTGCCCTTCATAGTGAGCACTCCAACATCCCTTAGTAGTCCATAGTGAAGTTTTTAAAGCCATTAACCCAGAAAATATAGAACTAATCTACAAAGCTTGAGGGGAATCTACTCTTTCCCCTAAGGATATTCATGGCTTCTATACATAAGGAAACAGCTATAGTTAAAAATGAAGAAGAGTCCACAAAGTCCCAGTGCCTTGTCTTGCCTGAAATTCAGCATGCACTGCAGTTACTAAATGCCACTGACAGAGGAGAAATATGAGACCATGTTTCCATGCACAGATGAGTGTTCTGTGTTGTTTAATAGGAAGTGTCCAGCATCATTGCCACTCCCATTTCCTTTAGAAAGAATACCTACAAATGAGGGAGTCTAGACATTAAGGTTGCGTGTACTTCCAATATATACTTTCACTGGCTAATATAACACTAAAATTTAGGCAATACAAAGCCTAATCTACTTCTCTGCATCTAGTTGAGCATTGCCATATAACCCAGAGGAGTACTGTGTAGAGGACACAATACACACCTTCCTTTCTTCCATTTGAAAGCAACACTGCTAATTGAGGAAAGTCCCAGGCTTTCTGCTGCCATGGCCAACGCCAAAAATTGAACAGCATGGAATGCTTCTGCTAACAAACAAGAAAAGCAGGCAGGATGGGTCTTCTCTCCCAACATAACCCCCCAGGCAAGATTATCCATGGTGACAGGGAGCCCTGAGGCATTTGCAGCAGACAGAATATTTCCAGACAGATGAAAACACATTGTACTGCCAGAGCCACATGAGCCATTTCTGATTTGGTCAGCATCATCTTATGCATGATTAAGTAATGGCTTTGTATTCAGCTTTACAGTAGGAGAACTGCCCAGCTTAAGGCATCCTAATTCTTTTCCCTTTTGATTGACTGCAACTTGCTCTGTTATGGGAAACCTGAGAAATGTTTTGCTTGGATGCATGCGAGTATTTTTTCTTGTCCAAACAATCTGATACCTTAACCTTATATTCTTCTATTTTGTAAATTATCATTCTGAAAACTAATATCCTTGTTAGGCATTTACAAATTAAAATGCTGTATACTGTACTGTGTATAAGGAGACTTAGACTTCACTCACTGAACTCTGTTTATGTTACTTTCAGTTATTTGAGAATAACTGGATGATTATTATATTGTGAGTATGATCTGTATTTCTCTGCTCCTTTCTTCTGTTTATCTTGAAAAAACATCATTTCAAAAGTCAGATTCCTTAAAAAGGTATAAATAAATAAAGATATCGTGTAATAGGAGTTTTGAAAAGACTGGGAAAAAAGTGGGAACCCAAACCCAACTTTTTTATTATATCCTATAAAACTTAATATGTTGATAGAAGAGGTATTATCTTGCTCCATGAGGAAATACTACCATTTAAGTTAGCATCACTGATCTATTTTCCCTGGCCGCCTTCTTCATCTTCTAAGCCACTGAGTATAGGTAGAGTTAATCAGTTTAAAATGCATTCCTACATCATCACAGCTGTATCCTGTCTGCACTGTTGAATGAATATAAGAGCTTGCCCAAAAGAAGCCATGGCACTGAGGGAACAAGGCTGGATTTTTCTCTTAAGACCCAGTGTTTCTTTAACCAACAGGACTTCAGAGGAAAGAGAGCCATCTACTGCTCTGAACAAGACATGCTGCAGCATGTCTTTTTAGAAGGATGATTTGAAATGTCAGGGTGGGATTTAGGGAAGGAAGCAGAAACCTCTGCTGTTTTCCTCTTTTATGCTGTGGAGTCAAGTGACAAGGGAAGCACAGCGCTGAGCAGTGCTGTCCACCACCTCCCCTGCCTAGCACAGAGCACAGCTGCATCCATCAATGGAAGTAACCAGGGCAAAAGTGTTTGAATACAAACAACTGTCCTTTTTAGAAATAAAGATAAATAAACTCTGAAAATACTTCAAATCCTCCTAATGTGGATGCATCACAAGTATGACGCACTGGCAGAGCAGACTAACAACCAGCAGTGCCTGGTAGGTTGGACAGAGGCAAAACACACCTGTCTGCACACAACTACACACAAAGCCAGCTTCCAGGGTGTAAGGAATGACGTCCTTATCTGCTGTGACAAAGGTACGTACTCCTCACACACTCCTGAATCTGTATTCATAGGTGTCACCTTTTGCCTGCAGGGCTGAAGCCTCACAATCAAGCTGCTTTTGGTGCAGTGCATCACTAAGATTCACTCCATGGAGAGGGTCTGCAAGATCCGAGAAGGAGACAGCAAGGCAGAGGAATCCATATTCCTTGTTAATGCAAGGGGTTTTGGCACTATCTTGTACTAAGAGTGTAGGTAGATTTAAAAAACAACTTGCCTTAGAGAGAAGAAATAAGAGCTAAAATAAAGGGGACTTCTAGAAAAAGCTTTGTCTATCATTCCAGGCGCTGCAGCCCCTCGTCCTCCTTGTCTTATGATGGGAGGAGTCTGTGGAGAGCTTGGGGTTCAGCCTGTGGATGGAAATGATCACACTCGAGATCCTGTGCGTGCTGCAGATAGTCCTGGCCCACACTTCCATCCTCATGGGCTGAGTGCTAGTGCACTGAGGTCTCTGGTAGTATGTGCAGAAATGCCAAGAAGAGTACAGCATGTGTGAAATACAAAGCTAAAGTCTGGGTACTACAAACCAAATCACCACTTTTCATAAAATGATGCAAAGTAAGTTTGATACTTGCTTTGTCTTTCTGTTTTCTTCCCATAATTTTGGCTGTAAGAATGGCTTCCAGGTAAGTTGGACCCACAGAAGACCCTCAGGCTAAATTTCAGAACCAGAATAGAAACACTGATTTGCTTCATGTTTTCATGTAAGTGTAATGCCGCACAATAGGCACACAGCTGCTCTATTGATACTTGCAAACTCATATATCTACCTTGTGTGAAATGATATAGCTGAATATGCTGCCAGGAATCTTCTACATTCCTTTGTTTTCCAGTATGCAGCTTTTTCCAGGCAGTTACTTACACGCCAGTAGGATGGCACAGGCATCCAAGCAAAGGCAAAGCTTTCAGTGGATGACTGGCAGCATCACCAAAATGACTCAGCACTCAGTCCTGGCAAGGCTGGTGAGTGGACAAGGTCAGTGAAGGTGGCTCTCATGTAGGAAAGAGCCTGTAAAACTTAAAGATCTCCACTCTATTGTTAGCTTTGACTGAGGTTGAAAAACACTGATTCCAAGAAGAAAACTTCTATTACATATCCCACACTGCTTATTAATCTATACTGGTGTATTTTCACACATATTCCATAATAGAACTGGAGCACCTTCCCTGTGAAGACAGGCTGGGAAAGTTGGGACTGTTTACCTGGAGAAGGTCGTGTGGAGACCTCATAGCAACCTTCCAGTATCTGAAGAGGGCCTGCAGGGAAGCCACAAAGGGACTCTGTCAGGAACTGTAGTAACAGGACAAAGAGTAATGGGTGTAAATTGAGAGAGAGGAAATTTAAGTTGTGTAGTAGGAAGAAATTCTTTACTCTGAGGGAGTGAGACCCTGGAACAGGTTGCCCAGGGGGGTTGTGGGTGCCCCAACCCTGGCAGTGTTCTAAGCCAGCTGGGTAAGGCCTTGAGGAACCTGGTCTAGTGGGGAGGTGTCTCTGCCCATGGCAGGGGAGGTTGGGACAAGATGGTTTGTAAGGTCCCTTCCAACCCCTTAACATTCTATGATTTTAAAACCTCACTCTAAGAGTTGCACACTGCATGCACACACAGACCATGCGCTGCAGATACTGCAGTTTATTATTAAATGGCATTTCGGTGGTTACAGAGGAACCCAGCGCCTGCACATGGAGCCTTCCCTTCTCCGCCCGTGGCTGCCGCAGTGGACCCGCACCGAGAGACCGCTCGCCCTCACTGGGGAGCACCCGCTTGTGAAGAATCAGCCTGATCAGATTTGTCCTGTGAAGATCTTTTCCCTCAGCATTCGGGATACCGAGCACGGCGACACACACTGCCCTCCTGTGGCCGCCTTCGTGGCGGCCTCTTCAGCCAGCGGGAGGGAGGGAGCGGAGGAGGGAGAGGCCGCCCTCACTAAAGATGGCGGCCGAGGGCGGCCCGGCAGCAGCGTGACGCTGAAGCCGTTTCCGCCCGCCCCTGCCCGTCACATGATCGCCGGGGGCCGCGGCCGCCGCTGCCCGGCCCCGGCGGGGCAGAGCCGAGCGTGCGGGGGGCGGCGGCGGGGGAAACTGAAGCCTAGCTCAGCCGAGTCGAGCCGGGCAAAGCCGAGCCAAGCCGGGCCACGCTCCCGGCCGCAGCGGTGGCGCCGGGTGGTCTGGCCCTGAGCGCGCTGCGCGGTCCGGGTGGCAGCAGCGAGATGGAGCCCGAGGAGAGAGAGGATCGCACCCCGCTGCTGAAGGAGCCCCAGCCCGACACGGGTGAGACGAGCGGCAGCTGCCCCTGTGTGGCGGCGTCGCGTTGCCATGGAGGCGCGGGCCGAGAGCGCCGCTGTGGGACCCTGGGGTCGGTGTCGCCGTGCCACTCCCGGGGTGACGGGGAAGGCGGTGACTGCGGACATCGGTGACTGCGGGCAGCGGTGACGGGAAAACCTGTGACGGGCCCGGGGGCTGCGCCGCCCGCCCGCGGCGTTCGGTGCCGGGGACGCCGCGGTGCCCGGGGGTGCTGGATCAGGCACGGCCCCGAGTCCTGACCGCGGTCGTGGCTCTCTCGGTGGCGGGGTCAGGCGTGCAGCCCTGTCAGATACCAGCCCTCGGCTCGGTGTCGAGCAGTAAAGACATTCCAGCCCAAACACAAATATTAAAAACTACCGGGGTCCACCGAGATTTTGTCAAAATTTCATACAAAGGCAGAATTTGAGTAAGACTAATTGCTTGTTACAAGTATGGAGAGAAAGGAAGGTGAAAGGATGCACGAAGGTAGGAGAGGAGGCTCAATATATGGTCAGAGCTTAACAACAGAGCTCGCATGTTTGTCTGTGCTGTTTTGCTTCCCAGAATGCACAGCCTATAAAGAGTAGAGTAAAATTTTTAGTTTCTTCAGCATGCCATGCAAAAATGCTCTAACCTACCTAGCAAATGTGCAACAACATCAAGGGGAGCTGCTAATAAAATTACTTTAAAAGTACCCGAAGGAGAGAAATTTGAGCTCAAGTTTTCCTAAAGCAATATGTTCTTAAGTTTGCACAATGCATCAGGCTCCAGTTGGAGGTGGCTCACCTCACCCACAAGGAAAACTGCTGCAGGCGAGCAACTTCCTTTAAACTGCCGTGCAACTTGCAGCACAGACCTATTTTTTGACTGCAATTTAAGAATCTTGTTAAATTATAGCTACAGTTCTTTAACATGCCCCTGAAATCAGAATTAGCTATAGATGTAGGACCAAGGACTGCTAGTCAAGGTAAGACCTTGAAGCCAATACTTTAAAATTTGGTGAGCTGCTTTAAACTTTAGGGGGGTGAATGTCTGTGTCTCTGGTTATAGCAACCTCCTGAAACATACCTGTAATCTTCTTGAGTCTTCCATTCTGTTAACCTGATCTAATATTCTTAGGTATTTCAAGTGCACATGATGGAATGACAGGGAACCAGTAATTTAGTAGCTATTTGCTTCAGACTTCAATTCTACATGTTTGTTAGGTTTTTTAATAAAGTGTTTACAGTTGGAAAAAAAAAATATGTCATTAGTGACCTTAAGTTCTTGCTTATCTGTTTTGTGGAGCTTGCTCTCCATGCAAGTTACATACGAGTAAGAGTCTTATAGAGGAAAAGTAATGGCTGTTCCAGTTAAGCTGCATTTCCAGAGAAGGCTTACATCATCAGGGTGTTATTCAGCTTTCTGTTACTATTGTCTAACCCCAGCAACTACAAGAAGTGGAACAGGTAAGAAGCTTTACCTGTAATTTTATTCATTGTTATAAATTATATGACTTTACACTTTCTACTTATGGCAAATTGCTTTTTGAACAACAACAAAGAACAACAAAGCTGCTTGAGTAGTTTTTGTGTAGTAAGTACTTCCTGTTCTCGGTGTCTGTTGTTTTTAATGTAAGCAATAAAATCTTGGCTGCTCTCCCTCATGTCATTTAAAAATCCAGGATGGCTTTTTCAAAGGCTTCTGGCACAAAACTTGCAATTACCACAGGTCTGGAAGGGGTTTTGCATATTTCTACAATAGCCTTGTTTATTATTTATTTATTAAATGAACATATCAAGTACAGCATCTGTGTCATTTTAACAACTTGTGCAGCCATAATGAACTTCACATAAAGTTTGTCAGGATTAGAGATTTCAAAAATGGGAAAGTTCTGTTAATTTAATGAAAAACAATCTTGCAGAAAGTCTCTGTTGGTGTTCCCACTGAAAAATAAAATCACATAGGCTCAATCCTTGTTTCAGAGAAGTTACTGGGAAGGCAAAGGTATCTCATCAGCTTGTCCACAGGGCATGCCCTTTGTTTCTTACTGCAGATCAGGAAATCCAGTCAAGTGACATACTGCAGAGTTCTATGTATCATTTGAACTCTGAGTAGTGAAACATGAGATCACTGTAGACTGATGTAAACTGATGTAGTATATGTAAACTGCTGATCTCCAGCCTTTCCAGAGTATCAGACATCCAGGTTATAATAAAACTTCCCATTAGTAATGTAGCTCCCTCACAAGAGGGGAAACTGCGCTCTATTTGAAAATTCAGCAGATTGTTCAAGTAGTTCCTCAACAATTTGACATTCCTGCTCAGTAGTTTCAAGCATTCCCAGTTCATACAGAGTAGCTGCAGAGATTTAAACTGTTACAGCTTAGTTCTGATCTGGATCTCCTGGAACTGTTGAATGCTCTCTGCCAAGTGCTGCTGTGTACTGCTGTAGGAAATCAATAACTGTGTTGGAGTGCATAGCTTGCTATCTGTGTATAAACAGCTGACAGAGTTGACTTAATGTCACAACACAGATTTTTTGCTGAATCTTAGGACTCATTTCCTTTGTTGTCTTGTGACTGCCAAGAGGGGGTACTGGGCAACTGGGGACCTGTTACTGTTTCACAGTGCCACCATGGTGTTTGCCATTCCCCTTTCTCGTAGTTCTGGCAGCTGTCAGCAAATGCATATTCCCTTGTAAGCAAACTTATAGAAGGAAAATTTGTCCTAGGAAATAGCTTGAAGTAGCAATGACTGTTCCTTAGCACTACTTCAAGAGTATTTGTGTTTCCTGAACCTTTTTTGTGTATTTGTGAGAAGCCTAAAAAATTAGGCTTCCCACTAATTTTTTGGGGGGTTCTTGGGTGTGAAATTCTGTCTTGAATAAATATTACAGTATTTTGGAGAGGACTTTCGAAACTATGTTTCTAAATCCATTTCCACACACCGTCCTCCGCAGTCCCCACTCTAATGTGGGTAGCAGCTGCTTGTTGTCTAAACAAGGATTACATTTGCTTTGCACATCAGTAGGAAAGTGGGGTTTTAAAATTTTTTTCAACCGGCCTCAGACTCTACCCCTATTGAATAAACCCCTTAAGAAGAAAATTTACCTTGTCTCCTTGCTAATTTTTCATCTTACACAAAGATTTCTGAGAACCTTAGTAAAAACTGCGTATGAGTTGTTCTTATTCTGTCAGGTCTGTTGAACATTTTTCATTTGCTCTTGTTTCAGTCCCTGCATGCTGCTCAGCTCGCTACAATCTCGCACTCCTGGCCTGTTTTGGGTTCTTCCTCCTGTATGCATTGCGTGTGAACCTCAGCGTCGCTCTGGTGGATATGGTAGAACCTAACACAAGTTTAGCAAAGAATGTGACTTCCAATGTGTGTCCAGAGCATTCTTCCACCATAAATGTTCCTCGCAACACAACGGTGAGGTCTCAGTAATGTGTCTTGTCTTGTAACGTGGCATGTCAAAGTGGTTTTAGAACTCTGTGATAGAAAGAACCATATTTAGGTGGCAAGAGAACAGGCTGTTTCTTACTGGATGGCCTTTCCAGTGGTTCTTTTAAAGCTGTTCTGGGAAGTATTAGCCTTAAATGACTAGCTAATTGAGAAGCGCTGTGCTCAGGGTCAGCTTTTTTAAGTATCTCTTTTCTGTGTTATTCCTTAGAAATTGGCTAATCTGACTACATAGATCTACCATGACTCACTTATGCCATTTAACAATTGTTACTGTTACATCTGCCTCAGAGCTCACGTCAGTGTCCAATTTGCCTGTTCTTTGTACAGGCAAAATGGCATGAAATTTCATTACAAATTAACATGAAATATTTCTCTCTTCACTTCTTTGATCTCTTTCCCAGATCATGCATTTTGTCTTTATATCCTTTACCTCTGACTTTCAGTAATCTTTAAAATTATAATAAATAATAATATATATAAACTATTATATATATTTATATATAATATATTATATTTTATATAATAATAAAAACATTTCTTAGCTGAAAAAACTCTCAACTTTGTGAATTTGGACTTGCACAGATCTTGTCTTGAAGTTATTCCTGAGCACTCTTGCCATCTTCCTGCTTTCATTTTGTTTGCTTGTTCAGAGATCATTTATTATTTATCACAAACAAATCATAATGGTGAACTTTATAGGAAGATTCTGTCTCATCATTTCTGTGAAATGTGTGCTGCTCATTTAGATGCGGAAAAATTGGTCTTTTGGAAGTGATCCCAAATTTCAGAATCACTTTATCGGGCAACAGTTCCTGTCTTCTTGCTGACTTCCTTTTTAGCTGCAGAGTCCTATCTCAATCATCCTCACTTTTATTGCATTGTCCACTAAACTCATCTTCCCTCTGTTGTGCTTCTCCCATTATTCCACCTACCCTTGTGAGCTCTGTCCTTGTCTGCTCTCTTTCTTTAGATTAAATTTAAGCACTTGCAACTCCTTATTTGGTTTTTTTTGTCCATAAATTTGCTGCAGGTAAAGCCATTTTATAGAGCATGACAGAATGTCCACTCTGATTTGGAAGTGGGATTTGTACTCAGGCAGACTTACATAGTCAGTACCTAACCCAAGCTGCTTAGAATTCAAAAAGGGGTAACTGCCAGAACACTTGTATTTCATGTGGTGATGATTTTCGTACTTGGGTTAGATACGTCTAAACAGATTGTAAACTACCTGAATTAGCTTTTAACACAACTTTGATTACAATACAGGTGGGTGTAGAGGAAGAAGACCCTAGGGAGTAAGTCACAAAAAATTTGAAATTTATCTATAAAGAACTAAATAGTGGATCAATGTAATAAAAAATATGGTGAGAGAAACTGCTATCTTTAACTTACTGCATTTTGTTGTGGTTTTTTTCTCTTCTTAGGGAGTAAAGTATTCTTGGGATGCTGATACTCAGGGATGGATCCTTGGTTCTTTTTTCTATGGCTATATCATTACTCAGATTCCAGGAGGATATCTTGCAAGCAAAATTGGAGGCAAATTGTTGCTGGGGTTCGGCATCTTTGGTACCTCTGTATTCACCTTGCTTACTCCCTTAGCTGCAAATTTGGGAGTTGGCTACCTCATAGCTGTCAGAGCCTTGGAAGGACTGGGAGAGGTAATCCTGTTTCCTCTACGTAATTTGAAAATGTATCTGAATGATTTGTTTGAAATTGTAGTGATTAGACTCTGTGGGGTTTGTTATGCTGGAATAGTATATGGATTGTTTCACTTTTGTGGCTTAGTTTTATGGTTTTTAGAATAATTAAAGCATTTGCAGTATATTTTAGCCTAAGCTTTTCAAATAAGAAATGTAACTTGAGACAAAACTATTCTCATTTTTCAGAAACCAGGGCCTCCAAACAATGTTGTTTGTATTGTTCCTGCTTTTCCAGTATATACAGTCGAAAGCAGGAGAAATTAATTCTGCCTCCTTACTCTCATGCCTTTCACAATTTTTCTAAGTGATTTCTTGCCAGACAACAAACTAATAGATAGTACTACTGCTTTTTAATGGAACATGCTTTGAAACATGTAAAGTTGAAGTGAGTTCTAAAACTCTTGCATTTCAACAGAATAAAATTATGTTTTCTAGGGTGTTACCTTCCCAGCTATGCATTCAATATGGTCTTCTTGGGCTCCTCCACTGGAACGCAGCAAGCTCCTTAGTATTTCATATGCAGGTGAGAAGTTCCCACGCTAATAATGGGATTATAAATTTTTACTGCAGTAACAGGGAAGATTGACTTAAATCAAAGGGATTTATATTGTAAATTTTAATCAGCATTTAATCCAGAAAGTGTAACATTAAAGTAAATCTTGCTTTCCATTCATTTTCTTCATTTATTCATGGTTTTTATGACCTGACAAAAGGTATTGATCTACAAATAAGTATAAACTTGGGTCTAACTTTGGTATAAAGTGGTGCAAATAATTACTGTGAAGCTGATTAATAGAAGGTACTGTAAATAAAAAAGATTTAGCATTAGGAACAAAACAACTGAGGCAGTCACAGGATAGAGCTGTTTGGTTGATTTTCGGAGTGTTTTTTGAGTGTTCTTGGAGGAACTTGGGGAAGAAAACATCCAAGGTCCCATGTATTGCTGCAAGAGCTCCTTGTCAGAGTCGAATACTCTCTGACCAGATTGTCCTAGATATTCTGTATCTGGAAGGTGTAATGTTTGATACCAGATTTACTTCTTTGAAGATACTTGATGTTGCACAGGATTTTTGATTTAGCAGAGTGATACAGAATGTACTGTGAAAGCACAGTACGAGTATAAGTTAGCACTTAGCAAATATAAGTTGACACACAGCAAAATATAGCAGTTGCAATACACTTCAATTTGGGTTGACTGCAAGTCAAGTCCAGTGTTCTCTCAGAAATTCTGTTGTTGTTTAACTTCTATACTTTGTGTTCGACTGACATCTTTGTGTATTCACTCCCCTCATAGTTGGTTGGTCTGGCTAAGTCAGTGACACAATCACACTTTTAATGAACTGAGTAAGAAAAAACATTTACACCACCAGCTGATCCACTCGACTGACAATAGCTGCTTATCTAAACCAAAGCCACCCTCTGGTGTCCTTTGTGTAGAGATAAAGTCAGCTTCTTTACAGCAACTGTGGTGGGTCACACCCAGTGTTATTCCCCGAGTTAACAGCCCATTGTGAGCAGTCACGGGTGGGTAAGATATCTTGTGTTATCTTGGCAGGCTGTTTTCCTTCCTCTCCTTTCCTTCCACGTTGGCAGTCATGTGGTCTGTAGTCAGTTTAATTGTGATTGTGTTGATTTTCTGAGAGAACATGTGGTTGAGGTTATATATAGTTGTTATTTTGATTTATATTTTGCATTATGTATGTGGTTTTGTTGTTCATCCTTGGAGCTTTCTGCCTCAAATAAAAATTATTGTTTCCCTGAAGATGGAGTCTAGGTAGCCAGAATATCAACATAATATTTTCTGAATTGAGATTAAGTTTGGAGAAGTAATCATACAGCTAACATTAAGAGACAAAACCTACTGTTTATCACCAGTAGAGTGTCAAGTATGTAAATAATAGAGGTTTCTGGTTTAGATTTCTAAAGGGAAACACCTGCCATCCATACACCTGCCATTTGCAAAATATATGTTGAATTCTAAGCACAGAAATAGTTCTTTCTGGCTTTTGGCTTTATTCTGAACTGGAACCTGCTTATCTTTACCTTTTCCCTTGATCCTAGACACTGTCACATTCAGAAAACATGGAATTTGAACCTACTGGTCATATATGCATGACTTCTGGTCCATGTTTCTAGTATTCCTCATTTTGTGGAGCTAGAAGGAGATACGAAAAGAAAATGCAAACTGACTATTTTGTCACATTATACTCCCAAGGCCTTAATTATACTGTGTTCAGCTCTCTCTTGTTTTGCAGCAATACCAGTTGACTAGTTTGCATTGCTTTAGATGTGTTAGAGCCATCACTTTATTGAATACAAATGTGCCAAGAATGCTTATCTTTTATTGCTTGTTGCTTCTAATTTTGGCTTCTTAGGGTTTTGTGGCTCTATTTGCTTGGAGCTGCCAAGGCAGCTCATTGTGCCTGTGTTTCTTTAAAGCAAAGCACAACCCTCTAGTGGCAGTGACAATCTTTATTCATGCTTTATTGCAGAAAAATAAAATAACTCTGAAACGGCACTTATACTTAAGAGGTCCATAGGCAATCTAATTATTTTTCCATTTTGTTTTGCTTTCTTCTGGTAGGTGCACAGCTGGGAACTGTTGTGTCTTTGCCACTATCTGGTTTAATTTGTTACTATATGAACTGGGCTTATGTGTTCTACATATTTGGTGAGTTTGTGTTGTTTTGATTTTTCTTAATTATTAAAAGTAAAATCCATATTCTTTTTTAAAAGCATATTTTGTAAAACTTATTTTACGTTTTAAAAGTGTGTTTGTCATGTTGGGCCGCTGTTTTATTCCTTCTGGGCAATTAGAGATATTTAAGGCTAAGTAGATTCCAGTGAATGGCTAAATAAGCCTTCTTCCAGTGAGCAAAGCTGTCTCTGAGTTGGACAAAAGCTGGTACAAGTCAAATGCTCTTAACTTTCTCACCACTTGAAAACAACAGGCTGAAATTTCTTATCTGAAGTGTGAAATTGAGTTAATAACTTTAATCCCAGAAATAAACCTCAGCTTTGAATGAAAGAACGTGTGAAAAGTTACTGCTGCTTAAAATGTAAACTGTGGAAAATCTCTAGCAGTCACAGGGACCCTGAAGGAACGCATAGCATGTTTACTGTGACTTACATTTTGGAAGAAGCTGAAACAGAAAATATTTTTTTTAATAGAATGGCTTAGCTAATGCTTTTTACAGGTCTGTTTATATGTCTGAGCCATTTCATATTCTGCATGGGAAAGGGGGAATCAGAATATAAGACAAGAGTTACATTTTCCTCAAAAAAACCATCTCCATTTTTTTACAAATCACAAAGATTCAAACCAAAGAACTGAACAAAATGAAATAAGTTACAATGTTACAGTTGCATAAAAGTAGAGTTAATTTGGACCAATTATTGAAAAGATACCTTTTTTCAAATGATAGTTCTGGGGCTGGCTTAAGAAAGAAAAGGAGGAATAGTACATCAGTTAAGCTGCTTGTAATAATATTCTGTATATGTGCACAGAGTATTTTTTGTGATTAAACTTAATGTGAACTTTTTATTTCCTGAAGGTGAGCCATATCCTTTGTGGCTTTTCCATGTGACTAATAAAAATACAGTTATGTATGAGCACGCAGCTTTCTTGCTGTATGAAGAACTTCAAGTAGAGGAAAAAAATAAAAAGAAAAAATTCTGCTTAGTCATCTTCATTCTTTATTATATCTAAATGTACATTGTTAAGCCACTTTGGGGAGCTAGTGTTTGTAAGCAGATAGAAAATATTGTTCATTAAAATTATACTAGCGTATTGAGAAAACACTTCTGACTATATCATCTGACAGTATTACTCAATAAAATTGCTTTTTTTAAAAATTTCTATCTTTTCACCCATCTTTTCACAACAACAGGTGCACTTGGTGTATTGTGGTGGTTCTTCTGGATGTTTTTCGTTAGTGATACACCAGAAACTCACGGGAGCATTTCGCATGCTGAAAGAGAATATATACTATCTTCTCTAAAAGATCAGGTACAGCACTTTGGTAGAGACCAACCTACTTAAGTCTGAACATAAATCACAAGCATGGCCATTAATGTCAAACTTTGTTTATGATTTGTTACATGATTTGTTATGCTTTGTTATATGCTTGTGTAAACATGTTTATGTTTAGAATAACATTGTTAACCTGAGATGGAGGCGGGATTTTTCAAACAAAAAAAAATTTAAATAGTGCAGTTGTAAACTGAAAAACAATCAATAATCAAGCAAAGCATTTATAATAATACCTTTTGTTACAGATGCTGTTGAGATGCTTTACTTAAAAACTTTGTATTTTTAAAAAAAGCCCAACTCTGTCATTTTATACTAGATCCAGACCTATATAATGTCTTTAACATTTGCAATACAATATTTTACAGCATTTCTCTTTCTCAGTGTGTCATATAGATTAAGAAACAGATTACTGTTTGCAGAGAAAATGCTAATGAGCCACTTCCTGAAATCTGCATAAGATTCATTCCTATGACTGGGGGGATATGTATTTACAAGCAGTGAAGCTGGCTGAAAGACCAAAATTAATATCTAGGATTGAGCAGGAAAGATTCAGTTAAATCAAGACCTGAGGGGTGACTAAATATTTAATTATTTATAGTAAAAGCAGAAGGCATCAAATTTCAACAAGGGAAGGCATACTTTTTGAATTACAAAATGTAATAATTGGTTTACTTTGGAATAGTAAGCATCAGAGCAGTGACATACTTTAGTACACCTTCATTGAGAACTGAAGATAGTAATTAATTCCTTGCTGATGACTTGCATTTATCAACTGAGACTCATTTTGTGCCTTTCAGAATGGATCGTGAGCATAGATTTGGTTAGCATCAAAAACACTGTATTTAGTAAATGTTCATGTCAACATCCTGATTTCCTTCTTTTTCTCTTCTCTTTGTCTCCTGCTTGCCAGCTTTCTACACAGAAATCTGTCCCCTGGAGACCTATGCTGGAGTCCCTTCCGCTCTGGGCTATTGTTGTGGCACACTTCTCTTACAATTGGACTTTCTATACACTTCTTACACTGTTGCCCACATACATGAAGGAGATCCTGCGATTTGATGCACAGGAGGTAAGATATAAACAAATACAGTCCTTTTCTTCTGAATTAAAGAAACTAAATCACCTGCTATTTAGAATAGAAGAAACAGTTTAAGAACCTTGGAATGTAAACGTATAGCTGGGAAATGACAACCCTGCACAATTACGCAGATGCATCAAAAATGTTACCTGTCTTATAACTTCCACTTTGGCTTCTGAAATAGTATCTACTTCTTTACTACCTCATAAAGGAGAACATTTCCAGTTAAAAATAAAGTTAAGAAAACCATTGGACAAATGGCATTTTTGAAAGTATTTTAAGGATGGGGTTTGGGGGAGAAAGAGACCAGAGAGAAGCTTCATTCTGATTGGATCACTTTCCAAATTGTCAATTTCTTTCCTCGATGAGCAGCAGAGGTAAAATACCTTTTCTTACCAAGGTAACTAACTGGATGAAACAAAACCATAGTCTTAAGGTCCAGATATAGTGCTTTTCAAGGAAATTTTATAAAATTGAATTATTTATCAGGGAAAAATTAGGGGGTAGGGAAGGTGGAATATTTTTATTTATAGCAATTAATTGACTGTACTGGTTCATCTTTAATGAAACTGTTTTGGTGATGGCATAGCTTATCTGGAGAAACTGGTATAGCTAAGATAAAAAGGTGCTCAGAAATTGCAAGAAATTTAACATAGTCTTTTCCTGGTTTAGCAAACAAATCTAATTTAGAGCAATGTGAAGATGAATGCCATGCAGGAAAGAGGTGATGCCGGCAATCTTGGGAGGAGAAGATGGGGAATCTTAGCATTAGAACAGAAGGTTGCATTAGGGCAAGCTGCAAAATGGATGGAAAAAAACTAACTGAAGTTGCTGGTTGAGCTCTTTGTTATGCCTCTTCAGGTATTCCCTGAAGAGTCATCAGCATCTGTAGAAGTCATTTGCTGCCACAGCTCTCAGTTGCATGTGTTTTGTAAAACACCATTGCATTAAATGGTAACAAGTTCTGCTGTGAAGTGGTTTCCTTTGTCTCTGGGTTATGTTTTTTTCTTTTTGGAGTAGCTTAGAGTACTGACTGTTGTGAACATTAAAAAAAAAAAAAGCTTGTGTAATAGTGTTGGACTAACTTTGTTGCCACATTTAGATGGAAATTGCATTACTGTTTAAAATATTATACAGTTGTTGCTGTTCAGTTTCCTTTCTAAAATACAGAAATTAGTTTAAAATAATGCTTTTTCTTTGAATAGCACTTCAAAAAGTTTTTTAATTACTGAGACTGTCTATTTTACAAAATTCTACTCACTGTTTTTAAAAACTGACTGAAATCCAACAGGCAGCATGCTTAAGTACTGATCTGGGGGGGGACGTGTTTCTTGTTTCATTTCAAATTAAAATTAGGGAATCTTTCACTTCTTGACAAATATACATCTCATACATACAAGTGTATAAAGATAATACTATTTCTATTCAAATACTCATTTTTAATCACAGATAAGGTCAAATTATAGCTGTTATCAGTAACTTCCATAATTCTTTGGAAAGGCTGTAAATGTAGGCAGTTTAGTAGTACCTTTTGTTTCCCTTTATCAGAAAATCATGTAGAATCAGGCAGAAGTCTCTAAACAGCACATGTTTAAAGTAATGGGAATTAACTGGTGACTTCAGTATAAGTAATGTCAGATCCTGAATAGCTCTGCTTCGGGATTGTGGGATGTCCAGCCTCAATGTGATGAAAAGTCCTAGTTCTAGATTTTGTCTCTGTTTACAGCCAGCATCAGATGTTTCAGCAGACAAAGAATAATGTAACAGTAGTACAAAACCCAGACATTCTGTATAGTTTTCAAAATTCTGAATAATATTTACAGGTTCCACTTATTTTAGTAACTTGCTTGATATTGGTATCCTGGAAACTTCTACAATCAGGTTAATGTTCACAGGATACCTTCAGTTATAGTTTTCTTTTTCCTGAAGTTATTTGCTGAGCTGAACCTTTGAGTTTTTGGTCTGACTGCATTGGTAGTTATGGATTAAATCATGATTGATGTGTCATTTTAGTATTTTAACTGTCTTCTTTTAACCTCATTAACAGAACGGGTTTTTGTCTGCCCTGCCTTATTTTGGCTGCTGGTTATGTATAATTCTCTCTGGCCAAATTGCTGATTATTTGCGGGAAAAACAGAACTTCTCCACTGTTTGTGTTCGCAAATGTTTTACCCTAATAGGTAGGTGCAAGTATCATCTCTTGGAACATATAATCTTAGAACATACAATAATATCAATTTGGGAAAATTTAAGGGCTTGGGGGAGTAGTCTGACATTCTGCTGTGCGATGAGACAGAATTGTGCATGGCTTAAGAGGAGCAACTTTATTTGTACAGTAATGTGTCAAGAATAATCCTATCTTTTTCTATGAGAAGTAAGCCTACTGGATAAGAGAACAATAAGAAATTGTCAAAAGCTTTTTTTAGGACAAGATAGTTGGATTACAAGCAAACAAATCAAATAAATTGTCATGTAAAATCACCATAAAAGGGTAAATGAAACATTGTTATCAAAAAAGGTTTATCAAACTGACGAGATTATCGTTCTGCATGAGCCTAGTCTGTTGTTCAGTGTTTTGTTTATCTAAGACTAAAGTAACTGAACAGGAATACACTTGCAAACTTTACAGTTGCTACCACAGTAAAAAGACCAAACAATCCAAAATAGTCTTGACTAACTGGGAGGAGAGAGTATGCGAAATCACTAACAGATCAGCCAGATGGGGTTTGTAATGAACACAAATAAAAGGCTGTATTTAGGAAGGAGAAGTTGATTGCCAAATAAAGAGGGGATAGGAGAAAGAAATTGAAAATAAAAGAAAAAAAGGTTAGGCACAAGATCCACAAAAGTTGCAGCCCGGTTATTGTATGGTGATCCTTGCTGCCTTCTCAGTTCACCTGATTCAATTGCTTTCTTTAAAGCAGCTCTTGTAATAAATTCTCAGACATTTTGTTTGTCTTACGCCCATGCTATTTTGGTGGTTCAGTTGGCTTCAGGGCCGCACACCTCACACCCATGTCTGTATAACTCAGGAGAAAAAATGTTGTCTTAGGAAAAGCAGGACTTAGGTTGGCTTCATCAACAAAAGCATGTACTTGGAGCTGTTTGCAGAGGTCATGAGTGGGTCCTGTAAATGGGGTCTGGGAAATGGCTACCAAAGTTAACTGCAGATAGGAAGCAGTGTGCATGAGCTCATGATGGCTGATAAGCTATTTCCAGTGCCTGATGCAGCATCTCTACAGCTGTCTTGGATTCACCCAGGGTTCACAGTGTCAGTTTAGCTTCAATTTATTTATAGCAATAAATAAAATTAGTTTGTGAGGTAATTTTCAGAACCTGTTGATTTTTGTTAATTTCTTTAATCTAGTTTGTTCTTTGCCGCTGGAGTGGATATTTCTGATCTAGTTGCTGCTTTCTGAGACAAGAACAGTTTTGCAACCCGTCTGCTCTTCCTTTTTACAAGGACATGTAGTGATAGGACAAGGGAGAATGGCTTCAAACTGAAAGAGAGTAGATTTGAATTAGATAATAGGAAGAAATTCATTACTGAGAGGATGGTGAAGCACTGGAACAGGTTTCCCAGAGAAGCTGTGGCTGCCCCATCCCTGGAAGTGCTTAAGGCCAGGTTGAACGGGGCTTTAACCAACCTGATCTAGTGGAAGGTGTCCGGGCCAGTGGCAGGGGGGGTGGAACTAGATGATCTTATAGGTCCCTTCCACCCCAAACCATTTCTGATCCCGCACGGTCCCACTGCAACGCGCCCGGTGCAGTGCCGGTTCTGTACGCCAGGGGGCAGTGGAAGATGTATGGAAAACACTTGGCGCCTCCACGTGTCTCATGTTAAACGTCTATTGATTCTGAGGTTTCTGTCTTAAAGGAATGATTGGACCTGCGGTGTTCTTAGTAGCAGCCGGGTTCATAGGCTGCAACTATGCACTGGCTGTTGCATTCGTGACCATATCGACAACACTAGGAGGATTTTGTACATCAGGCTACAGCATCAACCATCTGGACATAGCACCTTCGTAAGTATTGCTGAACTGTTGTTAGTGCCTGTGAAATATTTATGACCCCCTTTTTTTCTTTTTGTGTTGCTGAGGTGCCTTGGAAATGTAGCTATGGAGCATATGCTGTACAGACCTGGAATGTAGACACTGACAATTACTTGGCTTTACAATATTAAGTACTGTATTTCCAAAAAGTGGAAGTTTGGCAGAGGATATGACATAAACAATAATTTAAATCATTCCAGTTTTAATCCTGCAGTAATAAATTATCTAATTCCTATAGTTACAGATTGTAATTATAGACTTAATAGACTTTTGTTACATTTGATTCATGTTCTTAATAGGACTCGTTTTTTTGAATTGTACAATACAGTTAAGTGTTTCACTGTTTTCATGCTTTTCCATTGGAGCTATCCACCTCTGGTATGAACATTACCATATTTAAGCACTGTAATACAGGCAAGTTATTTGCATTTGAAAAACATTCTGTACACTGAAATCTAAATCTTGTTACAAGTAGTTGACCTGATTTGTCAGTAGGTGACAAATCAGGTATGTACAATTTCTCTTAAATGAATAATTTACAAGAGTGGAAAGTTGAGACTTCAGGCTGTAATATCTCCAGTGTATTACAAATTCATAATTGGGCAGATCTGTCAGTTTCCCAAAGAGTGTGGATGTATATATATTCTTCAAAAAGTGCACTGGTAGAAGTCAAGTATTTTGCTTTGTCATTAATTTACCTATTTGTGGTAGCACTTAGATGTGAACAGGGTCAAATGACTTTATGCCCAAAGAAAAGTGTATTTCTGTCTTAATGTGTAAAATGAAAAGACTTTAAGTGTAAGTGTAGAGGAAAAATATTTTGTAGAAATAACATCTATAAAAAATTTCTGATAATCTAGACAACCTATGGAAGACCTTGGTTCCCAACTGAAGGTGGTATTCAGGCTTTGGCAGTTGAAACGATGGTGGTCACATCCACAATCATGGACAATTTTTGACTTAACAAATGGATATGAAATAGCGGGAATTCAGTTAATCTTGGCAGGTGAGGTTAGGTAGTAAGCAAGAGGGAAGCTAGAAATAGCTTGTAATGCTGAATTGAATATGAAAGTAAGAAAAATAGCCTCTGTGGTGCACTTTGTTTTAAATCATGTATAACTACAAATTTAGAAAATGTAGCTAAAGGAGTTCCTCTGAGGTGTTATGGGACCATTGTACAACTTCTGTTTGAAGCTTAGTTTTGCAGAACTACAACAGCTATGTTTCCAAAATACGTACTAAATTGTGCTTGTTATGTGAGTACAATTTAACCCGTCCATGGAATGCAACAGAGCTGTGACAGGAAAAAGGAAATCATGCCACTGCAGTGTGATCTACATGCACAAGGAACTTCTGTATGTAGGCAATGGCTGAGGTTTCCCAAACTAGGATGTTGTATGCATCTTCTAATTTTAGATACTTCATTTTTCATTTCAAATATGTTTATTTCAAGAGTCAGTTTTTTATAGCAGTATTCAGAGTATTTTGTGTGCTGAAAAGAAGCCACAAGAAGAAAGTGATGTTACACAGTGCTGATGCCTGTCAGCCGGCATAGTTTGTTATCTCACATGAGCTGCTGCTGATCCCTCTGACCAAATCACACTCTGTTCTTCCTGCCCATGATAAAGTCCTGCTTTTTCCCTTTGCATTCACACCAGACAAGTTCCTCTAGCTCTTTTTCGCTCTCAGACAGGCAGGAGGGAGCACACTGAGTGCAAGAGGGGTAAGTGTCTTGCTGATAGTTCAGGAACTTTGGCCTAGCATTGCCTCTAGAGGTGAGTGGCTGCATATGTGGGAAGACTTTCCTTGGTGGTCACGGTGAATGCTTTTTTATTGAAATCAGTAGTTTTCTATTCAGCACATGCATGCTTTACTTCAGGGTACATCTGTTCAAATGGGGACAGAGACAGAAAAAAGCACATCCTTGTAACAAAGGTCATATTAAAAAATTTCTTCAGATACAGAAATGCAAAAACCATCTGAGATGAGAAGAAAAAGAAGACTGTCTTTCCCCCTCTGCCACACCTAATTTTTTGCAACTTGTCTGAACTTTGTTGGATAAAATGATCAAGGCAGATATGCACAATTTCAAGGAAAGGCTTGACATAATTATAGAAATCTAAAAACAGGGTCTGCATAAAATTGTGAAGGAAACCTCGGTAAAGAGTTTACTCAGAGCTCAATATTTATTTTTCATCATTTACTGAAAGACATTAGAAGAACAAGAAGTGATTCAAAGCAGTTTCAAAATGTACAAATGCCCATTTAGATTGGTGAAAAATATGCTGCCAAAATAGCAAATGGTCCCTTTTTGCTACTAAAACTTGCATTATATCAAAGAAATAATTATTATGTCACAGGAAAAAATAAATTAAAATACCGATGCTTAATTAACAACAATATTTGCTATATGGTTTTGGCTGCTAACATATATTTATTATGCCATTGGTGAATTGGAGAAGGGTTGGGGACAGGAGGGAGACAAGATTGTTCTTTTGGGGAATATATATTATATTTTAGCTCTTTAAATCTACATTAGTACCTTTCTACTATTACAAATTTTAGTATCGGTGTTACCATTATCCCTTGTAATATTCACGGGGCTGTGTTGTACACTAAATACTTCACATAGCTGTTTTTTTTACTCTTGATTTTGCTTGACTGCTCTGCAAGTTAATTCATATTTGGTTATCCCCACAATGCAATAAGAACCTGGCCAACAGCCTAGTATTGGTTTTGCTGTACAAAACTGTCGCTTTTTGCTTTTCCTTTTCATATGGGAGTTTCCACTGTGTCATGGGAGTGTCATCACAATTATCTGCATCAAACAGCAAGCACTATCAAGAATGCAACCTATGTCAGAAACAGTGGGCATAAACAGAGGCATTTAGCCAGCAATTAGTTGCCAAAGATCTTTGTCAACCAGAGAAACTATTAAACTATGTTTAGTTTTAGAAGTGTCTGTTAGCAGTATTGTAGTGCTTAAACATGTTGAAGACAAAATGTGTTTGGTTCTAAATAAAGGCTTTAAACAGGGTTTTGCTTTATGTGCTTATTTTCCTAAGGGAAACTTTTACACTTTGACACTCAGCTTCATAAAGGCCTATTAATTCTAAACCACTTTCCAAGATAGGAAGACTGCATGCTAGGTTTAAAGGAAATAAACAAGTTTTAACTAAAGTATTGCCATGCTTTAAACCGATACGTAGTATAGTTTCAGGAAAAAAATCAACTAGTAGGCTAGATGATTGTATCCCTTTCTCAGGAAAAAAACACGTTTTTCTAATATCACTGGAATGAACATTACAATCTTTTGTAACAATGCTGTATGGTTGAATTCTCCTGCTTTGGTAAATAAAACTTCAAAGCTATGTATTTTTCTTTAGAGATGAAATGTGTTTCTATTATGTTAATATTGCTGAAGACATTATTTTACTCTAAACAGCCTAAAATTGATCACTGGGATATGATTCCTTTCTCCTATGGTAAACTGCAACTATTAGTATTTTGTATGATTCTTCAACCAGCAAATCCACCTTGAAAATCTAAAACACAGGGATCTGTGCCCTGGTGGTTAGAAGGTCAAATTTCTGTGGAACATCTGGCTCTTATTTCTCTTCAGTCTCTATCACAAGTCTGCACTTGTGGTACAGTTTCAAACTTTCGTTATTGCAACATGCCTGTGAGAGAGATCTTGAATTGCTTAGAGATGAGGTGCTGAGATTCAGATATTAAGCAAGTTGCCAGCTTTTCCCAGCAAGTTTTTATGGCCGCTGGTGCATACACATACATTTGTGTGTGAGAGCGCAGCACGTTCATGGAACAGGAAGCCTCAGAATGGAGCTGCAGAAACAGCAACCAGCAGAACTGGTTTAGTCAGGCCCATTGGCCTTGACCCACAGAAAGCTAAAGGGAAGGACTGCCACAGCACTCTGAACTCCTATCTTTGGAACATACACTTTGTAATGTAACTGGGGATGTCCAGGCACACTGCTGATATTGCCTTCTTGGCAGACAAATTTTTAGCAATGAAACCTGAACCAACTCTTACTGTTGGCAAACAGCACTTTGTCATACTCCTTGTTGTCTTTCTGCTTCAAGACATGCAATGTGTCTTTAATTGCTCCAGTGGATCAATTCCAGACAGTTTGGTTGTGGCGTAGCAAAGGGGATGTGGGTTTGGATTATGGATCTTGAGCAAAACCAAAGACAATTTAAGTTAAATTCCATAACTAGCCTCTGAAAAATAGAGACATACAGACCCATTTAAGTAGAAAAGGATCTTTAACTAACCTAACACTACAAAGTCCACCACCAAATTATGTCCCTTAAAATGTATGTGCCAAGCTGTCCGTGAGTTGTTATTAGAAGAAAAGCAAGTCATTCACACTGAAAAATTTGTGTTTTAATTTCTTTTGTGTGATCAATATGAGGCCTATGTGATCAAGTTAGGCAAAATTGCTTCCATGATTGATAAGCCTTACAAGTTAATAAGCAATGTTAACAACTTCTCTTGCAGGTATGCTGGAATTCTCCTTGGGATCACAAATTCTTTTGCTACTATCCCAGGAATGGTGGGGCCAGTTATTGCCAAAAACCTCACTCATAATGTGAGTCTTTTTATTATCTTTTTCAATTGTTATATTTTTATCTCAGTTGAATAGAAATTCCTTCTTCTCAAGTCTGCAGTCCTTAAATGAAACATGGGTTACACCTGTAAGTCATATTGTTCCATTGTTGTGAATTACTTAATTCCTAGCTCTTGTTGTCCTGGTTCTGATCAGGAGAATAAGGGTAAAATCAAAGGCCTTTGTAAGACTTGAAAATTTTACTGACTCAACCCTTATAATCTCTAGGAATAAAATTAATATATTTTTATCACAGTAGAACTCTGATGAAATGCAAACTAGATGAGACAATTGTGGTATTGTTTTATTAAATTAGAACAAGTTCTTGCTTGGTTTTTTTTTTTCAATTAGGCTCTCACATGAGGTGTTGAGTTCTAATGTCAGCATTTGTCAGATAAGTGAGAAACTAGATTCTAGTGTTAGATTTGACTAACAAGGTGGTGTAGTGATTTGGATAGAAAAAGGGAAGCACTTTTGAGGAGTTGATTACTATTTTTTCAATGAACTTATGAATTATTCTAAAATCTTTCAAGAAATGGAGATGGGAGTAGTAAGCTTAGTGATACACTTGAATTTTTTGGAGTTGGAGGTCATTGTAAGGATTTTCTTTAAAATCACAGAATATTCTGAATGGGAAGGAATAAACAAGGATCTTTGAGTCCAGCGCTTAAGTGAATGGCCCATATGAGGATCAAACTTGTGACTTTGGTGTTATCACTATGCTCTAACCAAAAACAATCAGAAAAATATTCATTAAGATATGATTCCAATAAAATTAATTGTTCCGGATACCTTAACAAGTGGGTTGTTTTAGAGTACTTTTGTTCAGTTTAGTTTTTCCCTTTCCATACTAATGCACTCTTCAGGTATTCTGTTTTTGTAGTAAGATCATTTACAGGTTCATTACAGCATCATCTGGAACTAAAAAAAATCCCAAACCTTTAAGACATCTGTAGACATTATTTCTTTATTTGAAAGGAAAAAAAAAAAAAAACAAACACACCACAGTTCTTTACTACACATTTATTAAGGTATTTTTTAAATACCAGAGTTTAGAGGATTACTCTTGAAATCTGGGTTAAGGTAGCTACCTTGTTTGGACCAAAAGGCTTATGAATCTGGAATGTTCAAATAGTAGTCATTAGGAATACCTTACTGCACAGTGCAGGGCACTTCAGCTCTTGGATCACCTGATCTGAAAGCTAAGGTAGTGTTTCCCTTACAGTAACATTCTTTGCATTTGTGTCCATGGTTCTGAATCTTGGGTGATAAACTGATCCAGATAGGGTAATGCAGTTCTGATAAGACTTTCTGTGTAAGCTGTATTATAAAACTGAAGACTGTATTTTCATCCTTTATATTTATAATGCATTTATTTTGCTGTGAAATCATTCTGAATGGTATTTACATTTAAATAGGCAAGGCATGTAGCATCAATTTTAAAATTACTTTTTCTTGAGTGTGAAGCTGCACATTGACTACATCTTTTTTTTTCTTTCTCCCCCTTTGACAGAATACTGTGGGAGAATGGCAGATGGTTTTCTATATTGCTGCCTCTATTAATCTATTTGGAGCAATTTTCTTTGCATTATTTGCAAGTGGAGAAGTTCAGGACTGGGCAGTCAGTGGATATCACTTGCATAGAAACTGAAGGAGATGTTGAAATACCAAAGCTGTGCTGAATCCTGTTGTGCATAGAACTGTGTGACCGGAAAAGTGCCTTCCCTGCTGATGCCTAGGAGTCTTCAGAGCTATTCAGTTAAACTACTTTATCTCTGTATCTTTTGTACTGAAAATAATCTGACTATGTGTGTTATTTCCTAACAAGAAACTACTTGGATTAACTATAGAAATTTCATGCTAGGACTTGATATCAAATATATGATCAGAGACATTTTAAATCAGTGTGCTAGGCTCTAATACTTTCCAGTTTTTAATTAATATTTTCTGAATTAGTGTGTAGGCAGATGTTTGCTGATACTAAAATAAGAGGAAAAAGTAAAGTGGTTATGTAGCACTGTAAGGAGGAATGACATGCAAAGAATTGTACCCAAAAATGTGTTTTGATTTCCATTATGAAACTGATAGTTTTTTGCTGTTTAAAAAATTGTAGAAGAGCTCAGTTTCATACAACCTTTTATGGTGCTTTTATTTTGTCATTGTTTTTATGATGGCTAAAAAATGCATGTGATTTACTTCTATTTTACGCACAAGTTTTGAATACATAAACATTCCCTGTTTCATGAATACAGCTTCACAACTAATACACAGCAACAAAGAAGTAAATGTACCATTGGAACTGAGAGAATAAACCACGTGTCCTCTGTGGTGCAGATTTTTCAAATAGGCCTCATTTTTATTTCTCTCTGCAAAGAAGCAGCAGTGCAGCTCAGTGGTATAAATCTGTACAGGCAGTATACAAGAGTGAACTAGAAATAGAATACATGCATGATTACCTTAAAATAACTTTCAGTTTGTCAATTAATTTTTAGTGTCCCTTTAAATCAATGCAGTGGAATTCTTTCCTCTTGCACGTAGATACATTTGTCAGCTTGTCAGTGTAAATGAAATAAAATAAGGCTAGTGTAGCAAATAATGAGGAAGATCAGTTATCTAACAGCCTTGTTTGCTAGTCAGATAAAACTGAAGTATAAAAGAACTAGTGCAATAACCTGGTGCTGTTACTCTCCTATTAAGATAGAATTTGACACACAAGAGCATTCTTTGCACAACACACACTTAAATGCCACAGAGTAGGATTAAAAGTTATAAAAAGAGTGGCCTTGTTAAGAACAAATGGCTGAGTAATGTTAGAGCCACAAAGCAAAGGAAAATTCCTGTGCCAAAGATTCCTGGATTGGAGCAATTAGGTAAAAAGGAAAAGTCACTGGGCTCTGGGTTTTTCACTTACCATCAATCCAAAAGAAAAGCCCAGTACTAAAGCTGCTCCAGTGGAGCCTACCTTCCTTCATTTCTAGGAAATGGCATCTGCCTCTCCTTTTTAGCTTTAAGAGCCATTTTGTTTTGGCCTTCCTTGAAGTGTCATGTTCTGTGATGGTGGATTTAAACTGTGTTTAAATCTCTGTTTGTGTCTGCAGCATTTCCACAATAAACAATGTGTTGTTCAGGTTAAATTAGTACTTATTAGTGGGAGTATGTTAAAACTATATTGTGTCTTCAGTGTTTCTACAATAAATGGATTGAGTATTTACATGTGCACCTGTTACTGAAAATTACTATCTCCCTAAAGTTAGGACACCATTTTTAAAGTATGCTGAACAACAAGGTTGGTGACCATTAACCATTCCATTAAGGAATGGTTAATGTTTTCTTGGAAAATTACCTTCCTCAGAAGTTTTTTGTCTGGCTTTACAGGTAAGTATTGTCTTCCACCTGACACTGTATTAAAAGTAATAATTTCCCTTTATGTAAGAAGAAATTTGTACTCTTTCAGTATCTTTGATTAAAAAGAAGGGGGAGAAGGTTAAAAAAATAAAAGATTCTATGTTGTGTAAATTAATTTATGTCTTTGCTTTTCTAGAGGCTGTCATCAGGGCATATGGACAATTGCAATTTCACCTGTTCTGAAGCTGGAAACTTAAACTTCCTGTGCTTTTAGTCTTTTTCCTTGAAAATCTTTTTCTTCCTGTGCTTTTAGTCTTTTTCCTTGAAAACTGTTCAGTTAAATATCAAAATTTTAAAAATTATAGTTAATGGAATAGATGCAGTAGAATTGTATGTAGACATTCTTTGTATCAGTTAAATGAGACTTGTAACAGCGTGTGTTTAGGAGTGGAGCTGTTGCCTCATTCCCAAGAGGCCACTCCAGAGAAGAAGCTGCTTGGAGAATCTCAGGCAAAGCAATCAGGCTCCCACATCCACACACACGCCACGCAGCCAGCAGCAAGGAGAGGCAGAGGGCCCTTGGTCTGGAATGGTTCCAGCAGTTTATCTCCAGGTGGTGCTGAAGGGGAGTCCAGGTGCCAAGAGGGGGTGTTGGGGGCCAGTCCTGGCTCAAGTAGGGGTTACAGCAGCCAATGGCCTTGAGGCACGGGGGCGGTGCAAAGGGCAGGTAAGGTCAAGGTGCTGTAGGAAAACAGGGCTGGTCACCAGGGAGACACCAAGGGATGGGAGAATCTACAGGGTAGGGGGGACCCAGAGCTAGCCGTTGTAACAGCACCATTGGGAGGTCCTGACTCTCAGGCCAGGCAGGTGATTATAATTTACCCTGCCAGGGCCAACTCCTAGGTATTATATCAAAAGGTTGCAGGGATTCCACAACTCCCCTGTTTATACTTACTAAGAAGGCACTCCCAATGGATTCCTGCAGACACTTAATGAAGCAGGGAAACATAAGCAAAACAATAAAAACCATGGTTATAACCCAAAAAATCCCTTTAACAAAGGATGAAACCCATCCTGTCAGTCCCCATTGTCTGAAAAGTTCACTGATCCAGTCTGAGTTCCCAGCAGAAAGGTAACAGTGCAACACAATTCGGGAATGGAGTTCATCAGAGAGTTTATAATTTCTTGCAGTGCTGGAGAATCATCTTTTCTTGCAGTGAGCATCTGGGGTCATACTCCTTCTACTCCACACCTCTTGGGCTTGATCCTCTTGCTGTCTCTGAGGTTCTGGAGTAGTGTCTGTGGGTGCTGCCTTCAGTGGTTCAATATACGGCTTGACATTCCTGCCTGGCATCCATCTTGGCCCAAAATCTGTGGACATAAAAGCATATCCTCTCCCCCAAGTTATTAATTTGAATGGCCCCATAATTTGTTTGGATTCTGGGTCTTTGATCAGCACAGAAGGTTTCTCCGAGAGCTGAGCTCTGCTTGAGTTGATGCAACAGAGTCTGAACTGGATTTAGTTAAAACTGAATTTTAGGCATATGAGCAGTAGAGCAGTCCAGAAATTTTTGAACCAGCATATTAGATTTTCTTTTCCCTTCATCAAATGCACCATTATTACTCATTTTGCATACTCTGTAACTTCTAAATCAGTTTGGAAAGTAGGACTGAAAAAAGGCTATAAATCTTTGTGGTATTTGTGGACAATAGGCTACATTGAAGTTAATATACAGCTATTTCTGATTTCATTTTTGAAAGTATCAAAATATAGGGTGGGATTCTTGATTCAGTGAGGCTTTTAACACATAACAAACAAGAATATCCCCCAAAACCCCGTAAGTGTTATCTTTCTGTATCATGCTTGCAAAAAAATCCATTAGAAAAAGCTGTCAAAATACTTTCTGCTAATCATGATATTACTTTTATTATGGTTCTCTCAGCCAGTTTCATCTGTTCAAAGACATTTCTCATATTCTGTTTTTTCAGGGGTAACAAGGGGTTCAAGTACCTGTTGTCTCAGTTCACCTGTGTGACACAGGATCTTGACAGAAATTGGCCAGGTTTTTTGTGGTGACTGTTTTCCTGAAACAATCCCATAACTGTTATTTCTTGCTGCATTTCCTTAACAGGTAAGAAGTACCAGAGTAAGAAGTTGTGCTCTCTGTTCCATGAAGAACCTTCTAATTAGGATGTCCAGCTGGAAAGAGGGAAGTCAGCTCAAAAACAGATTTCACCCATTTCAGAGCAGGAGTTGAACCACTGCTTTGGGAACATGTCTTAGTGTTGTCAGGTATTTTTAAGTGCTTCCTCTTCAATGTCTGCTTCTGACACAGTTCTACTGGTTTGGTTTTTTTTTTTTTTTAACATTTAGTGCAAATTTCTACCAACATTAGAAACAGAGATGAAATAACTTCTCAGAATATCCTACAGCCTGATACATGGGTATTGCCTGAGATCTGAATCATGGTGTCTTACAGCGTGAAAAAGTGCCTTCCTCATGCTTTGTGAAAGATGAAGTGCCACAAAGTAATTGGTGTGGTTTTCATTTCATATTTCTTTGTTCTAAGAGTACAACGCATCAGTCAAGTACCTTACAAAAGTCCAAAGTATTTGACATCCAAAAATAACTCCAAAAGTTAACTGACATAGGTTCTTTGAATGCTAACCTAGTGAATGTTTATATAACTCACCATAATACATAGGCACCTGTGCATGGTGCTTCCCCATCTACATGTTCCTCTGTAACTGGTAACAACTGCATCTGCTGTGTGATGAAAAGGTCATCCTAGTTGATTTCTCAGAAGTTGAATAGTTCCTGTGATGTATATTTTGTCTGGATTCTCCTCTCAATCACTTATTCACTTATTTGCCACTTTCTTCTCTCTTGTTGTGTAGGAATGTTTGGTTCCATGACAAATGAACTATGCTTTGAGTTTAATATTTTCCAGTATTTTTAGCATTTGTCAGAAAGGAAAACTGTGGGTGAGAAAGCCTGAACATTCCACAGATATGTGAGACATAATTTGTATGGAAAGGTAGTATCTTCTGTTAGATCACCTAGAGCTTCAGAGAAAAAAGACACGTTTTTAAACTTTAAGCTTCCTCCTTCACATTTTGAGCTCAACCATCACAACTAAAACGCTGCTACAATGTTTTGTAAACTGTTGCATTGAGTAGCATTTCAAGAGGGTCTCCCATTTCTCCTGTGCACCTGTATCTTAAAAAGCTGAATGTCTACTCTTAATTTAAATGATTTAAGGTCAATTAAATCACATCAAGTCAGCCAAACCAATTGTCACTCAAACAGTTGTAGGCTGGCCAAATGCTTTTCTGAGACCTGTCAGTAAAAATGCTGTCTCCATTAATACAAGGGCACTGGCCTGAATTGTTATCCTGAGAAAGATATGTCTGCCTTGAAGCTAAGGAAAAGATATAATGTGACATGAATGATTTGGTATTTACATGTTTTGCTGTTTCTGTGCCCATGAGGAGGAAATCACCACACTAGCACTAGCATATTCACCAACAGCAAAGTAGATAATCCTGAAGGTATGAAGAGGACCTTATGTGGCCTCCTATTTGATCTCTTCTATATGAAGAAATATAATAAGCCTTTTTTTCTAAAATGCATTTGGTTAACTAATCAGAACATGATAGAGCCAACCTAAAGCTTTGCTGATTTGCCTTCTGCATGCTTCACTCATACTACAGCTATTAATATTTCTACAATTCTGTATCTAATTGACTATATGTTTATAGTGCTCAAATTTAGCTTAAGAAAGGGTTCATTTATTTACACTTTATGTGATGTATGTAGTTTGTTGCAGAAGTAATTCTTGCCATGTTAAATGCTACAGTAAAACAATGAGTTCTATTTATTTTAATTTCTTGCCCCCCACCCAGCAGAGTTGCTGTAGCCCCCAGAACCTGGTTTATGTCAAGGTCTTAGTTATTAACATTTTGTGTGTTTCAGCTAGCCAGAAAAATAACTGCAAGAAGACACCAGCAGTTATTTAAATCCCAGTTGCGTAGCAAATGGCCGAGGCTGGGCACACAAAGGCATGCCAGAGGATAAAATAACACTCTATTGAGAAAGACACTGGAGACCCAATAAAATCCCACTGCAACCTACTTCTTCTGCTTCATAAAGCTGCCATAATGGTGGTTAGTCATACATTTTAAACTAAAACTGCATCTGTGTGATTCACATCCCTGACACAGAAACCAGGTTTTTATTGTGTGTAAAACCATTGATCTGACTTAACATAACATTTGGTAGTTGCTAAGAAGCTCCAATACACATCTGGCCAATGTAGTTCTCAAAGGAGTCATAATTCAATCCAGTAAATTGCGTTTATTTAAGGAAAGTTACTTCCATGTGAAATTTTAACTGTTTGGCCTTACCAGTTAATAAGTGGTGTCCTAAAAGAGTTGCATGTGTTATTTTTCCTTAACCTGTGTAAGCTCCAAAACTTGGAATTGACTTTTATTTCTCAACAGTACACTTACTAAGATTTCATGTTGGTAGAGTTCAGGCCTGGATCAGACACAAAACCTGAGAACTCAACTAGCAGAGTAATTAAAGAAGGTTCAGAAATTAGTGTACATTTTCAAGTGAATGCAGATTAACTTCAGAACAAGGGTAACTTTGCTCTTATTGCAACATAACCTGTACCAGGTTGCAACATACTGCAAGTGAAGGTGCCTTGGAGTTGCCCAAGGCATAACAATGGAAAGAAAGTGTGGCTTATTATGCCAATATTCTGTTTGTCTTCCCCTTCCTTCAAAGAATATATTTGCTATAGAGTAGAGCTGAGTGAAAAGTGGTAATAGCCTTTGATAATGTGTTCTTGGAAAGAAATGTCATTAAAGGAATTTCTTAAAAACTTTTTTTGTAGTATACAGAAATTTCCATATGGCTGCTCCAGAGTAGGAAATGAATATATCAGTTTTTCTGGCCTTTTGCTAAATTAAATTCCATCGTACTTATTTAATAAGCTTAGCTCAGTCAGACATATTATCGTGTTTTCTAATGGAAAACATGGTTCTGTTGATATTTATCTACCTACCTCTTCTTCTGAAGTATTCTAGCAGTAAATGACTAATCTTCTATTTCCAAACCATCTTACTAGATGAGAAGAGTCAATAGATGAGCAGACAGTGGGTTTGTTTGGTTTTGATTGTGGGATAGGGGGAAATGTGAAGAGAAAAAGCCCAACTATTTTTCTCACACTCCTTTTTCCCTGACCATCTGGGCTTTATGGAGAACAAGAATGCCTTCTGTATTTACAAGTTTAAACAATCTCTGCTGATGGGGGAAAGAAAAGAGTTTTTAGTATATTTGAGGGAGATTAAGCAAGAGTCCTGCTTGAAGGACTTTTTAAAATATTCATAACTAGATATCTGGTTCAACTGTTAAACTATAAATTCAATTGGAATGGCTATGGAAAGGCCTAATTTCTTGTCTGGAATGTTGTTTAGTTAGTGCAGTCCGTCTTTTTCTTTCTTTTATATTTAGAGATGAGTGTATTTTGGAATTTGCTTCCAATGCAGTTACTTACGTTGATATTTTCTGCTATGAACATAGCTTCTGCTTAAGCTTAAAAGCCCTTTTGTGGAGAGAATGGAAATTGAGGTATTTGAATTGTCTATACATAGTTGGTAGAACTGCTAAGCACTTCTGCATGGTTTTGAAAGTAAACTGTCCAATACAAGATAGACATAGCGGTAGAGAAGGATCACATTGTGGAAGCATATTTACACTGGGATGGTGGTGTTAATTTAACACTTCTCTGTAGAGTCCTGTTGATGCCAATACTTAAAGCAGCTATTGAGAGCTAAGCATCTGCGGAATTATTTTGCTGTAGTATTACCTAAAGCCAGATTTGCAAAGGAGATGGCAAGTGGCAAAGCTATGCTCTCATACATAAACTGGTAAAGTGCATGTTGCCAGCAACACAGTTCTCTGTCTCAGACATAACCTCTCCCTCTAATGGGAGACAGGGGCTTAAATTCCTGCAGGTAGAAGGTGGAAATCAGTCTTGCTCCCTTTTCTATCACAGATGGGGGAGGAGGTGGAATCAAATAATCAACACACACTCCCTGTTTTGAAAGAAGAGGGGCGTCCCACATTTGTGAACAGCCCACCTTGTCAGTCCTCTTATCCTCAAGCCCTGAGAACCAGGACTGCATGATGTTTGTGGAGCTGTGAAAGATTTAGAAAGAAACAGGGGCACCATGGAGCTGTATATCAAAGGCCTGTGTAGCTGCCTGTGTGCAGCTGGCACCTTTAATGTTAAAAGTGGGCATCTGTGGGCAGAACTGTTTCTAGACCTGAGCAGCAACTGAGGTTTTCACTACCCCCAAGAGTGTGTGAAGTGTGTTCACTCAAGCTTAGATGTCATAGATATCTGTAACTTTGCATGCATTGCAACATTCTTGGGATTCAAATTATCCCTTCTTGCTTGAAGCAGGCTGTGAAAATCAAGCCACAGCAGTTTTCTTCATCAGTCTAAGAACATACAAAATCGCAAGCCACAGAAACTGATTCCTCCCCCAGCTCTCCTCTTAACAGGGTGCTAACTTCAAAGGTTACTCTTGACCGTTGAAATACCAACTGTATTAAACAAGCGGTCAGAATGCAAGCAACCAGTTTGAATTGCTGGAATTCAATTATAAGCAGCTGGCTTCACTTCTAACTGAGAATCTAATAGTAAAAAAAAAAAAAAAAAAAAAAAGCAACAGACCAAAACAAAATTCCAAACTAAATCCATCTGTCTGCTTCTACTCAATGAAAGTTAAATAGTAAGTGTGCCACTTTGAAGCCCAGATGAAAGTTTCACTGTTCAGAGCATGTGCAACCTGTACAAACACACATTTACAAAGGCAGATGTCTTCCTACAGGAGCTAAAAATAAATCTCTCTACGGGTTTCCTCTTCCTCTGTGACTGTTTTAATTCTTCTGAATCACAAAATATGACGCAAAGTCACAGCAGCATGCACAGATGGATGGTTAATATGCAGCTCCGGTTGTTCTGAGGAGATTGTTGTTTGACTTGTGTCTTTTCAGCTGAGTCATGAAGCATAACGATGCAGTTGTACATTTCTTTGTCTCAATGCTCCAGGCAAGGAGGCTGCTGAGAGCAGCTATCTCTGGCCGAGAGGAAAGACAAAAGCAGGGATTTAGAGTACTGAGCGGGGCAGTGCTGAGCTGGTGCATGCTTCTGCAACAATGGGGAGCCATGGCAGGGCCCTGCCCCAGCACGGCTTCTCCTACCAGCCAGCCCGGGGGCAGCTCACATGGATAAGAAGGCACAGAGGATGATACAGATAAACTACTAAAAGAATACAAAGTGATGGGATCAAAATAATTTCTCCTAGAATGCTGATCTCTAAAAAATCTCAATACCAGCAAGTAAGTTAGCATAGTCCTTAAAACTATGTCCTTTGACTCTTCGCATAGTGCCTTTACTGCATTTGATTTTGATCTGAGAACTAACTACTTGTAAAGAAAGGACCAAGACTTCTCAAATGGGCTTCAGTTATGCCCCAAAGAATCCTCGGAGGCCCCTCCATTCCCACACAGTTTGTTTGAAGTCACTGCCTCCAGCTGTAATTGTGTCTTGGAGGTTTTGCTTTAAATGAAAATAGCTTCACATTGAACCCTAACCCTTATTATCCTCAAAAAGGAAGAGGCCCAGTGGTAGATGTGCTGTTGTATGAGTTTGAGTAGACGTACCTGACTCCTTCAGAGATAAAAATTACCTTAAATAGGTAATAGTCAAAAATGTATTGGCTAGTAATATATTAATGATACAATAATGAAATATAAATTACTAGTCTTTACACCCAGTGTTTTCCACCTGAGTGACTTCAAACAGTGCTTGGTTATAGTGCCTTTGTTCATGAGATGGGATAGTGTAACAGAGAATATTTGGAAGAGATGAGGTGGGGAGGCAGTTGTGGAGTGGGAACCAGTACTGTGAGCACCTTGCTGCTCTTCAAAGCTTCTATACCTGTGAGTGAGGGTCTGCAGCCCCCAAGCCTCCAAAACGTCAGCAATTGGCTTGTGACTCTTTGCTTAGCACATTTTTGTGCTTTCAGCCCTGGATAGCTGAGATGCAAAGGTAAACAGATTTCTCAAATTTCTCTAAAGAGGCAGTTGGTTTCATTGGGGAATGTTCGCACATCTAGAAATAGGTAGAACAGGAGAGGAACCAAACACTAAACCTAGCTAATTTTTATGAAAGCACAAACTAGAGGTCTGAAAAATAGGAGGCTCTGGCACAGTAATAAGCAGCATCACTGGGAAGGTATTCCAGCCACAGGTAACACTTTGTACAGCAAAAGCGTCTGGTCAGTGCAGTCTCCATTTCCTGCATAAGATCAGCCTCCTGTTTTATTCATCAGCTAAGTTAAAAATGACAGATTTTTAAGGATATCACTATGATGCAGGTCTAGCCCATTTTAGTCAAATGACAAACTGGCAACTATAATTCTATTCAAATCAGTGTAATTCTGCTTTGTATTTCAGAAAAAGAAAATAGTATCCAAACTTTTTTTTGTATAGAATGTGAATCAATCATGTTATTCTTCTTTATAAATGCTTACATATTTAACACCCACACATTGCAGCTATTCACATTAAAAACAACATTCAACAATGTTTAAAAATAGGAGAAAAGGTGTGTATAAGTACACTGGATTAAACTGCCTTGCTTAACAAGGAGGAGAAAATTGAAAGACAAGTTTATTGTGTACTGCAAGCGATATTACTCAGCAATATCCAGTGCAAGTGAGTTGTCTATGGAGTTTTGTTATGTTTATCACTTCTAGAGCCAAATAATTAATTTATTTGGTTTTGGTTTCTTTTTGTGTTTATTTCTGATGACCAAGCCTTCTGTCATTTTATTCCACCAAGCTATGGAGATGAAAACCTTAAAATCACTGCACTTGTGGCTGGTTTTACATTTACATCTACATTTCACCTAACTTTCACTGCAAACAATGACTTCCTGCTAGGCAGGGCTGTGCTCCCTGCCCTTGCTTTTTTTGCTTTCTCTTGTCTGATGGATTGAGTGACTTTGTTGTGTGCTTTTTTTTTTAACTCTGCTGTTTGTGTTATATTTGCAACAAATGTATCATTACAGTAGAAACTAGATATGCCTCAAATTAACCAGGAAAAATGTGATTATACTGATACATGTTTTACTTGTAGCTCCAGCTGCAGTAATATGACACCTGCTTTATAATTCATCCACTGGGAATTTTGTGTCTATTTTGAAACCTTTGACGTGCCTATTAGGAGGTAACTGAGAACCATATACCAACACTCTCAAGTATGGTGATGACAGATCATTTTTTTAAAACCTTGTGGATATTTCTGTACTGAGAATTTCCTAGCATGTTGTAAGAACAGCAGGATTATAAATCATGCTTAATCACCATGGGTTACCTTAATAACCATTGAAAACCTGCTTCAGTGCTGCCTGGATGGCAGCAGAAGCAATTTTTGTTCTGTGAAGAGTAGCTGGCTAGAGCCACCTCAAACCATCCTATACTTACATTAATGTAAGACGAGGGTGGTATACTGTGTGTTGGGTATCTCTGGTAATCTGCACGGCAAAAAGCAGATTTGGGGTTTTTCACACAGGTTGTTGTTTCTCTTTCACTTTGAATTAGTCTGCACTTCCTCTATTTAAAATGAGTACTCTGGTCACGTTCACAAATGGGTAATTTGATATGCCCCTATATCATAGGAGAGGCTCTCTGGTACATGTGATATAGGTGTTGCCTGTGTTCCAGGCATGGTCTGCGTTCCTTTTCTTTAAGCCTCATCAGAGAGAAAGTACGAGAGACACTTTGCTGCCATTCTGGGACACACTGAAGATGCATTGGCAACAGTCTGGAAACTGCTGATTTGGCTGAAATCATAATGTCAAAGCCATGGCACAGATAATTGTCATAGTTTGTTTCCATACTGCTTTTTAAGGAAGCCCTGAGGCAGCTGGTGTTATAATCCAAAGAAGTCTGTTCTATCTCTTTTGCAGTAATTTCTCACCACCCCTACCTCCACCCCCACATTAGGCTGTGGTTTAGGCAGTCATTGGACTAATATAATTTTGATCATTGTCAGGAAAATATGGAAGAAGAGAGTTTGTAAAATTGAAATGGAAAGTATACTTGGTTGATACATTTTTTAAAAAGCTGACTAAGAAAATAGGTAACAGAGTATTGACAACTACTGCTTCAAGGATCTGTACATTAGCTTAGCCAGTGCTGAGGAATCCATTCTGTGTGGAGTGAGCAACTGCAGTGGGAGCCACAGGTTGAGCTCTGGGTGGGGAGAGCCCGAGGCAAGAGCCTGGGAACTGCCGACCCTTTGCACAACAAAGGGCCCAGGGACCTGTGGCCCGACCAGGGGACTGGACACTGACAGATAGGGCAGGAGATTACAGCCCTCAGGCTTTTTTGTACATACACTGTAAGGGTATAAAATCCATAAAATAAAAATCCAGGGATTGCTTTGCTCACGGTCCTTCTTCAGAGGCACCAGCTCGAGCTGTTATTTTGTTATTTAGTTATTGTACCACGATTTAACTATTTTAAGGAGCTGGACATCTGAAACTCTGCTATGGGAGACCTCGGGTTAATCAGGTGAGGAAAGCTGGTGTGACTGTGTGAGTGTGGGGGTGCAGCTGCCAAAGGGCCTCAGTCCCAGCTCAGGTGGGTGAGTGTGACTGTCAGGGTGGCTCCTGCAGGGAAGTTTCCTTAATATCAAAATGCAGTGTAAATACATAGTGGTTGCTGATAACTTTTTTCTATTTTTTTTAACATACTAAAAGAATTGAGTAGAAGGTGAATAATACATGATGCAATGTAATTGTTGCATATTGCTATTAGAAGATCAATGGATGTAACTGGGTGTTGTCTGTTGCTTCTTGTATTCTTGGAGAGGTTACGCAGTCCCTCTTAGCAGGCATTGTACATATTATAGCAAGAAAAGGAGAGAAACCCAAGCAAAATCCAAAAAATAAAACCCCACACATTTCGTGATTCAGAACTCAGAATTCAGAGACTATAGACACAACAAGATTAGGGTCACATTAAGATGACTAAGATGGTCTGATGTTACTTAGTCATCACATAGTGAGAAGTAATTCAGTATTGTTGTATCTTTGGAAGTTTTAAATTACAATTATTTTGTATTACCACTGACTTCTCTGCTGAATAATGAATACTTTTGAATTAGTTGTGGAAAAACCAAAATTGCCATGGAAAAATAATCAAATCTTTTTGAAAGAGGTAAGTGTATTTTCACAAGGTTTAAGCATGAATTGCAGGTCTGGGATTTCTTCTGAGAAATGCGTGTAGTATGTGACATGGCCTAGATCTGCCTTGATGGTTATAATGGCTTAGTCAAGAGAATAAATGAGAGTGCAATTTCACTTTGTAGCTAAGCTGATGTAACTGAGCCTTGACACCTAAATGATATGTCCTGCTTCTTGTGGGTTGAATCAGGGAATCCAAGTGGTCATGAAGTTAATTTGGTCAACTGGATGATTGAATAGGAAACAAAAAACAAAAGTTTTCCTGTGAATAGCTTCACTGCTTCCATTCCCCATTCAACTATACAATGTGCTAGATACAATGCAATATATCTTTGGATTGATAGAGGAGAAAAACAATTCTTCTGGCAGGTATTCCCAGCTGCATAGATTTAGCTTTGACATGGAATAATACCTTTCAAATTCCTGAACTCAGATATATGCTACAGAGAAGAAATTGAAAGTTTTGTTTGGAATAGACTTTTTTCTTTCATATCATCTATGTTGCAGTTTTTTTTACCAACCCCAGTCACTATCTGATTCATAGAAATGTTATTAGTCTGAACTGTTGTTAATGGATGCTGTTTCTCAAGAATATCCCAAAAGGAAAGGGGAAAGCAAGTGAGCCAGAGTTTCTGCTTCCGTAGTGCCTATGGGTGTGTGACTGTTGCTGGGTCTCGTGACTCACTGCACAGCTTTGTGAGGTAAATTGGACTGCATGAGCTTGCAGAGCAAGTATAAACTATTTCCCATAAATAGTGATACCTCACTTTGTCTCTGATGACTCCACAGAGCTAAATTTAGACAAGGAGCTAAGATTTACTTTCTAAAAAACTGCATTTCTTTACAACTGCCATTTCACTCACATGCACCCCTACCTTAGATGGTCAGGGGCACCATTCAGATAGGGGGGAGGTGGGGGAGCCACTACTTGTGTGTGCCTCTGTATGTTCTATTATTGCAGTACTCCTACCTGTGTACACACAATTAGGTTTTCTATGGTGAATAAGAATATGTGTACATAAAGCAGCTGGGCAGTGATTTAATATCCTCTGTGCTAAATCAGAAACAGCATACCAAATTTAAAACAGAGTGTGCTTTTCACTTCAGGTCGCCTTAGGAATTGCACAGAGCGTGCCATGGAGACTGCCCGGTAACTGAGATAGACCTCCTAGCTCTTCCTGCTTTGCACAAAGGGGATCCCTGAGTGCTATTCACAGCTTCAGCAGCACAGGCTGTCTCCCGCTGAGAGTAGCAGTATTCCTGTTTCAGGCAGCAGAGGACAGTAACACATGACTCGCTGGTATGAACCAGTTTGCAGTCTTCTTCTAACCCGTACTGTATTTTTAAGTATCTTACTTTTATTCTTGGCTGTGGGATAGCCACAGGCTTTTACAGTTCGTATTCCCTTTGTCTGCCCTCACTATCCTCTGGCATGGTAGCCGGACGGACGGGATGTCCTGTCAGCCCTGGTTCCCTGGCATTGTGAGATTTGGCCTCAGTGCAAAGCGCTGACTCAACACCTGCTCCGGGTTTAAAGGGGCCGAAGTCTACTTTATACAACGTGTGGTACAAGCTTTTAACCTCTGAAATGCCATTCCTCTGAGGATTGCCTTGCAAAACCACAGCTGTTGTTTGTCCCAGGGACTATGAGGAGCAGCGGTGTGTATGGTGAACTCCCCCGTAATAGTGCTTAGCTGATAGATCCTCCCAGGGTATCGCTGCCTGTGGGAAAGTCATGTGCACTGGTTTTTAGCATTCTTCTGGATGTTGTTTAGAAACTGCTGGAGAAACCAAACATGTTTTTCAGCATTTCATTTTGATAAGAAAATAGTACAGAATGAATGCTTTATAACATTCAGGGCCAGGAGTGTACTCAGTTCCCAAGAGCTCTAACATAGCGTACCACATGCAATGGCAAGATGAGTCTGTGATATAAAATTTCTCCTCCCATCTTTCATTTTTAGCCTCACTCTTTGTTGGTTAGAGTTTAGGACTGAGTATTCCATTTCCTTCTACACCTCTCTTAGTTATATTATGCCAGCTTTTTGTTTTCAGTAAAATGTACTTAATCATTTAGTGTGAAAGATGTAATTTATACAGCAAGATGCAAGATTATTGGTTGAAATATTTGTGAATTTCCATTCAGATTGACTCCTGTAACTAAAGAGACTGACTTTTAGCTGATACAAGTACACTGAAGTCAAGGAGAGACTTCCTTACAAAGTTATTATACCAAGAATTATGGTATAAGAAATTCATTTTTGATAATATTATTGATACTTGAACCATTCCTGCTAGGTACTTAGGTGCTTTTAAGGAATTCGGTAATGACAGAGGTTCCACCAGCTGTCCACAGAATCTGTTCCAGTGTTTTTACCTCTAGATATCATCTTGAAGCATCATTCCCAAGATGGACAAAGTATCCCAGCAGAGGCTTTAATGAGTACTAAGTAAAGTGAAAGGTTTATTTGACATGTCTTACAGCACTTCTATTCATACACCTTGGTATGTTTGTTTTTTTCACAAGAGCATGGCAGTGTTGACTCATGTTCAGTTAGTGATCCACTCCAACCCCAGGTCCTTTTATACAGGACTGCTGGGTAACTGCTGCTTCTATGTTTTTGCAGTGAACTGTTCCTTACAAAGGACAAATACTAACCTTAATTTATTTCCTAATTATTTTAGCCCTTTTTTCTTTACTTGCCCACATTACTCTGAGTAATGTTCTTGACTTCTGTTCTTGATTTCTGAAGTGGTCAGAGGTGTTTCCCTGTCCTTTTTCTCCCCAAGGGTGCAATTTAAAATTATACTTTTATGTATCTATAACTGTATATTTGTATGGTGGATTAATGTCTGTGCCCACAGAGAACTGATTTGATACCAGTAAGTTTCATAGTCATAATAGCAATCACTTTGAGCATGTCATCTTCAGCTGGTCTCCTGCACATGGCATTATTTTGTCCAAAGTTTGCTGAGCTTACTTTTATGCAAGTTACCCATAAAAAGCATCAAATCTTCCCTTAAGTTAAATGATATCCATATTTTCCCATCCATGAGCCTGTTAAACCTGTCACAGTAAACAAGATCAGTTTGATGCAATCAATTCCTAACAAGTCTGGGGTTGTTACTTATCAACCTAGTATCTTCCATAAATAGTTCATTTGTTCCAATATATTTTTCCAGGAAATTAGATTAGACCAACTGTTCCATAACTGCCCAGCTCATTTGTGTGGTTTTTCTCTTTTTTATTTATTACTTTCCTGGGGTTTTTTTGTTGTGTTTTTTTTTTTTTTTTTTCCTATTTCTATAGTGTTCTGGAACCTTCACATCGCATAGCTTTCCACAATAATCAGTAGTAGTTCTGAGATAGCTGGCCAAGCAAGTACTTCAGAGAGACTGTATTAAGAGAAGGCTAACTAAAAATATAGATATCATTTTAAGTAAATGTCCCCTCCTGTTCCCTCCCCCTCCCTGCATATCAAGTTCTTGATCCTATATTGTGTTTGGGTTTTTTTAACTAACAAATATTGAGCATTTCTTCATATGTTGGCTTCCTGCTTTAACCAAGCTGCTACCCCTGCTCATTGACAATTACAAATAAGTGGTTTCTATTTCTACCTTAATTTAACTTCCAACAAGTTGGAAGTTAAAGACACAAGACACAAGACTTGAACCTTCTTGTGTCTGTGTCCAGACTTGTGATTCTTCCTTTACAGAATTTTCTGTCTTGCAGAATCCTGGAAACTAAGCCAAACTGTCTTTCAGTAAACTCAGTATAGATTGAGCAGGTCACGTGTAAGTACATTTCCAGATCTAGATTTATTCCCATAGTTCTTCTCTGAAACCTTTCCAAAGTTTAATAGTTGCAAATCTAAATTCACTGAATAAATGTCAGGCATATGCTATAGTCACTAAATCTGAGCAAGGCTTCTAAGTGACTTGACTTCCACCATGTCTGGTTACTGTGGTTACCACAAAGTAAGAATGATGTACATGTGATTGCAGTGGAAGGTAAGCCTATGGCTGGAGTGATTCCAAGAGTCAAAACCAGAGCAGTGTGACAATGGCAGGGTGAACAGTGAACAGCTGGAAATATCTGTGCCATCCTTACTTACCCAGGTCTCAGGTACAGCCTTCTTCCTCCTTCAACCCACCCATCCACTGGCTCCAGTCTGGAGCATACATTTGTGGTCTGCACCAAAGTCACTTCTAATAAGTTTCTCTTCCTTGCAGCTCTAAGCTGTACCTCAGGGGTTTTTTATTCATATAAACCCCTTCTAAGGGGGAGTTATATGAACAAATAGAATGTCTCCTTCCTTGACAACTTACCTCTACTTGGGTCAGTAGGAGAGGCAGAAAGGGGAGAATGCACAGGATCTGCAAGATGACAATGGGAATTCACAGGGGCTTTTTGTAAAGTGCACTATACTGTAGCGAGAGGGGCAGCAAAATTAACCTGATGAGTGGACACTAAGCAAAGTTATTCAAGCATAGCTCATTTGCTGTGAGGGCTCAGAGAAGTATTCTAAGATGCATGGGTGAGGATTTGAGGCCCTACTTTAAGGTTTTGTCACAGGCTTATCTGAACAAGAGGATGAATATGTTGCTTTTGGCAAAATGATTTTTAGCAGAAGAGACCAGAGCTTTAAACTGGAATTTTGGAGGTTCATGATAAATTCAGAACAGAAGTCACACTATCCTCACCCAGTGGATTTAGGTTCAGTAACTGACATTTTCTTCACGCAGAATGCACTGTTTATATATACTTGTAAAATGCTCCCATTTAGGGCATTCTTTGAACTGAATAGAAGGGCTACTATCCTAGAAGGGCTTACCATTCACTTAGGGTGTCCAAAAGGTGGTGAGATACAGTAAAAATGAGCCTGTTTGCTGTTGGAAAATACTAATGCAAAACCACAGAACACTTTAACACATGATGTTGCTCCTCCCTAATGGTAGTTACTTTGTCAGCCCTTCACCTTTATTCTGCATTAGTGTCTAGTAATTTTGCTTTTTGCCTGGAGCCAGGTCATCAGCTGGTGTAAATTAGCCTAGCATTAATGACGTATGAAGTTCTGTCAGATGTCTGCAAGTGAAGGATCACTTTTTGTTTAAGCTACTGTCTGCATGTATCTGCCCACTTGCTGTTTAGCTCCAGAACACTCTTAACAAAGCAGCCACCTGTGAGGTTGGTTTTTTTCCTGCTTAGGACACTTCTGCTCTAAATCAAATACTTTCATTTTCTAGCTCACAAATGCAGACCTCCACAGAACAGAACACGGAGTTTAAATACAACTGTTAGTTCTGGTCACATCCCAATATAATCTGACCACTCTGTCCGATCCTAAACCTTCAGAATCATAGTTCAGGCAGTACTAAACCTTCAGCGTTAAGTGAGCTTTCTCGTGCTGTGGATAAATGTGGTTTGAAAAGACTGTCCAAAGGATTTTTTTTTTTAAAGCAAGCTATCCTCTAAGCCATTAGTCCATCACCTATTATAAATGCTGTAACTACAACAGCAGTGTTTCCCAGAGGATACTTCTTTCAGGGGCAACAATGACTTTTAAAGAGGCTCTTGTTAAGCTATTCAGAAGACTCTGAAATTGTAACTGCTTGTTCATCCCAGTGATACTCTCAACAGTTTTGAAGTCCACTGTCTTATACCTCCTACTTTAAGACCTTCTTTTGTGAATCTATAAGCACGGTCATCTATGAGATCAGACAAGGAGACTTTATTCAGTCCAAGTCTTAAACTTCCAAGGATGGAGGAGTTTAATTTGTACTGTTGGTATTGTTTAATTTAGTTTGTTTTGTCTACTATGACAGTAACCTTAAGTGTGTTTACCATTGTCTCTTCCTTTTACCAAGCAATTTTTTAATAGAAAAACGCCAGCTACTTGTACAGAGCTAAGTAACTTTCAAAAGTAGTGTTTTTCAATTAGTTTAGATTACCTCACCCTGTTCAGTTAAATCTTTTTTTAGACAGGTTTTCTGTCTATTCATATATGAATAACACCATTATTCTATGGTTCTTTTATTTCATAAACAGATGACTGTAAAAACTGGTAGTAAGTATTAGGATCATGTATGAAAAAAGGGTTTTGTAACAGATGTAGATGCTTTTTATTGCTATTAAGAACCAATGCATTTAAGAACACTTATAGACGGAAGCAAGGCTGTATGCTCATGCTCTAGTTTATGTTGAATTTCAGACAAATGCATGTACCATGATAATTGCAATATAGGGATTAGAAAGCCATTCACAGTAAGTATGAGGCTAATTGTATGACAGAATAGTGCTGTGTACCAGAATCCAGTTTTGCTGATCACCAATTACTACTGGTGACTTTAGACTGCTTTTCCACCACTTTCTGAAAGTGGCCTCAAGAAATCTTAGTGCCTCTTTCATATACAGTGAGCTTGATATACTCTAGTTATCAAAACTGTGTTTCAAGTCTTGTGCTATAAAGTCTGTTTGCTTACACTCCTGAATGACCTTGGTCATTGCAGTTAAAATGATTGTATAAGCACTACTTAACTTCATCCTTGCACAGGAGTCTGACCAAAGAAATACCCATGTGTATATGGCAGAGAGTTAAAATTCTTTAGAGGTGTTCAGTGAGCACATCTTTTATCTCCTAGCATGATTTCACAGGCTGCAGTTGTGTTCTAAGCTTATAGCCCACTCTGTATGTACTGCAGGCACATGCTAAAATGAAAGTAATGCTGCAGTAGCTACTGGTAACTCAAAATCCAGTTAACATATACTTTTTAAAGCTAAAAAAATTGGCTTAGATACTGACAGCATTACTTTTATTTTAATATCATTTGATCTGAGATTCAAAACCCTTTTAAAATGGTGAGTTCTATATAGGTTCCTACAATACAAATGCTTTAGAGCATTCTGTGTGTTTTTACACTGGAGACATATGTGGACATAGGATATTTCAGTTTAGCGTATGCTCACCAGTCATCAAAGGAGAATGAGTAATTTTTGTCCACAAAGTCCTCCTATTTCTAAAGTCAATCTGGATTGAATAAGCCCTATTTCAATGCCTAAATGTCCTTGACTACTTGAAACCTCTTATCTCTGTTCCTTCCTAAACATTACATATTGAAGTGATTCATTTTACCAAATTAATAAAATCTAAAATTTTTGCAGGCTTGTTGCACACAGGATTTAGTCCAGTGTAGGCCTATTTGTGTTAGCTGAGAGGAGTCTTCAGAATGCATTTCCACTGTATTATCTGAGGCTACTCATATATCAGAAGCTCCCCAGCTGTATAAATATTTGTGAGATTGATAATAGGAATGTTCTAATAGAGTGGGCAAGAAAAGATACACTAATTGTTGAGAGAATAAAAACATGTATTGGTCAAACTAAAGAAGAAATAATAAAATTATTTTGAAAACTCATTTTAAGAAGTGGAAGGGGGAAAAAACCTGCTGTAGACTTAAACTAGGACCGTGCTTAAAAATTTGTACCGCAAATTCAGCTTACATAGCTTTCAGATATGTAGATACCACAAAAAATTACTTCCTTAAGAAATACCTAGTTCTAAGAGCCTTTATTTATGAAATAGTCTTCTAAGAGAAGTATCTTCAAAAAATTAGAATTTCCTTCCTCCTCTTCCTGTTCAGGCACAAATAATTGACTACATTTAGGAAGTGTTAAAACTACCTTTTTATGAGAATGATTTCTTTGACAGATCAGTCCATTAAAATTACTCCCCTACTGAAATAACACATTTTAGAAGGCAACTTCAAACCATCTTGAAGAATAAAGGTTTTTAACTCTGTTTACAGTCTTTGTTTTCTAGAAGACCCTAAAGAAGTGCTTCCTAGCTTTCTTGCCAAATATTACACTTTGGTCTTCAAACCAAGCCACTTCACAACAATGCATTTCCATTTCCAGAAAGCAAACCACCTTCCTTTCTCTGCCCTTTTATGACTGTGTCTTCATATGCAGTGTCTTCTCTAGTAACTGCCGCTGAAGGTTAGGTTTGAGGAAAGCTGAACCATCTCTACCTTCCCTCCACCCCCACCACTAATCTCTGCTAAAAAACATAAGAAGGGGTGAGAGAGAATTTGTTTTCACCTTTCTTTAAAAATAAAGGATTTGTTTAATATCTGAACCTTTTTTCAGGTTTTTGCTCTGAAACTGGTTATTTTTGTAAAAGGTATATTCTAAACTCAGCATCTTCTCTAGTGACATTTTAAATTTTTATTTCTGTTTATAAAAATGCATATTTTTAATCTTTCATGTGGGAAAAATACCATATCTCATGGAAACACTTCCATATCAAACCATGAAATACTAAGTTTACTGCTCTCTAATGAATTTTATGCTGAGTTTGTATCAGCTAGAGAAATGTGAAGTTAAGTGGAAGGGTACATTTGTAGATGAATGAGGTAGGGGTTTTTATTATTATTTTGATTAGTTTGCTGATGTTGTTCTTTATTGTTTTTGAACAAGAGGCTGTTTCCATGCTTTACGACTGCAATCTGAAGAGCATACCAAGAAATGAGTGGATTATAGTTGTCTATAGATAAGTAACTATTTCTGACAGGCATATAATGTAGCTGAATAAGAGCATGGACTACATAGCTTTGCAGATAATTTAAAAATAACAGAGACATTTCAGCTTCTCAGATTATAATTTCTCTTGAATGGGTATGGGAGATGTTGAATATTTAATGGATTTTCTTACATCAGTTACAAACGACTAAACCAGAGAAAATCCACTGGAATCACGAGGGCCTTGATTTCTGATGTTGTGAGCTGTTTTGTGACTCCTCGTCGCCATGATTCTAAAAATAATTTGTTAGGGCTGCGAGTTTTCCGATATGAAAATACAGTAAGGGGGCACTTCTCGCAGTAAGGGTTTCTTGCACAGAGACCCCATGCCCTGAATGCTTCTGTGACTGATACATTTGCACTTCAGACCCATCTTTGCTGGAGGTGCGTCCGCCTTGATTTGTATTTTTGTGCCGAAGTTAGTTCTAAGACAAGTCAACTTTTGTCCTCTAATGGTACAATAAAGACAGAAAAAGATTGTTCTCTTTTTTCAAAGCCAAACGATGGCTTCTTATTCTGCTGCAATAAGCTTCCAGAAATTCCTGCTCTCCCCCTCTTTTTCTACCTTTGATTCTGGGAGACTTGCAACGTACTGGGGTAGGGGGAATATCGTATTCTGTGATGCTTAGCCGACATTTGTTAGTTGCCGGTCAGGGTAACTCATTGAACGTTTCTAATCTCACTGATTGCGTTCTTTTGTGTACCTAATGCGAAAGACAATTAGTTCGCCGGGGGCTGACCCCGGGGACTTCCGTCAGCTGCCGCATCCCTCCGGCCCGGCCATGGCGCCAGGCCTGACGCTCCCCGGTACCCAGGCCCGAGCGCTGGGCCCCCGCAAGGGCCGGTCGGTGCTGCCCTGCTTCCTCCCGGAAAGGCGGCCACTCCCGCCGGCCCGCTCTCCATCCCAGCGCGGGAGGGGTACCGCTCCCTTCCCGGCACAGCCCCTCAGCACAGCGCGGGCCGCGCCCCGTTCCCCGAGGCCGGACCGGGCCGGGCCCCGCTCGGGCTGGGGGGTCCCGCACAGCCTGGGCGGGGGCGCTCCGTGCCCGGGCGGGGCCTCGGGGCCGCCGGGAGCGGTGACGTGTCCCCGAGGCCCCGCCCCCTGCCAGGGTATATAAGGGGCGGAGCTCACGTTGTCGGTCTTTTTCGCTCCGGGTTTGCCGCCGTCGCCGAGCAGGTGAGGCGCGTCCGAAGGGCCGCGCTGGGCCGGGGTCAGCTCGTCCCGGAGGCCCGGCGACCGCCGAGCTGCGGCGTGGTGGGGGCCGAGGGGAGGGGCAGGGGTAAGAAGGGACCGGGGATGCCAACGGGGATCGGGGGCGGAAGGACGGGCAGGAGAGCGCGGAACGGCGTGATGGTGGCGCATCGTCCTGCTCGATTACCATGTGCACACCCCCGTTGTCTGAGCTGAGGTTGAGGGTGCGGCGTGTCCGGGCGGGCGTGAGACAGAAGGCGCCCGGCAGCCTCCCCTTGTGCCCCGCGGGCAGCGGCGCGGGGCCGTGCGGAGACCGTCGGCGGATGCCGTCGGGGGGAGGGGGGCCGGGGCACGAGTGAAAAGATGGCCGCTCGCCTCGCCTGCCCGCCGCCAGCGCCACAAAATGGAGGACGCGGCGGCCCGGGCGGGGTGAGTCACACAAAGGAGCGGGGCGGCCCCGCCCTCCGCGCTGCCCGCCGGGCCCGCTCGCCGCCGCCCCGCGCCCCGGCCGCCGCCGCAGGGGTAACTCGAGCCCGGGGAGGGGGCGATGCGAGGGGCGCTCCGAGGGGCCCCCGGCCCGCCCGCCTCACTCCTCCCCTCCCCCGACGGGGCGGGGCCGCCATCCCGGCCAGGCCGTCCCGCATGTGGCGCCGCCATCGCTGCCCCTAGCCCCGACCCGAGGCGTAACCAGCTTTTTTTCTGGGGAACTTACAGGTGTCGATTCTCTTTTGTCGAAGGAAAGAACTCAATTAACATCCAAAATGGGAAAGGAGAAGACCCACATCAACATCGTTGTCATCGGCCACGTCGATTCTGGCAAGTCCACCACCACCGGCCACCTCATCTACAAATGTGGGGGCATCGACAAGAGGACCATCGAGAAGTTCGAGAAGGAAGCAGCTGAGGTGCGTGGGCCCGTAGCTGCCAGCAAAATCCCGGGCTGCAGGAATGAATATCTTACATGAAAAATGAACCTGCAAAGCGTTCAGTGGCCGCGGGGAGGCAGTTTGGTTGCCTCTGCCCCAGGAGCTCAACAAGTGGCTCAGTGTTGCGTGGCCACAGGGCGGCAGCTGCATTGCAGTTGTCCCCGAGGTAGAGCAAGTGTTGTTAAAGTGTTCAATCTGCTATTGTGTTGGTTGCAGAAACTCTGATTTTGAAATGTTAAGCAAGTGAGAAGGTAGTCTAAAGCTGCATCTGGATAGTAACATCTGGAATCAAGTTAAATGGCCAGATTCTAACTCTGCAGCAAAAGAAGTTGATCTATTGAGGTCTAATTTAAAAATCAGAAGTTTCATTGATTCTGCTTTTTTCTGTGTAATAACAGCACAGGTCATAAGAACATTATAGAACAAAATTCAGTAAATGTTGAGCAGAGTAGAAGTTAGTGTTGATTATTGCAAGGATTGAAGTAGTAAGAGGACTTAAAATTGTAGAGGATACTTGATAGTAGGAGTCAGGCTCAAGAGCTCTATCATTAAGATGCATTAGTGAAATTAACAAGCTGTCAAGGAGCCTGAACTGTCAACAGGTGCAATAAGGTTCAACAGTTGGCATCTCTCACCAGTAGTGCCAAGTGTATCTTGTTGCTTGTTTTATGAGCAGCAAAGCTTTTCAGTGTTACACCAGTTACTATTATTAGATTTTGCGCTTCAGCCAGTGTGTGATCTTTCTGAACTAGTTGCAAATGTGAAACTCCCTTGTTTTTTAATGGGAATAAAAAGTTTGTTTTCTTGTAACCATAGATGGGCAAAGGTTCCTTCAAATATGCCTGGGTCTTGGACAAACTGAAGGCTGAACGCGAGCGTGGTATTACTATTGATATTTCCCTGTGGAAATTCGAAACAAGCAAATACTATGTTACCATCATTGATGCTCCTGGACACAGAGACTTCATTAAAAACATGATTACTGGAACTTCTCAGGTAGGTAAAAAAAGTAGGATTTGGGGAGTTCGGGAAGGTTGTTCCTTGGTTGGTTAGGGGGTTTCCTGTAGGACTTTAACATACACACAAGCATTATAGTGAGGGTTCTTTTTTTCTTTTCAAAGGCTGATTGTGCTGTCCTGATCGTCGCTGCTGGTGTTGGTGAGTTTGAGGCTGGTATTTCCAAGAATGGGCAGACCCGTGAGCATGCCCTTCTGGCCTACACCCTGGGTGTGAAACAGCTGATTGTTGGTGTCAACAAGATGGATTCCACTGAGCCACCCTACAGCCAGAAGAGATATGAAGAGATTGTCAAAGAAGTCAGCACTTACATCAAGAAGATTGGCTACAACCCAGACACTGTGGCTTTCGTGCCAATTTCTGGTTGGAACGGCGATAACATGCTGGAGCCTAGCTCTAACGTAGGTTTGGCATTTATTTCTATTAAAGCATGAAACTAGGAGGATTGTTAAGACCAATTATGCAATGATAAAATGCACATGTTTTCTAATAGTTCTATTTGGGAAGTGCCAAGGTCCAAGATAAATCCTAATGCTTAAAAAAATTGTTATTCTGCAACAGTAAATTAAGATAATGCTAGGAGATACCACCTGGTCTTTTCCAGCCTTGCTCCATTAAGTGTGGCAGTAGGATTAACCTGGGCTTTTTCTATTACAGATGCCCTGGTTCAAGGGATGGAAGATCACCCGTAAGGATGGCAGTGCCAGCGGAACCACCCTCCTTGAAGCCCTGGACTGCATCCTGCCGCCAACTCGTCCAACTGACAAACCGCTGCGTCTGCCCCTTCAGGATGTCTACAAAATCGGCGGTATGTGTTCTTGGAATGCTGCTCACCTGCCAGCAGCCTATGGGCCAGAAATGCAGGCGTTTGCCCAAGAGCTGCTTTTCCAAGTCAAAAATTTAAAATCTTGTCCCAAGTGGGTTTTTTCCCCTGTAAGGGCATATATCCACTAAGCTGAATAATGAATAATACTGTTGTTGTTTCTTGCTTGCAGGCATTGGTACTGTACCAGTTGGCCGTGTGGAAACGGGTGTCCTGAAGCCAGGCATGGTGGTTACATTTGCCCCTGTCAATGTAACAACTGAAGTTAAATCTGTTGAGATGCACCATGAAGCCCTGAGTGAAGCTCTGCCTGGTGACAACGTTGGCTTCAATGTTAAGAACGTGTCTGTGAAAGATGTTCGCCGTGGTAATGTCGCTGGTGACAGCAAGAATGACCCTCCCATGGAAGCTGCTGGCTTCACTGCACAGGTGTGTTTCATAGCAGTTCAGGGCTGTTGGGAATGTGGCTCTGTGTTCTGAGATCAGTGTCTTGTTAGGCCAAGCTATAAAGTAATAGAGAGTTGTATTCTGAGTTATATTCGATCAAAGCAAATCTCATTAACTCCTAGGCTTTGTAAGAGCACATCAGTGTTCAAAATTAGCCCCCTTCTAATTTGGCTTTCTTTGTTTCTTAGGTCATTATCCTGAACCATCCTGGCCAAATCAGTGCTGGCTATGCCCCTGTGTTGGATTGCCATACTGCTCACATTGCCTGCAAATTTGCTGAGCTCAAGGAGAAGATCGATCGTCGTTCTGGCAAGAAGCTGGAGGATGGCCCCAAATTCCTGAAATCTGGAGATGCTGCCATTGTTGATATGATCCCAGGCAAACCCATGTGTGTTGAGAGCTTCTCTGATTATCCTCCTCTCGGTAAGGCACATTAATATTGATCTTTGGAAAAGACACTCCTCGATTTCTAGTATAGGGATGCAGTGTGTTCTGTGAAACGCTGATGAAAGCTGTGACTTTAAAACTGTGAAGTGGAACCAAGACTTCACTGGTACAGGGAGAGATACTCTGAAGAAGGGTGATGCCTCTGTCCTTGTCTGGTTCCAGAGCAGCTCTGGCCCATTTACACCAACCTGTGTTGGCACTGTACAAGCGGGGCTGAGTTGGGCAGTGCAGACAAAAGTCATAACACGTGTATTTGCTTTCAGGTCGTTTTGCTGTGCGTGACATGAGGCAGACGGTCGCTGTTGGTGTCATCAAGGCAGTTGACAAGAAGGCTGGAGGAGCTGGCAAGGTCACAAAGTCTGCCCAGAAGGCCCAGAAGGCTAAATGAAAATTCTGTACACCAGCTGCCACCTCAGTCTTAATCAGTGGTGGAAGAACGGTCTCAGAACTGTTTGTCTCAATTGGCCATTTAAGTTTAATAGTGAAAGACTGGTTAATGATTACAATGCATCGTAAAAGCTTCAGAAGGAAAGGAATGTTTGTGGACCATTTGTTTCGTGGCAGTTTAAGTTATTAGTCTTTAAAATCGATAAATTTTTTAAAATGGAAACTTGACCAAAAATCTGTCACAGAATTTGAGACCATTAAAACAGAAGTTCAATGCTACGTCTCTGTGTTCTTTGGGTTGATGTTAAGTTTCTGGCAAAACCTATATCTAGTCATGGTGGGATAAGAAAAGATCATTGTTACTTGAGTATGTTCAGAAGTTAGAAGCAAATACTCTAAATTACTTGTTTCTGAAAAGTAGAACAGAATTAAACTACAGGTTTACTTTTAAATTGATCTAAGCCTTAAATAACTTTTCTGGTGCTTTCTTCAAAAATTTTTTATATTGGATTGCACAAATACAAGGTAACAGTTACAGCACTTTGGTGCCATTCTGTGATGCCTCAAGTAAACCAAGAAAAGTACATTAAGAAGAAAAATGTGATAACGCATTTAACCTTTAAAAATGTTACAAGAATCTAATGTTGGGATTCCAACATTTTGTACGCTGATTTTTATAGTCAAATGTGCAAAAAAGATTTTTTTTTTTTCTGGAGAACTGATAACCTGTTTTGTAGCTCTTTTAAGATGAAACACTTAACATAAATGTTTTCATATATATAGTAAGACACTGAATAGCCAAATCTGAAATCTCTCTAGAATTACACTTTGCAATCTGAGTGACCCACCATTAGAGCCTGCACCAAATGGCACAGTGGCAAAAGTGCCTGCTATCTTTTAAAACAGGTCAAAATTTGGATCAAATAGTCCGTTTAGGGGACTTGAGTACCTAGTCCAAACAATTACTAATAGTAATCGACAAATAATCCCAAGTAAAATGTTAAATGGGCTATAGGAATACCAGCTGTAATAATAAGGAATTCTGGCGTAGAAGCCTTGCTTCAGATTGGTGTAAATAGGGCAAGCAGTTAATGGATAATCAGAGCTGACTTGCATAATGGTGGAGCTGTTTTACTAACCTTTCACATGATTTCCCCACTGCATCCCCACGAAAGGTCAAAAATTCAGTATCTTTGAGGGACTTGATCCATGACACCAGTATGTTTGTTCTGCCTGTAACAGCTGTATTCTCTCGTTTTCCTTTCCTTCTCCAGCTGTGTGCTTGCTCTGCAGGAACTCATATCTGTACTGCTTGGATAGGTCTGAACTGCTGTTACTTATTTTCATGCTCTGTTTGGATCTTTTCTCCTTTTCTGCTCACCTTCTGTGTCTTAACTGCAATGAAGTCTTGGAGCATTACACACCATTTTTGAAGGTACAGTGGAAGTAAGGGCTAGAGAGCTTCTTAGCAGGCTATGTAATTCAGTAAAGAAATCTCAGCTGCTTAAATGCTGCTTTGGGAGGTTTGTTAGTGTCCCCAAGGCAACAGGAAGTACATAACTTCAAAATGGAGGCAGACCTACTGTTGCCATAGTAAAGCTTGAAGTATCTTGCCAAATCTTAGCATGCTTTTCAGTTAAGCCACTAAATATTTTCAAAGGCTTCGGTCAAACTGGTTCGGCAAAGTTCTGATTTGGATGAAAAGCAAAGCAGCCATGGTGCACAGGCTGCCTTCAGTGTGGCTCTGCGCTCCTTAGATTTCCTTCACATTCCTTTGTTAGGAGCAGGATGTTTGGTTTGGCCGGCTGTGGCCTGGATAGGCAACACCTAGTCTGGAGTGCCTCCGTGCACGTTGCACAGGGTTGTCTTTGGCTGGGTGTACTTGCTCTATGGTAGTTTGGAAATGGGCTTGTAGTAAGCAACTCATTCAAATCCTTAGGGAAAATGGGGTACATGCAGCAGTGAGCGCCCTGACCCAGCAGTGCAGTGTGGTACTGCTATTGCAAGAGGCCCTTAGGACAGCTGTGCATAGTTGAGATCAACTGCCAGAGCTGCTGGGAGGTTGGGTCACATTAAAATGGCCGGGCTGAAGAGCAGGGCAAGTCAGCTGCATGGTTTGTGGCAGAGGGACTGCTCTTGCTTCTTAGCAGGAAAAAACCCCTAAAGAACAGTGTTGCATCTAACAATTTCATGTGCACAGGAAAAGACTTGGGAATGCTCTGCCTGCAATGCCAGCAATTGCTTTCGTGTATTTAAAACCTTAGTTTTACACAATTGGTTTTCTTTCTTTTTTACTTTAACTTTTATAGACCAGATTTGCTTTCTATGCACTAATGTAATGCCATCTCAGTTTTTTTAATAATCTGACTACCTGGGGAAATTGTTAGACTTTTGTAAACAAAATTTGGGAATAAAACTACTTCGATCAAACTTTTAATAAATGTTCTTAGTTGAGAACTGTATTTGTCTTCTGACTGCTTATTTCGTTAAGCAACTTTTACAGCTGTCCTTAATGCTTTCCTCACTGTCCTGCAATGCTGGTGGTGTTCATACAGAAGTGTGACAGCGTGCTGCCCTGGTGATGGAGCCAGCTCTGAAGGCAGAAAACTGGCTGCAGTCTTGCATTTGTGAATGTTTCCTTTCTAGTTGTTGATGAATGCTTTAATAGTCCAGAGGACTTTAAAACCACAAATATTCCAAAAATTTATGTGGCAAGGTATTGGGGAACAGAGGGGACAAAGCTGGCTGGTCTTTGTAAGGAAATGGAGCACTGCAGTCATAGCTGATATCACTGATATCACATGATATCATAGCTGATATCACTAAGTAGCTTCTTTCTCAGTATTGGTTCCCTAGGTAGATAGTTCAGGCTGGACTAAAATGGACTCTGCTCAGACTACTGCCCAGAGGCATTTTAATTATATCTCAGATCAGCTTGTACAAGGCTAATTACTGGAATAACTTAATTTACTGAAATTGCAAATGAAAGACTAATTCACATTCTGAGTTTAGCTTTCTTAGTATATTTTGAAAGGTATTGACAAATTTTGAAAAATTATTTTCTGCAAATGCATATTTTAAATTTTAGATTTGGTCCAGATAAACCATGTACTGCACAGAGAAAAACTTTGTACTGTACAGGGGTATTTTTTCCTCAATGGTGCTAAATTATTATCTGTTTAGGAACCATGTAAATTCAGTCTGATGAATACAACCCACCTGGTTTAATTTCTATTAATTCTATGTTTATGTAGTGCCCAGAGGGAGGCTGTGGGTTGGAGGATGCAGTGGGAGGGCTCATAAGCTGCCTTCCCATCAGCACCCTGAGAACCTGCTGAAAGCATCTGCTTCACCCAAAGCTCCTTTTCTACAAGAGCTTCTCTCTCACACATTGCACTGCAAGTTGTACATTCCTGACAGTATTAACACCTTTGAATTTATTAGTTACAGTAACTTGAATTTTTCACGTCATCTGATTACACCAAATAGTACTTCCTGTCTAGGAATTTAGTTTTCTGAAATTACAAATCTTAAATAATAGCCAAATCTTAAATAAGCTAAACAGAGGAATAAACTGACCATGGAAATACTGGGCAAAATTATCCTTCTCTTGCAATGCTGCTCCTGCTTACCAAGGAGAGGCCTGAAACCACTTCACTTCAGGAGAAAGAAGAAGGCACCTGGGGTGCAAAAGAGCTGAAGAAAAACCTATTTATCAAAACTGTATTGGCTTCCAAGGTACAGAAGCTGTGGTTTTTTTAGTGTTTTCTAAGTCCTCTTTAGTCCCTTCAGATTATTTCTGCATTCTAAGTCAATTACATTTTTGCCTGGTTTTTAAAAATCAGATTGCTTTCCCTGGCTGCCTGTCAGTAATTCTTTCATCCTTTTTATGTTTCAAATATTTACACAATATAATTCAAATCTGCCGGCTTCTCTGTACTGGTACAGTGACAGCTGAACCCATATTTTCCTTGGAAGATGCTGAGTGACTTCCTGAGGAAAGGTGGAGATAAATCAGAGCGGGATACCCTGATGAAGGGTCCGTGGCCTTGGGTGGGGGGACGGTGGGGCAGCAGCAGGGTGCACACGGCTGTCAGCCAAGGAGCTGCACCCATGATTAACAGCTCTGAATTGGTGCAGCTTTTGCTTATTTCTTCCTTTAAAAACACAAAACAAGTTGGAAGGTACCTAAGCTTTCATTAGTGAATCATCCCCACGGGCCAAGTGCATGATTTTAAGGATGCATAGCAACAGATTTGCCCCCAGTGTGCTGAGGTACTTGGTAAGGCTTTCTCCTGGCTCTTCTCAGCAAAGCAATACAGAATACTGGGCATCCTCCTGCAAGGGCCTAGCACCAACACTAGTCCATGGGTTAATATGCTAATTTTTTTTGCATTACACAATCACTGGAAACAAGCAGAGCCAGCTCACCCCTAACTCAGGGCCCTGCCTCCCCTGCCAGCAGCAGTCACAGTCACATTTTCCCTTTCAGCCCAATAAAATCTGGATTATTTAAAACAAAGGGAAGAGCCACAGTGTTTCCCCACCCCAGGTGCCTATTCTGCACAGCTCAGCATGGCTGGAGAAGCTGCTGACTCCAAACCTGCATAGAGCTGGAAAGGCAAGACAAAGGTCCCCTTCTGGAGGGGGCTGATTGCAGGTAGGGCTGAAATTTAAAAGGCAGTTTTAGGGTCCTCTTATGTGCAGCCACCTGGGCACATCTTAAGCAAAATGTCAATTTTTTTGTTTGATATATGTATATATATAAACACACATGCACATCTATACATTACATATAACATATATATATCTACATAAATTAATAAGGTGCCTACTTAATTTATTTTTATAATTGTGGTTGCCAGACTCCTTAAATCTGTGGTTCCTATTTGAAGCTGGATTCTAAGCTAATTCCTTAATAAACAGAGTGACATGCACCCAAATGATTAATATTTAGTTATTGATAATTAGCTACTATTTATACATATTATTTCTTTAATATTATTTGTTATATATAGTTCTTACTATTAAATATTTCATTAATATTTCATTTATAAGTTAAGCTGTGATTCTGCTAATAGGACATGAGTATTTTGGAGAAAGAGATGTAGAATTGTTGGTGTTGAGTTGTCCCTATGTAAAACAAGTCCTTTAATAGCATTTTCCAGAGGAAAAAAGGAAGGAATAGATTAATTTAAATGTAATTATAAGCTTGACTGTCATTACTAGTTACAGTAACTAATATCACCTAGCCTGCTGCTAAAGCACTTTTATGGATTACAGTACCCTAATTCTTTGGAGAAGGAGAGGGTGTATTTGTATGGCCCAGGAGTGGGAGAAAGAAAACCACCCTGAATGGGGGCTGTGCTCTACTGCAGTCACTTCCTTGTGAGGGAAATTCCTGCGACTCATTCCTGGGCAGCATTCCCCAGGCTGCTACACACGTGGCACAGCCGAGAACTGAGATCACTGCCTGTGACGTGACCACTCTGCTCCTCCTGAACAGCCGCTTCCAGCTCTTGCCTGACACCCACCACCGTCCACCAGCCAGCTCTGGGGCAATGTCACCAAGCCAGCCCTGTCACCTGCCACCTGGCCAAAGTCTCCCGAGATGCAGTGGGCCAAGGACAAAACCCCGCTGAAGTGCCAGCTCAGCACTCCCAGGCACAGCAGCCGTTCCACCAGAGACTCCAAAAATCCTGTACACGTGTGACACAGGCCACCACCTGGTCATGAACGGCAATTTTCAAGTTAAACCACAGTAGATTGCAAGGGAAGAAACTGACCACGAGGCTGTTGTCACCGCCCCTCTCTTCTTGCTGTCCTGTAAGGCACAGTGAGCTCATTTCCCACCTGGCTCCGTGCCTGCTCTTTGGTTGACCACATCCAGCACTAAGTCACTTGGAACAAGAACGGTGTGTGCTTATCCGTCCCCAGCAATGCCTGAAAATGTCCCTCCTGGGGCTTGTGCTGGGAGGTGCAGCTGATGCTGGGCAGGAACAACTTCCCCCTTCATCCATTCCACCTCTCTCTATCTCAGCCCGGGCTTTTGCTGAGCCTTGCTCCTCCCAGGAGCCCTTTGTCGCCCACACGTGTGGCTCTGCTGAGCCACTCCTGCAGCACCAGGGAGGCACCCACTCTGCAGGAACACCGAGAGGGAAGCTGAGGCTGTGGGTATGCTGTTCAGAGCTGAGCACCCCTAGGAGACATCACAGGCCATCAAAACAGCCAGTCTTGGGTGTGCAAAGAGGTGAAGAAGGTGCAGCCTCCTGCTTTCAGGATAGAAGGCTTGCCAATACTGTGTTCCTTGGCACAGAGGTCAAGGCCCAGGCACCAGGCATGGTTACCGCGCAGTGGTGACTATGGAGCCAGGGATCCTCTGGTGGGGATCCACATCAGTCTCCTCCCTCAGAGCTACATTTGAAGGGTTAAACCTGCACAGCAGTTTAGAAAGGAGACAAAAGCACAATTTGTCTCCCCAAAGCATCACTGCTTGGGGACCCCTTTATATAATAGCAATTGCCAAGCAAGTTTCCCATCTCCCATGGGAGAATGCCTGGACACCACTAATTTTAAACAAAGGAGGGGAAAGACACCTTTTATCTCTCAGTAGTGCCATGAAGTCAAGACAAAAGATAGAAACAACACCCTGGAAGGACTCTGAGCAGCACTGGCCATGGTTTGATGGGAAGAACTGAGAGCACCTCCTCAGTGGAAACAGCATCTCCAAGGGGACAGTAGATTCCTCCCTGCATTGACTACCTGACATCCTGAGATACCTGTCACAGCATGAGGAACACAAACTGGGATGTATGGTCATCAAAGCTGCTAACCCCTGAGCATCTAAAACCACTGGACGTGAAGACTGTTACTTAAGAAAATGCAAGTGCAATGCACAACTAGGAGGCACATTGGGCTTTGCAAAGGGCCAGCCAGGTGGGGGGACTAAGACAATCAGCCACTCCTGCACTATTGCAAACATGCCAGCAGTACTGAGACTATCAAAGCTTGCAGCTTTTAGTGTCTCCTAGCATAAAATGTCTTTCTATTTTTCTCTTGCTTTCATCTCCCAGGCAGAGATAAAGACGAGGAAACTGCTCAGTTCAAGTACCATATGAAATGAAAACTAGAGTAGGGAAGGAAAAGAAGCTGTCATAAGAATCTGGGATAAGACAGAGTGGTAGATAGCTGAAGAAAAAGTGCTGATCACCAGGCCTGTGTTCTGCAGTGGGTAAAGAGAGACATACACATTGCAGCAGGGAACACAAGGACTGTTGGTATGTGCAACAAGTTAGCCTCACCACACATCCTCCCTCCCTGCTTGCCTGGTGACAGCAAGGATTACAGGACAACAAAGTGCCATTCATTACTGCACAGACAAGTGAAGACACTCATGTTAAGAGCAGACTCCTCCAGTTCTGCCCTTCCCATCCGGTCTTAGTGAGGCCACAGCACCCGGGAGGGTCTAAGCTCACTTCATGTAAAAACCAAACCTTGGGCCTTGTAACAAATCCCCATTGGTTGGAAACCAGATGGCACAAGGTGTCCCTCCTATCTGCCCATGCTACTTAAGCAGGTTATTTAGCCTTTCTGTGCTTGGTTTTCTTACCAAAATGAATAGAACTACTTGCAGCAATTTCTTTTTATGTTAAAAGTCTTCTCAAACAAGAACTGTTCAACAAGCACAAAATAGTGTGGCAAGCTCTGTACACATGAAACCAATACCTGAGGGACAGCCAGTCCTCCAACTTGTGCACATGCCAGGTTTTCCATTTCAGCAAATATGGACATCATTAACCTACATATGTGAACAGAGGACGTCCTGTCTTAACAAGGGAACTCACCAGTGGCCAAAGACCCACTTCACACTGAAACAGAAAGAGCAGTTGTTACAGAAGGTCTGCTGGGAAGAAATGCGCTTATGACTTCAATTTCCCCTGAGCTTAATTCCTTCCCCCTCCTTAGACCATAGCTGTACATTATGAAATTGTTAAAGGTAAGAAAACTCCCCTCCTTCTGCTCTTCCTTTGACACTGGTGCAGCCCAGCTCAGTGGAATCACCCTTTCATTTATGCTGCATGTGTGAGACCAGAAGCGCAGAAAAATTTAGCACACGAAGTTGAGGAAAGTGTTTCCTTTTGTAGCAAGGTGCAAGGTACTTGCCTTTAGAGACATGCATTATTGAAAGCTAAATAGTCCTGTCAAATGACTGCTGACAAGAACTAGGAAATGCAGTTTTGAGATTGTATAATAGGATTAAAAGTGAAGATTTAAGGTTCCTTTGAATTCACATAGCTGGAATTCCATGAGCACCATACCTGGAGCCTGAGTTACACCACAGAAAGCATAGCCGCCTTTCTTATGCTGAACTTAAGGCTTGCAAGGTTGAAGCAAATCTTTGAGCCAAGGGTGGAAGGAAAACAGGCCACAGATATAAAGGAGCATAGATGTTCACTTTTCTGAGCCATTCTGATGTGAACTGACCTACAGACCACGTTTCTAAAGCTCTTCCACGCAAGCCAGTGGATGGTGACAGGGAAGTGCTTTCAGGCAGGTTGGATAATGCCCCAAACAAACTGCAAACTCTGCTCATCCTCCTGCTGCATGACAGGGTCTCTGTCAACAAAAGGGATTTGCTCTGACTCCTTTCTCTAGACAGGAGAGCAACCCTCACCTAGAGCAAATATGCCAGAGGAATTTCCAGAATCATAATTTCAAAATGACAGATACATATATTTGGATCATAGTGGGACTCAGTGACCTTAAGGGTCTTTTCCAACCTCTAAGATTCTCTGATTTTACTATATCAAAATGTGCTCTGAAGCCAGAGGACATTCAGAAATGACACCAGCACCAGAAGGTGCTGCCTGAGTCAAGCAAGGATTTGGTAAGTGCACAGCAACAGCTTGAATTCCATGCGTTTTGCTGCTGACTAATCAACTGCCCAGCTGACCCAATTGACTTGATCTCACTCAAATCCAAGTTCTATTCCTGTCAGTTGCAGGACCAGTGCTGATGAGAATCCCACTCCCCCAGCCCACAGCATATCAGACAGAGCTTCACAGGGCCACCCAGGCTGAGGTCCATGGGGCAGGATCCCCCATGTCCCCCAGCCTCCTCAGCATCCAGCCTTGTGCAGCTGCCTGCCCCAGCTCTGTAGTGAATCTCAGCCCACCTTATGTGTGGGAACTGTAATCCAGTGAACTAGTGAGGCCCTGCTGAAAGCTAAGTGATAACCAAGTAATTCAGCAAGTTTCAAGATAAGCTTTATTTGTTTTAAGAGAAAAACACCTGCAGGATGTGGTGTTTACATTCAGTCTCCTACGTAAATTTAAATATTTGTGTGGCACATGTTTCCATAGCCAAGTGTCTCCTACTGGCTGACACCACACCAAGACACCAGCCTGTGTGTAGTCACTGCACAGCTATGAACACAAGTCCTGAACTCAACAGAACACACTTTTCAGCTCCAATCCTCTTGTGCTGCCATTGGCTTCACATGGTAACATTTCTGACTCATTTCAGAAGAACAAGAACTAAACACTGTCCTTTACAAGATGCAGATTTTGACTATCTAAAGTCTTCTAAGTGAGAGGAATTTTAAAAGCAGTTCTCCTGTCTCTCCATTTGCATCAGCAAAATCACAGGCTGTATTTAGGTTTCTGAGCATTTACTTTGTGCATTTGTCATCTCTGTCCTATACAATGACACTGCCACAGAACCCAAGTACAACTGCTCTGGATGCAGCCAGCAGAAGTGTTATCTGGGAAGCGGCTCAGGAGCACAGCGGACCTTGCAACGAAGTCTGGCAGGATCAATGCCATTCTCTACAAAGGTGTTTTAACAAACTTTGTCTCCTCTTCAGAAAACTCTGCTGAAATGTGTCTTTGTGAAGTTGCTTTGCCTGAGTACGTTTTCCCTGAGAAGTACTCCCCAGACTGAGGCACAGCTTTTAGCTTCTCCGTCTTCCGGTGATCGGTTTTCACAAATCTTAGCAGGTTAACAATAGCAGCTGGTGTGATTCCAGGGATACGGCTGACCGCACCAATCTGCACATGGAGACAGGAACAAGTTAACCACCACCAAACCTACACACTGCAGCTAGTGAGAAATGAGATCAAATCCTGTGGGTGTTCCTTTCCCTGATTCTTTCACCCCCATGCCCCTTGAGAAGACAGAAGGGATGTCACTGCTGCTCAGCCCTGCTGTGGCTGAATTTCTCACCGTCTGGGGGCGGTTTGAGTCCAGCTTCTCCCGCACCTCTGCAGAGAGGGAGGCGTCAATGGCAAAGTAATCCAGGTCATCTGGCAGCTGGAGTGCCTCATCACGACGCACTTCTTCCATTTCCTGCTGCTGATTGACTACACACCACTCATAAGCAGCTGTGGTGATCAGGGGAACAAGAAAGGCAGATATAGATACTCATGTGAAACAAGTCACTTGCAAGAAGTCTCGGAAGCACAATGAGAAATTCCACTGAGGTGGTAAAAAGTTCCTAAGGAAATTTCCAGCTTCATAGATTATAGAGCCTAATTCACATCACTGCTTTGGAAGAAGTCATACTCTTTGATTTGTTACAGGAATTTAGATACATGGGTTGTTTTCATCTTCTCATCCCAACAAAGCATGTCTATTTGATGGGGCAGTAAGGAGGAAAAAAAACCCTAAAAGGGATCTTAACCACAGAGTGAAACACCAGCACATATATGGGCTATGGCTTATAGTAGAAAGTTCACACTCTGATCAGAGTGTTTCATTTCTCTAAGCAGCAACATGAAACACACTAGGACAACTGCTCTCCCCTTACTGAACAAATGTATACAGATCACCACAAGAGAGCCTAATCCTTGTACTCTACCTTCTATTTTCAATCTCTCTGCCAGCTCTCTCCATTGAGCAAGCTTGCCCAGGGGCTCTGGGATGGCCTTTGCCAGGATCTCCATGTTGGCACCTTGATATTGAAGGATGTCAAAGGCACTGTGGAGAACAAGAGTAAACATTTATGGTAAAAAGGAGTCACACTTGTAAGGCAGATTTACAGCTGTTCCAAGCTCAAAGTTACAAAGTTCTTAGCTTAAGCCAGAACAACTGCATTTCCTATTATCTCCTCTCAGTACACAGAAGAGTTGCTAAACTCTTGAAGAGAGACTCCTCCCATAAACTTACAGCAAGACAGAAGGGACAAGGCAAGGGCACCAAGGTAAACCTTTCACACAGACTCTGTCAGCCAGGTCTTACTCACTGATTTAAAACAATAGAAAAGATGAGATAAAGTATGAGTAAGGGGACTAAGGGCTTTTGTGTACAAGAACAGATACCACCTGACACCAGCCTGAAATCAACTGCTGCTTTTACCCAGCTTTCAGCAAAGCTGCAACCCGCTTTGCAAAACCATCAAAATCATCCCCAAAACCATCCCCAGCTGGTGACTCTGGGCCAGTGGAGCACTCCCTTGCTTTGAGAGCACATGTCAGCACCAGGAAATGTGGACTAGCAGAAACACCAATGTCACGCTTAATCTATAGGCAAACATCAGATGTGGATCTGCTGAAGGTGGTAAAGTTGGAATCTTGGAGTACTGACAGCCTCAAGACGGATGGACAAATGCTGTGAAACCACTAGCCAGATGTGCTAAGGCAAGCATAGGTCAAACCAGAAAGCTACAAGTGTAACCCTTACCTGACAGGTGACCTGCGATTGCTACTTATGGGAATCTCTGGCAGTAACCGGGACCATTTGGATATGCTGAACTGAAGTGATTTTAGTGTTGCGATCCCATCCTCTAATGCATCTCTCATCTTAACCGCTTGTTCATATCGCTGCTGTGACACACACCCAGCTTCTTCAAACCCTGCAGAGACAGATGGTGTATAAGACAAAGGTCTACAGCCAGGCAGGGCTGGTCAGTGCAAGAGCTACCACAACAGAGCACCTCTGTGAGTGAGCCTGGTGTCCGCGTTGTCCGGCCGCAGGGACATGCGGAACTCCACGCGGCTGGTGAACATCCGGTAGGGCTCACTGGTGCCCAGCGTGGTGAGGTCATCGATCAGCACTCCCACATAGCCCTCAGTGCGACTGATGGTGAACGGGGGCTTGCCGTGAACCCGCAGACAAGCATTGATCCCAGCAATCACACCCTGCACAGGCAGAACAAACCAAACACCCATCGGTCACAGCACACCTGCCCCCAACAACTCACACGGCAAACCGTACCCAGGAAAATACAACAGTAGTCCAGGCTGTTTCCTTCTTGTGACATTATGAGTGTCTGAATGGCTTCTTGGCCCCTGCTGATGTGTCTGGAGACAAATCCCATGTTTTCAATTATACCCACTTCACAGTCTTCACGCTGAAATACTTGACAGGACTTTCAATTACTATTGTTACTGCAACCTTAGTGACAGCAACTGCAGATACTTGTACAGATACAAGTAAAAATACCTTAGTCAAGTCTGGAATCAGGGTGAGCAACAAAAACAAGAACATCTCATGAGCACAAAATAGGCCTAGCAAGACTATCACAGAAGCCAAAGCAATATCCCTTTCTGAGTGCTGAATATACAACAGTCAGATTCACCCACCTGAGCTGCAGCTTCTTCATAGCCTGTCGTGCCATTTATCTGGCCTGCAAAGAAGAGGCACTGAACAAGACGCGACTCAAGAGAAGCAGTCAGTTGTCGGGGGTCTAAAAAGTCATACTGCACCCCATAGCCTGTGACACACAACAAGACAGTTGTTACAGGAGGGACTGTCAAGGCAATCAGTGGAGCAGAATGGCTTATCAATTCTATTCATGATCTCTGAACAAGCAAAGGAAAAATCACTGCATCCAGGAATCAGTTTTGCTTCATATTTCTTTTGTTTTGCTACGCTCTAAACAAAACCTGCTTTTCATTAACTAGTAAATAAATATGACCAATAGATTCAAAACTATTCAGCCCCCTCACCTGGCTGTAACATCTTGGCTTTTTCCAAGCCTGGGACGGATTTGATCACCTGCTCCTGGAGCTCAGGTGGCAGTGTCATGGACATGCCTTGGGGGTAAATGATGTTGGACTCCAAGCCTTCAGGCTCCAGCCACACCTGATGTTCTCGGTCTGGGAAGCGCAGAACCTTTGATTCAAGAGAGGGACAGTACCTGCAACAGTAAACAGCCATGAGCAGCACATGACATGGAGAAAAAGTTACTTTCCAGAAGTGAAACAGGACAGACCCACAGCTCCAAACAGACTGCCAGCTTTTGTCCCCTTGACAACCTTGCATGATGCCACACACTCACCGTGGGCCCCTGGTTGTTTCCCTGACGTGGTTGTTCAGGTGGAGGTTATCACGGATTATTTGCTGGGCCTTCAGGTTTGTGCGAGTCAGGTAACAGGACAGCTGATCTTCTGGCTGGAAGAGACCAAAGCTTGGCCTAAGTTAATCTGGTCACAACACCATATCCTTACTAAATAACTCAGACATCTCCAAGACCCTTCCCATGATGGCTGGCTCTCACTTCTGGAAGCAGTCAGCAGTGCCATCATACCCATGGTACAGACTGAACATGAGCGATCCAAGAGCTTGAGCAACATGCCCAAAACCAGACAGAGACCAACTCTGCACTTACCATGAAAAAATCAAAAGTTTGGAAAAAACCTCACCACATGAAGTAAAGTATTCCACTGATTTTTATGAAAAAGATTCAATAGACTCACATCCAAAATAGTGATAATGTAGCACCGTAACTCTTTAAAACAGCCAGGGAGTTATATATTAGTAAGACAAGAATCTTGTGATTTTACATTGTTTTGATTGAGATCTGTGTTGGCTGAGTGTCAGTACAAAACCCTGAGAAATCATCTCACTGCACCTGCAGAAAGGAACTCCATACCCCTTAGAGAACTTAATCAACACTTGAAGATCAAAATTGAATAAGTAACTGTTTAATGGTTGTCACATAACTCGAGATGAATTAGATGCCATAGAGCAAGAAAGCTATCTTGAGAAAGTTAAGGAGTCAAAAGCCTATATACCCCAGAAAACTTGATTAGTGTATTGTAGGTGCAGTAAGGGAGCCACTTCATAGGCCTGTACACCCCAGAAAACCTAATTGTCTAACCAGGAAAGCAAATCTAATAAAGCACTGTTTAGCTGGATAAAACCTGGGTTATCCATTAAACAAAGACAGATGAGATATTCTGGTAGTAATAAAAGAAACAGAACACCTATACTGTGATGCAATTAATTGGGCAGACTTCTGGGACCATCTATAACAACCCCTGGATGTCATAGCATATATGAAAATTGGTTTCTTCAAACATGTTTACGGCGAATAAATTCCCAGTATGTTCTCAATTTTGACTCAAAACTGTTATTAGGAAAGTTTGTCTAACAGCTTTTTGCTTGTAGATTTAAAACTCTTTGTTTCAAAACCTCTCCTACACATACCAAGGACTTCAAGTGATACTACTTTTGCCCCGTCCTGATTATAAAAGGTTATTGCAATTCCTATATCCTCTGAGGCAAATTAAACTCCTGATACTTAACTCTGTGCTGTTTAATTACATTATGTGAAACCAGCCAATTTTCCAAGACTTTCTTCAGAAACCTCTTCTGCTGTTAACCTGCCACCTCTCAGCTCTGTGAGGTGGCAGGTTAAAGCTCAAATCCTTTCTCTTTCCTAGCCAACACTACAAATTATCTCTAATTTCAACATTTTAACCTTATTCCAGAGATAAGATAAGCCAGACACTGTAAATCTCCACAATACAGGTGTAATACTGGAAGATTTTGTAAAACCAGCCATGTAACCAGCACATGAAGCATAATACTAGTACCAATATCACATTTCACACAACTCTGACTCCAGAAGTAAAAAAAGTTCAGTTTTCAAATTGAGAAGTGAGAGTAAAAAGGTATTTGCTTTCAAAAGAACACAAGTAACTTCTCCCTCGCATTAAAAGTCCTCAAAAAAGTAACACCTCCAGTACAAAGACATCCCAGCTGCCTTTCCCAGCCACCAGCTCCCTGGCTGATTATGAGCAGAACCACTCCCCGCCTGACTCTATGGATTTGATGGGTGCATTTGATGGGTGCTATCCCACCTTGATCCACACGGCCTCGCTGAGGAAGCTGAACGGCACTGGAGGGTTGTCAGCTCTACGTTCCTCCAGACCACTGAAGTCAATTGTATCTTTGGCAAGTCGGGGCGGTGTCCCAGTCTTCAGCCTGCCCACAGCAAATCCCAGTTTCTCCAGCGTGTGAGCCAGCCCGATGGCTGGCTGGTCCCCCAGCCGCCCCGCCGGGTGTGTCTCCAGTCCAATGTGGATCATACCCCTCAGAAACGTACCAGTGGTCAGGATAACACTCCCAGCATGTACTGTGCTCCCATCCCCTGAAACAGCACGTTTTCAGAGATGTACACATTTTAGTATCAACAAAGCCTGGAATTCTGGTGCTTCTGTCTAAAACTAGACTAACAGCGTTCACTGGTTTATCTGTCTTCTACTATAAAGTAATACCAGCATTTCCATAATAAAAGCATGAACAGCAATAACTACAGTAAGCAGCATGTAGTTATTTCTGTATATTTACTATTGCTAAGCAAGTTACCCCAAACAAAGAAAATCACTCCTGGGAAAAATACATATCCAGGGCTTTACTTTAGAAAGCTTGTTTATTAGAATAGCAAGAGGTAATGAAGGTCAAGCCTGTTATTAATAGGACTCCACAGTCCTGTAACATTGAGGGCAGCATCCACCATTTACCAAATAAAATCTCAAAACACAGCAGGGAATTCAGTATCACTAGCCTGATGAAAATTAACTTAATTAACATCCCAGTATACATTCTGACACTGTATTACTTTGTATTACACATATTAACCTGGTTTAGTTCACCTTTTGCCTAAACCAGCTCTATCAGCAAAGTCATCTTTCTCACTAATTGTATGGAATTAGAATAATTAATTATATAATTACAATTGTATAATTCATCTTTCTCATTGGTGAATCAGAAACGTTTACCCCAAAGGCTGCTCTTAGTGTGGAGTAACTGAAGGCACTTAGTGAGTTACTAGCACATACCCAGAACAACTCCTGTGACTTGGCATTTCCCAGGACGGCCCGGTTCTGGCTCTGTCAAGAGAAGATCCTCCACAGATGCCTCACGAACTGTCAACAGTGGTGTGTTAAGGATTTCTTTCTGTCATGAAAGGAGTTACTGCAAAAATCTACGAACTTACGACACGTATGGGCAATCCCAAACCCTGCTGATTTCCCAAACCCACTTCCATTCTTACCAGGTCATTTGGCAGACACTCAGTTACGGTACTATTCTGATCTATCAGATGGAAGTTTTCATTCACATACAGTTTTAGCTCAAATAAACTATCTTGTCATGAAGCCTGACCTCCGTCTAAGACACTAGAGAACTTTTTAAACTATGCTGAGCTCCAACAACTTACACTGCCACCAATGTACCAAACATAAAGGTATCTAGGTTTGATAGGTAAATAATGAAAAGCAAAACATAGCCCCTTCCTTCGTAATCCTCAGTGGTGTATCCCGACTCCCAACACCCGGGAGTCCGCCCGGCGCGGCCCCCTCACCTGCATGTTCTCCTTGTAGAGGCCGCGGTCGATCTGCGCGCGGAGGCCCCACACGGCCGGGCCCTTACAGCGGTTCAGCACCTTGTAGTGAACGCCGGAGCGGTCGCACACGCGCCCGCACAGCCCGTCCAGGGCGTCCACCTCCCGCATGAGGTGCCCCTTCCCGATGCCGCCGAAGGACGGGTTGCAGGACATTTCCCCTGGGCAATGACACAGGGACACCCTTAGCACCGCGCAAAGGCTCCCACGACCTCCCCGGCTCAGCGCCGCTCCCCGCGCCGGGGAGATCCGAGGCGCCCGCGGTAGCTTTCCCCGCCCGCTCCCCCGGGGACCCGCGACGGTACCGATGGTGCCGATCTTGTGCGTGAGCAGCAGCGTGCAGGCCCCGCCGCGAGCGGCCGCCGCCGCCGCCTCCGTGCCCGCATGGCCCCCGCCGATCACCACCACCTCGTAGCGCGGCGCTGCCGCCGCCCTGACCTCGCTACCCGCCCGGCGGTGCCCGGGGCGAGGCGCCGGGTGCAGCGGCAGGCGGCGGCAGCCGCTCCGCAGAAACATGGTGGCTGGGCCGGCCCTCCAGGCGGCGGGAACGGGGGCGGGAACGCTGCCGCGGTTCCTCCGTCCCGGAGCGAGAGGCGGGGCCGGCCGGAGCGGCGGACGACAGGCGGGCGCCTCCCCGCGGCCGCTCGCCCTGTCGCCCGGCGCGGCTGGAACAGCCGGGCGGTGCCGGTGCTCACGTGCCCTCGCTCCGCGGGCGGAGCCGGCCGCGAGCGGGAAAACGCTCCCCGCGGATTGGCGGGATGCCGCGCTTGGCTGCTGCTGGCGGAGCTTTCCAGCGCCCGAGCTGAAGTTGGCGGCGTCGGGCAGCGCCTCACCTCCGCCCCGCTCGGGTTTCGTTTCCTAGGGGAGGCGCGCTGCCTGGAAGAGGAACTCGCCTGAAGCCAGAGGCGGGAACCCCGTTGCGCGCGGGCCCGCGCTCGTCGTCTTGCGGATGCGGAGAGAGAACAGCGGCCATGGACACCGCGAGTGGCAGAGGGGCGCGGGCCAGGCGAGGGACGCGTCCCGCAGCTCCGCGGAAGCGGGGCGCGGAGAAGGGCGCAGCCCGAAGCCCCTCGCGGGGCCGCGTCGCGGGTGAAAGCTCGAGCGGCGCCGCGACCCTCCGGGCGCCGCGGACGGACGGACCCCCCCGCTCGGGGCGGCCGCTCTGCGCGGCGAGCTCCCGCTGCCCGGGAGCTGCCAGCGGGCGAGCCGGCGGACGGCGCGGAGCCGCTCCCCGCCCCGCGGAGCAGGGCACCGGCCGCCAGAGCCCCCGCGGCCCCGCGGAGCGTCGCGGCGGTACCCGACGGGGCGGTCTCTGCCCCCGCCCGTCGCCCCCCGCCGGCGGCGGACGCCTTGCGGCTCCGGGAGGTACTGTCGCGGCTCAGCCTGGCCCGCGAAGATGTGTCCGAGGCGGCGACGCTGGTGAACAGGGTGGTCTTGCACCTGGTCCAGGCCATCCGCGGAAAGGACAGCTGCTTCAGCTCCATCGAGCGGCAGAGCGCCGGCAGCTACTACGAGCGCGTCAAGGTGGGTGCCGGGGCGGCGGAAGCGCTCTCCCGCCGGGCTGCGGCGGCGGGCGGCTCGCAAGGGCTGGCCGCGCGGGAGCCGCTCTTAGCTGGTTTTAAATTAAGGATGGCTCTATGAAGTAACCACAGTGCGTTATAAAATGATCAAGCTGCTGACTGGTGTTACGTGCATTCAGTCAGAGACGCTACCTGAACGTTCAAGCTGCAGCATGCCCCACCCTTGCACAGCGCGCAGGTGACCCCGGTCTAAGAACACGATCAGTCAAGTATAGCACTGCACCAGAAGCCCTGGGCCAGGTTTTAGTTTATCGTTTTTTTCAAAAAGCAGGGGTTGCAAATAGAAATTGCAAGAAAGAAAATTCAGATTAGATACTAGAAGGAATTATTTTAATGTGAGGGTGGTGGGACAATGATACAGGGTGCCTGCGGGGATTGTGGATGCTCCAAACCTGGCAAGTGTTCAAGGCCAGGTTGGATAAGGCCTTGTGCAACCTGGGCTAATAGGAGGTATCCCTGCCCAAGGCAGGGTGGATCAGGACTAGCTAGATCTCTTAAGGTCCATTCCAACCCCTTCACCTACAGTGATTAACCAGTACCTTTTTTCCTGGTTCCAGCAGACTAAAAGAAAGTCAAACATGGGGACACTTCATTTTTTTTCTGTCTAAAACCAGCTTCAGACCTAGCAATGCGGTTTTTTTCCTCACAGTTGATTCTGATGCACAAAAGGATGACAGAGTACAACATTTATGCATTAATTATTTAGAACAGCTCAAAATCTTAAAACTGTCTTAAAAAATTAATAAGTTAGAGATCTGGGAAGTGAGCTGTAAATTGCTGTTTTCCACTCCAATGCACAGTAATATTGCAATACCACAGAAATAAGCTCATATTTCACATCAGACATGATTAGTACACCAAGGTAGATAAAACCACAACTGGTATAAAAAAATCAGGAGAATAAAAGCAAACTTGCACATTGACTGTTGTATTCTCATATTCTCAGATATCTGAACCAAATGAGTTTGACATCATGCTTGTAATGCCTGTTGCAAGGATTCAGTTGGATGAGTCTGATGATACTGGAGCCTTTTATTATGTAAAATTCAAAAGAAGTCCACAAGAAAAGGGTTGGTTGAAGTTTTTAGAGGAAGATGGAAAATTATCAGCCTTTAAAATGCTTCAAGCACTAAGAGAAATTATTAAACAAGAAGTAAAAAACATTAAAGGTTAGTACTGAGAGAATAAGGTTCACCACGAGTGCTAAAAATCCAATTACACTGTGCATAGTTGCCCCCCTGTTAAGAACATACATTTTCCTGCCAGTCCTCTGTCTCTTTGTGCCAATGGAGCTGTAACCCCTTCTGATCCCAGTATCTCAAGCTGGCTGTTGTGTTAAGAATCACAAATACATCATAGGTAACTTGTTACAATATTAACTCCACTATGCATATTTTCTGTATGAAAATAATAAACATTAAGGGTTCTTTTGCATGCTTGGTATTTCCTACATGACCTATACATCTTGCGTCTATCTGGAGTATACAAAGCCATTTGCTGAAGTGAAAACAAAACAAAGAGCTTTCTTTTCTACAGTACCTAATATTTTATATTGATCAGTACAGAAACTAACTGTATCCCAGTTATTTTTATAATTATATTAAATATATATTATATAATTATATTAAAAGAACTCCAGCTAGGGTTATTTTTTTCCCAAAACCTTCAGAAACATTATGGCCAGATCTTTTCAGTGTGTATTTTCAACAGGGAAGGAGTTCAGTGAAAAACATGACTATATTTTTAATTCTTAGACAGTAATTCAAGCAAACACAGTAGTGTTCCCTAGTTCCTAGAACTCCTCAACAGGCCTTCTCAGTGTTTCAACATCCTGTAAGATAAAGAACCAGTGACTGAACCCAGGTATTGTTTCTGATTACTTATGAGCTCTTTAAAAACTGTAACATTCCTCAAAAGAAAGATTTCATCTAACTAATCTATTTATCTATCTAACGTGAAATATCACTTTCTTTGTTACTAGATGTGGAAGTCACTGTGGCAAGGAAAAAGGTTGGAAGCCCTGCAATAACTCTTCAGATCAAAAATCCTCCATCTGAAATATCAGTGGACATCATCCTGACTTTGGAGGTTCAGCAGAGCTGGCCCCTCAGCACACAGGACGGCCTCAAAATTGAACAGTGGCTGGGAAAAAAAGTCAGGAGGGATTTGAGATTTAGATCACTTTATTTAGTAGCCAAGCAAAACAAAAGAGAAAAAGTCCTAAGAGGTACCTCAAATATGGACAATAATAAGTTATGAAATACTTCTCTACAACTTGATCACTTACAAGTGCTAAAGAAAGGTTATCCAGATCATGTTCAGTATTCTATCTTCGAGACACCTCATACTGGATATATCCAGCTCAGACAACTGAAATCCCTCTTTAAAGCATCAGATTTGTGGTACTGCTTGTCCTGTACTGAAATGTAAATACAAACCCACTCTGCCAGCCTGTACACTAACCACTACTAGGAGCATTATATTAAATCCACTCCAGCCAGACATATGGATATGAGCCTTCCCTAGGCTAGTGCTAGCACTGTACTTAACAGCAGCTTGCACTCTCTTGTAAGGAAATTGAACAAAGCTGGCAAAAATGCAGGGAACATCCCCCGTACATGGGACTGCATCCACATACCAGATACTTCTGCAGGAAGCAAACTGTTTTCTATCAAGATACCTTATTTCTCACTGAACTCTAGAATGGCTACAACAATTTTTCCTCCAGACCACTGTCACATTGAGGCTCCATTAGTTTGCAGAAACATTCTGACTTGTCAATGCATTGTGGTAACTGATGATTTCAGCAAAAAGATTTCAAGCATTCTGGTACCTTTTTAATTAGCATGCTCATGTTATCAAAGCCCAGTACAGCAGTACTGATTTATTTGACAATTTCTTCCTGTGCAAATTAAATGCAAAGAGTATCTGAGCCAAACAGGCAAGGGAAACAGTGTAATTCATGAAAAGAAGACAAAAGTGATTGCTGATGTTAAAAACAGGGCATCGAGCTATATTAGCTATTATTTTCAGAAGCGTGAGCAGAAGGGCAAAAAGAAGTGCTTTAGAACAGTCAACTGAGACAAAACCTATTACTTACCTCAGAAACCTATTACTTGCACAACCCCCCCCGCCCCCAGAAAACACAATAAAAGTACAGAAATCAAAAGGTTATAGATTTCTATGAATAATGCAGTTCTCTAAATCATGTTTAGCAAATCCAGGGACATTCAGATTTAAGTCTGATTTTAAAGTAAATCCAAACATCTGTAAGAATTTAAAGCATCCAAACAATTATGTGCTATATTAATTACATTCTAATTGTGTTTGTGAAGCAGCTGGGGAGTTAAAACAAACTGCATTCACTGAATTGATTTTTTTTTTAGTGCGTGCAAAAAAATTGCTGGTATTTAAGTCAATTACAAAATTTTTTTTATCTAGCTACAAAAGCTGATGCGTAGTGCTGTGTAACCATTTAACAGTCTTGTGCTTGACTTCAGGGAACACCTGGAGAATCTCCTTCTCACATATCGAAAAGCACATGATAAGCAACCATGGCAACTCAAAGACATGTTGTGAATCTGATGGACCAAAGTGCTGTAGGTTGGTATTTCACAGGAATATTTTACTTTAAGCCTGTGTGAGCTGTGCTAGCACTAACACTGTTTCAGTTTAGCACTTAAGAATTTGATCTAACAGTAATAATTCTTAATAGGAAGCAAGAGTAAGTCTCTTTGGCATAATTATTCTACAGCAATACAACACTGCATGTGCTTGCTGAATGTCTGACTTGCATTTACCTAATGAAAGGTGGAAACAATCACATTGCTGGTTTACACTCCAGAGTTGCCTTACAATGCAAAAAGACATGACTTGTTATCTTTCCCAAATTCAGTCCTGTTTAGAAAAAACAGCTTTAAAAAGTAATGGCTCCACTTTCTGAGCAAAACTATACTTCATATTAAGGCAATTTCTAAAATGATGGTAAGAAAAGTGCTGAATGAGATGAAGATGAATAAATGATTTTTCACTTCTGTGAGAACTGTTTTCCAGATTTCTTCAACAAGGAAGAACAAAACCTATGAGGTACAAAACCTCCTTAACAAGTACACTGAGAAGTTGGTTTGCCAATTACATCTTGTAGTGAATCAAGAAAGCCACAAGAGAATTAATGCGTAATTGTGTTTCAATATCTGAACTACATATTTAGAACTATGGAGAAGGTACCTAATATATATATATATATTTTTTTTTTAACAGGAAGGGTTGTCTGAAGCTGCTGAAGTATCTTCTAGAGCAACTTAAAATGAAATATCCAAAGGAATTAGAAAAATTCTGTTCGTATCATGTCAAAACTGCTTTTTTCCACTCCTGCGTCACGTGGCCAAATGACTCAGACTGGCACTTGGGAGACCTGGATCATTGCTTTCAGCAGTGTCTGAGATTTTTTGTGGATTGTCTGCAAAAGTCTCAGCTGACTCACTTTTTTATTCCCCAATACAACTTGCTCAGCCTAGAAGATAAGGCAAGACATCACTTCCTTTCAAGAAAAATAAGCCATGAATTGAACAATGGATTCCCAATATTTCACGAGAACTATTAAGAACACTGTTCACAATAGATATCTAATCATGTTGACTTGCCTATTTAAACCAAAAAATTCTGCACCATAAACTACTCTTCAGTAGTCTGGTGCTACAAACACCAAAAAAACCCAAACCAAAATAAAATCAACACAAAGAGAAAAATTCATACTTCAGTCACACTGCGTAGCCATAACCCTTAAAATAAATGTTTTAAGTAATATTTACCTTGCCTATCCAAATGTAAATGTCACCTGCAAAATATCTTCAAGGTATACTAAGAACATATAGAAGAATTTGCAATAGTAATTTACTATTGCAATAGTAAAAATGTAATGTTTCCAAATACAAAGGCATCAATTACTGCATAAATGGAAAAATGACAATTTTATTTAAAATTAAGAGCTACTGCAGAATACCCAAAATACACTCCTGCTTTCAAAAGAAAAAAAAAAAAAGTCACTGGAGTTACTTTGAGATTAACCAGAACAACTTCTCCAGATCACCTGCATGGATGAAGATCTTTTGCAGAGGATCATCACCAGCAACAGTTAGCAGAGAGAGAATATTTTATCTGAGTGATATGAAGTTCCTGAAGAAACTTATCCTTTTTGAGCCTTCAGAATTACTTTAGAAATCAGTCTTTTCATTGACTTTGGATAGGAAACAATCATTACCTAATATGCTGCAACAGAGTAGATGGTTTTCTGCCAATGAGCATTTATTTGTATGATGAATCATGTAGAAAGAAATGCATCTTTCAACTTGTATCAAAGAGGAAGACTCTTGATATAAAAGGTTATCAAAACTAAAATGCAGCATGAACTGGACACTCCTGAAACTGAAATTCATATCCATTTTTCTTATATTGAAGAAATATGTGTTAGGAAAAAAAGTAATTATAATATTTCCTATTACTAAAATTGTGCAGGTGAGAAGTACACAGCATTTAAAAACTGCTGTGTGGCAAATAAATACATCTTTTGCTTCTACTTTAGAAGCCATAGTAAGTCCATATTTTTAGCCTACTTTTTGAAGGCAAAATAACCTACTGTCTTGAATAATGCCCAGATTTACCTCAATTATGAGCAAATTAAGAAGGAAGAATATTTAGAGAGTAATTTTACTAAATATTCTCATTTTACTGATTTTTTAATTAGTTTTTATTTAATCATATGACACATAAACACAAGTTCAGACCAAGCATCAAATGAAGGAATAACTCCTTCCCATATACATTTCAAAGAGTAGAAAACATGCCCCATTATCACTGGGAGTCTGTGTGACAGAACCTGACATCCAAATGTAAAGTGTGATCAGCTATTTGGAAGAAATAAAAGCTGACTTTCAAATGTATTCTTTTCTCCATGACTTTGTTAACATTGCTCTAGAAAATTCTGGGTTTGTTCCTTAAGCTAGAATACTGCATCCAAAAATACCAGAGTTTTTGGAAAAACCAGAAGCTGGTTTTCTTCCCCAGTTAGCCACAGACAAGTACTTCTCATGCTTTCCTCCATTACAAGAAAATGCAGACCTCTCTCAAAAAAAATCTTGAGACACAAGTCTTAACAAAAATGTTAAGTTTGAAAATAAGAATAAAGAAAACTTCCTTCAGCAACCATAAGTAACAGCAAACAGCAGTTTTCGTTATTCTGAGAAATACTTCTTCATGCCAGCTGCATAGCAAAGCAAAGGTACAGTGTTTTTAAACTACATTGACAAACATTGCTTACAATGAATAATCCAGTTCTCTGAATATAAAAGGAAAAATTATCTTTTATGTTTATATATTAATATTGCATTTAACAACAACAACAAAAAAACAACCAACAAAGCCAAACTATTTGTTTTTAACCAGTAGATAATGGCTTTAGAAGTTTCATACATCACACAAGAAAAAAACCTAATTTTTATGTGAAAAAAGAGTGTCCAAGTGCAAAACAAGATTTATTCCTGTATAAAGTTAATCCAGTTTTCTAAGACACTTTTGAGAAGTTTAAGTAGGACAGGTACAGAAAACAAGGAAACACAAAATGAAACTTACAAATTCAAGCCCATGGATGCTAACACTAATAAAAATTACTTTTTCTGTTTCAGTAGCTTCAAGGGATTACACTTATTTCGAGGGCTTTCTCCAACGTCTTTGTATATCCTTTTCAATTTCTTTTCTCATTTGTGATTGTTTGTATCTTTCTGCCATTGCAACAAGCTCATCAGGAACTACCTAGTAAGAAAGTAGGCAAAAAAAGAGGTGAATTTTAAATAAATCTAAACTTCTAGACTCTGCTTTACGAAAATGCTATCGTTTTCTGTGTTCCCAAACTTGATTTCATTATTTTTCTGGCTCCTGTCACTTTGCAGGTTCTTTTCTGTAGAAATGCAGAGATAAATCTTTTTACATAAGATTGTACTGAAATATACTGAAAGATAATCATCATAGTGTTTCTGGATTTTCAATAATGTATCTATGTTTGTATCACCATATCTGATAGCAACATATAACCAGCTAATTACAACATTATAGTTCAAACAGAAATGTATCTTTTAGTTATAAGGAACAGCTGGTAAAAACATCCAGGGCCACTTAAAGGTGGTATCATACTATATACATATATTTGAATGTTGATTTGTATTAAATTCCTTATGGAAGTTTTAAGAGCCTCTGAAGAAACTTAAAGAAAGTGTTGTCATAGGAAATGGTTATCATGTGCTTAGAACAAAGCCAAAAGACAAGGAAAGAAGGGCAGGAGAAAATGGTCAGATCTTCCACCACTTGGAGGCTGCAAAAGCAGCTTACCAAGATCTACAGGGGTTTTTGGCTTGTTTGTAATTATGTGGAAAAGGTGAATAGTATCATCAAAACACTCTCACCTCAGAGTTCTTAATGACTGAGGCTAGATGTGAAGAATTACAGACAGCTCTATCAGGTTGAGTGACAGTGATTAAAAAAACCCCAAAAAACAGATACCATTCTTTTGCTCACAGATCAAAGGCAGTATCCATCAAGACTTCTTAAACCAGGTCAGGTATAATGCTGACATTAATGCAATGTATACTGCAAAAAGCACTCTGGGCAACTGTACTGCCAAGAGGTCTCAGATCACTGATCTGTCAAAGCCAGCCCACTCCAACAATCTGCGATGGCACACGGCCATCGGTGAAAGCCGCCCTGTCCAGAAGGAGTCTCCTGATCAGAGCAGAGGGCACTGTGTGAACGTGCTCGTAACATGATTGCTCAGTCTGTGTGATTTGTGTCTGCCAGTGGCACAAATACAGTGCAAACAGCAGAGTACAAACAAATGTACACATATTAAAGTCTCCCTAGAAGTGCCTGGGCTTGGCAATGCTTGAACAGGTGGAGAATGCAGCCAGGACAAAATGTCTGGTGGAGCAGGAAGTCACATTCCTCTAGTTTCCATTTCTTTTGTCAGGCTTTATAATTGAGCAATGCTTGCTATTTGCTATCAGCAACTTTTTCTTGAGCTGGCATGAGGGACAGCTCGCTAGTATATGTTTAATGTGCTGAATTGCTCTTACTACTAAGCAACTATCCTGGCAAAATATGTCAATTCTGAGTCTATTCTGCCAGAGTTTCAAACATTATTTAGAAATAAAATTAAAAATTATGTATCTCTAGCTGAAAGTCACAACAGACTTATCAATGGAAACAGAAGTAATGAGACAGTTATTTTTCAGTTGAAGCATTGGATGATTTTCCTCCCCAGTATCAGATCCTTTCCTAGACCTTGAAGCACAACTTATTCCAAAGTAAAATCACAACAGTTTCTTGCAAGAGTGGTTTTTGAGCAAGCACAAGGCAAGAGTGGGAAGAAGTAAGGATACAGAAACATAAAAATCTCAGTGAGGTAATATCCAGCATCTAGTGGCTTGTTGAGATTTTTTATGAACAATCTGTGTATCTGCTAAACATATAAGCTAGGGTAGGGTAGTCCAAGTGAGAAAATAGAAAAGGATGAAGATGCCATAATATATATGGAATGCTTTTCTTGGTATCACAGAGATTACTGTTTTTCCAATAAATCTGTCCATGCTTCTTAATAAGCTTTTATATATAGAAGATTCCTTCAGCATGAAACAGATACCTTTTTGTTGTACCTGTTTTTCTTTATAGAATCTGTAGATTCAAAATCACAGAGAACATTTGGCTAACAAAAGCAGCTAACTTGTTTTGAAATCAAAGTATTCTGAACCTTCACTTCTCTTCTTACTTTTACATGATGCTTTAGGACTGAAACAATGGAATTTTCATTGTCATGAGAAAAAAACCCAACACTTTGTCTGTGGGGATACTTCCTTTCTATCAGACATAACTAAGTTTGAGAATAATGTTGTGACTAATAGTAACTTCTGAAAGCAAGGATTCAGAGTTCCTCTTTTCTCCTCTGAACTCAGAGATTTGTACCCAGTTGAACTATCACACATTACAAAAAAACCAGTTTGAGAACTTTGCAGTCTGCAGCTGGAGACAAGGCCTGGAAGGGAACTGCTAACTCAGAAAACAAAACACAAGGCACCTCTAAAGCAGCTTCACAGTATCATTATTGACTTAACTTCTTGCATTTTCTAAATAAAAACTAAGCAAAAAACCCCCACCCCAACCAAAAATCTGTAACTTTAGGAATCATTAGGTGACTACTCTTCCTGGCTTTTTTCCCCCCTCCTTTTCCTCCCTCAAAAGCATGTTACTAGGCTTGCAATAAAGCAACATAGTATCTTTCAAAGAAGCATTATAACCCAGGGTTTAAAATCTGAGTAAGTGTCCATAGTAAAAACCACGGATTCTAGATAAAATCCATTTAGTACTTACTCAAACTCCATCCATAAAATAAACAAACTAATACTACAAGCCAAACAAAATTTCAGCCCAAGTCAGGAATTGAACTGGGGGTTTACTATAAATCAGGCAAAATATTGTTTCTTGTTACAGCAACACAATTGTCTCTGTTTTCTCAGATATGGTATCAAGAAAAAATATGCTTCTTTAAAGAAAGAGATCACATTCCAATTCCACTTCCCATACTTGGAAAAGTACATGCAGGTGTCACAAGTGTCAGATACAATAAACAGATAAGATAGTTGAGCTTCTTCTGATGTAAGTATTGTTAATATTTACACTGTTAGACAAGAACATTGGTACATGCATCCAGAAGTGAAAAACATATGGAATAAAATATTATGACATAAAATAAATCCTATTATTCCTCTGCAGATCTCAATGTCTATGTTAGCTACTTTTTCTTTGGACATGGAAGGCTTTGGCTAAAGTTCAGAATTCCTTACTTGGACTCATCCGTAAGGTAAAATACCGCTGAGGCTATCTAGGACAAGACAGACTGAAATATCTATTTTCTTTCCCTGGCACACCACAAACATTCACCAAGAAGGGTCTAAATAGGCTTAGACCTTCATGATCTGCTTCAGATGCTAACCCAGAACCAATATAAATCTCACCCAGTAATGTATTCTTACTTGGTTTGCTCTTTCCAGAATGTCAATCAGCTCGGGTGCAAACTTCCAATCACTGCTCGTGACAAGTGTTACTGCCTCCCCAGTGCGCCTAAACAAGGAAGGAAACAACTGCTGAACTTCAAAACAACTCTCGCCAGGCTTTTACTACTGACCTAGGCAGTGAAGAACTGTACCACAGGCAATATCACTGAGCTGATAGAGTAAAAGTGGCTTGAGCATTAACTCTGCACATGACAGAGAGCAACTTTTCATAAAAATCAGAATACAGCAATTCACCTAAAATGGAGCAAATGTATCACTAATTTAGACTTTTAGATAATAAACACAGCATAACAGCAACATATTTAAGTACGAAGATGTCTTGATTTGGAAAACATAACCCAAGACAGAAGAGACACACATTCATATCATGATTAAATAAGAAAAATCACACTTGTACCAGCCTGGGAAAGCAGGATCCAAAAGAACTACCACTAAACTATACCACCATGATTGGCTGCAGACTTTGAACCTACAGATGCTTCTTCTCAATGTGCTGTCTAGAAAACTAAATAAATCAGCAACTCATGAAGAGATAAACAAAGTAGTAACATTGCAGAATATCAATGCAAATTGTTTTTCTAACTCTTCCTCATATTTAAACCAGCTTTCAAACACCCCTTATTCAATAACAGAAAAGTGTAAAACTTGTTTGCCTTTAATTTAACAGGGAACTAATTTACAGACATAAAGCAGTGCATTTCTAGACACACTTTGATAAACTGAAGGCTTCACTCCCCCATCCCACATCATCTGTAGCCTCTAGAATTTGACAAGAAAAACACCTATACAGTGCATAAAACATAACAAAAAATTGATAATACATTACTATTTTCTGGTAAACACTTACCCTGCTCTTCCAGTACGACCTACTCTGTGAACATATTCCTCAATGTTGCGAGGGAAATCGAAGTTAAGAACATGAGTAATGTCATGCACATCAAGGCCACGGGACGCCAAGTCCGTAGCTACCAATATTCGAACTTTTCCTACAAAGAAGGATGACAAAAAATGACTCCTACAAGAAGTATGACAGGAAGAGAACGGGAGTTTGTGGAACTAACAGAAAACGTACTCCAGATCTATTGGTTTTCTAGCTTATAATGCACTTACTATTCTTAACATAAAGAAATATGCTTGTTGCATGTCACACTGAGTTAGCTTCAAAGACAAGCTGGTAATTAAGCATCCAAAATGTCATTTTACTATTATTTGCATTTTACAAGTAGGATAGCAGAGTGCAGAAAAAGTAAGAAATATGCCTGTTTGATATAAAGAGTCTATCCAAAGAAGAAAAACTTCAACAACTATATTCTCAGCTGACACTCTTGTCATAGCACTAGTCTTTTATTAGCATGTGTTCACATAACCCTGAATTGTGTTCACATAACCCTACTAACATAACCTGGAGCAAGACTATTTCACTGAAAGTACCATCATCTGACATTTAAATTTACCATTCGGTAGACTAACATAATACCAACTTTTCCAGAAATGTCAAAAGTAAAATAAGCCTTACTTTAAATTATTAAACTCCCAGACATTCAAAATTTTATTAAGAGTAATCTCTTTGTTTGCTGGGTCTTTTTTTTTTTTTAATTAATAAAGAAAATGTGTCATTCAGACTTCTTTAATATTTTCATTTCTATAGTATTAAAGAGACATGGCACTTAGAAACAGACAATTGTTTGAACAGAACAAACTTTACAAGTCTGGCCTAAACAAACCAGTACTTCAGTACAAACTCACCTTTCTTAAAGTCATCCAAAGCCTGTTCTCGATCATACTGTTCCCTGTTACCATGAAGTGACTGTACTGGAATTCCTTGGATACCAAAGTCACTTGCTAAGTCATCAGCTCTAGAGTGAAATAAAGCAATGTCTCTTAAAAGAAAAAAAGAAACAAAATAGTGCAGTATCTAGATTTAGATCAAAAAGACAGTAATGTGACAACAAAAGCTAAATGTGTGCTTAAGGACAAAACATTACCGAGGTCAGCTGATATTTATTATAAAATAAGAAAGCAAGTCTAATCCACATAGAAATATTTACCTTTATTTATACTTTAGAGGTATACTAAATTATTTTTGTGTTGTTCACTCAAAAAGTTCAAGTATAATACAATGACCACCCCCCCCCATTAATCAGGTCTCACATGCACCAGAGGTGCATGAAAGTAAACAGTACATCACATTCATGCATCCCCAAGAATCCAAACATCCCACCTGAATTACGTGAAACTGAGACTTACCACCACCATTAATGATATTTAAAAAGATACAAACTGCCAGTCAGTCTGAAGGAAGAAATAAATAAATAAAAACAATACTACTAGCAGCACATTGTGGAGAGGAGCTATTTTTTTACACTTGATAGTTATTATGAGAACTAAGAAACCATTCAGTATTTCTGTTAGAAAAAAAACCCAAACAGAGGTGAAACTGGGAAGCGACTACGTACGTAAGCTTTTTTCCCACAAAAATGATGACTTTATCTTTTGGCTTCATAGACTTAATGAAACTATACACGAAAGCTCTCTTTTCCACCTCAGGGATAACAATAACTTTTTGTTGTACTGTGTTTACTGCCTGTCAAACAGTAAAAAGGGATGTTAGGTAGAAACAGACTAGAATAATACTTTTTTTCTGTTAATTCCCATATTGCCATGTTATAAAACTAGTAATATATGATACCACAAACAACTATTTTGATATGTATCAGTCTGAAGTTCAAACAATGCAGATTTCTTACTTCCTCATTGCTTTAGGAGAAAAATAAAATTTACCTTTAAGCAGTTTACCAAACCATTTATTTGCACGTATTTAAAGGGTACATATTAGTAAGGTGAAATAAATATATTATTAGTGAAAACCACACTGAAGTTCTTTAATTTGCAAATACTTTGTCAATCCAGAGAACGTCAGAACAATAGCAGTCTTACTTGAAATTACAGGCTTTTAAAGATGCTATAAATCTCTTTGAAATTATCAGTTCTAAATGTCTTTGAAATTATCAGTTCTAACTACTCCAATAACAGTTCATTAAAAATTTTACTCCATTAAAAACTTTACTCCATTACCTCTGAAGGTTACCACAGAATGTCAAGGTATAACTAATAAGTAGAATAAAATGTCTAGACATTCTCATGGCATAGTATCATGATCTAGTGGCAGGAGTTGAAGACTCAATCAAGTAGACAAAGATTCTCTATCCACATGGGAACCATCCCACTCCCCACCACATGTCACCTCTTCAATTAAGCTTCGGTAAAAAGAGATGAATGCCCTAGAGAAGATAGCTACAACAGCAATTGACGTCCTTCAAATTCCAATACTGACAAGAAATGCCCTTTGATAAAAGTGTAGTTCTGTACAGAACAACAAAAAAAGCACGTTTTGTCTCTATTTCTACTGAAAAGTGTACTGGATAATAGGTTTCCTCATTCCATATCACTAAAAAAAAATGGAACTGAAAGGAAAATTTCCCAAGATCTTGGGCAAACTATTTATGTAAATTCTGTTGGTACTGAAGCCAACTATACATAGCTGCACAACAATGACAAATAAGCAACTACATCCAAATGCTAGAAGTTTTGGACTTTAAAGACAGTTCTTAATCTAACACATACTTCCTGCTCTAGACAAGTGTCCTCCAGGAGTTTAGTACAAAGCTCCCACTCCATCTGAGAAAGATGCACTTAGGAAACACAGGTTTAGATAAGGATCTGTATGCATTAGAAGGAAGACCTTCAGAAGGAAGATCAAGTGAAGAACAAGAACTTGCTGAACCAAAATTAAGGTTGCAAAACTAAGGGATCACACAAAACCACTTGGCACTGTGAAGTAGAACATTCAATATGGCTGATACTTGTCACCTGTGATGTCTTCTACTGAAGGGGTAAAACTTCCAGATGTCACAGAAAAAAACTTTGTTCATGCTTTCTAAATTTTTCTGAACTTTAAAGGAAAATTTAAAATAAATAGCATGGAGCTGTTTCTTGAAAGCTCAGATTGATTACAAAAGATACATGCATTTACTTACATACAGTTAGTTACAACCAAAAAGTTTCCCGGCTTAAGTGTAGGTTCTACAAAAGGATGGGGAAAAAACAAAAAAGAACAGGACAACTTACTGCTAAGTCAAGAGTGCCAACATACACAATCATGGGATTTTTCAAGTAGGATTTTGCTAGGCGACGGACACCGTCAGGCCAAGTAGCACTAAACAGGAAGCAAAGAGGAAAACACACACACGAGAATAGTGTGCCAAATCTTCTCCAAATCATTAATTTCATCATATTTCCTTTTCTTTCCTTTGTTATACACCAGTGAAACACATATGCAGTAACAGTATTGAGTTTAACTAATCTTAAATTCATAGTAAACAGCACTCGAGCTTAAAAGGTAATTTTGTTGGTTAAAAGTACAGGCAACAATTATGGAGCCTTTCTATTGAAGCTTCTATTAAATATATTTTATATATTAATATGTTTAATAGAATATATTAAATATATTCTATTAAAGCTGAGTTTAGTAGCCGAACAATACCTAAAAAGCAAGTTTGTTTTCTAAAATGCAAAATATGGGAACAAAAATCATTGTTGGGACATTTGATTGTTAAGTTCCCAAAAGCTGCATAATTTCAAAATTAATCCAGGTACAGACTAGTACAGATACTGATCAGAAAGTCAGGAAACGCATTTGGTCCCAAATGGAGAAGTGTAAATTGGCATTTCAAATTGATACGGCAAATTCTCGCACTCCCAGGATACCTTCCTTTTTTGGGGATGACTCAATTGTCTTCATGTTTGATGCAAAACATCAGAAAAGACCGTACAAAATGAAAAAAAAATAAGTCAAATGACTTACCAGGATTGACTAGACCAAATTAGAAAGAAAACTAGTAAAAATTTGTTTTGACACATTTGTTTTGACACATTTGTTTTGAAATTAACTTGTTCAATAATAATTCCCTTGTTCAATAACCTTATGTTCAAGTCCTGAGTACTATCATGTTTAGATACCTCGTCATAACAGTTTGTCTGTCAGGACGCACATCTATTAGGATCTTCATTATCTGAGGTTCAAATCCCATATCCAGCATTCTGTCAGCTTCATCTAAAACCTGTTCAGAAACAAGTTTATTTACTCTGCTTAGTCCTTCAGATAAGGGTTTGTTCCAGCAGGACATCACACAGAACAAGATTTTAATGGTAACTGTTTTAATTGCAGAATCATCTTCATAACTTACAGCAAAACCTGTCAACTTCTATTTTACCTCTTCAATTTCCTTGACACTTTTTCATTCAGTATTATACTTGTAGGCAAACCAAGAAAATTCACAGTTCGTTTAAGAGCATTTAAAGTCAATAAAGAAAAAACCCAACTGTCTGTTTTAACAATAATTAGGTTGATGGCTAAAACTAAGCACAAGTTTAAAACAACAACAACAAAAAATCATAACCAACCAAACCCAGAGGGGGCAACCTGCTCAACACACATTAAGAAATTGTTTGCAATTTAAAGGGGAACTCTCATTTCTACGTCATTAGAGATCTGTTAGAAGTTAAGTTTCTTTTCTTTTTGACCTATAGAATTTTTTCCCAAGGGTTGCTTAGCAGCTAATTGCTAAGTACTTATCAGTGCTCAGCTGAAACAAAAAAAGATAGACCCTGGCATTTAGCTACACCCTTTGTCTCTGCGAGTTTCTCTCGAGAGGAGGAGAAAGACAGGGCTAGAAGGCAGCTTCACTTTTAGTGTGGTCTGCATCGAGAGAAGAGGGGGCTGCCGTTGCTGCGTAAGTTTCTCACTGGCACCACCGAGATCTGATCCTGAAGAGAGCTACTATCATCTGCTCTTGTGCCCAGGAAAATCCTGATTTCTCCTTTTGCTGCCCTGCTGGAGCGGTCTCAGCCCTGTCCCACTGCCTCGGCGCTGTTTTAGAGCTGCTCTGCACCACGGGCCCCCATTGCCCTCCCTGCCAAACATCCCTGCCCCCCAGTGACCACCGACGGAGCTCCGAATTTCATCCGATCCACCAGCCCGGGATCCCCCACCGTTCCAGCTTGGTACCTTTTTTTTAGAGTCCCCAGAGACCAGACTGCCCCAAGTTTTTTAAGACCAAGCTCCGTCAAGGTCCCTGGTTCTGTTTTCGCTATTAACTGCTGTAGTTGTTGTTGTTTGTTTGCCTTGTTATACCTATTAGTAAAGAACTGTTATTCCTATCCCCATATCTCTGCCTGAGAGCCGTTTTAATTTTTTTCTAAATTATAATAATTTGAAAGAAGAGAATTTGAATTATCCATCCCAAGAGAGGCCCTGCCTCTCTTTAGCAGATACCTGTCTTCTTTCAAAACCAAGACAAGATCTCATACAGGATCAAAATATCACTTGTCAATTTAGTTCCTCATTAGAAGTAGGAAAAAAGCTAGAGCATACATTCTGGCTCACATTGGGACACTGTACAACTTCCAGAGCACAAGTTTGTTTCATCTGGTAAAAAAAGCCAGAAGTGAACAAGTGAGCTGGAGGTCTGAGAACAACTCTTTGGAACTGATAAGTTTTCTAATATACAAGCACACTTGTGAATGTTTTCAGTCTCATACAAAGAAAGAAGACTGACATCCAAGACTCATTTATCTCCTTTGATTTATATAAAGTCTATCTGAAAATTAAAGTTACATAGATTGCACTTTTAAGTATTGACAATTTCTAGTCACATATGTGGAAATGTAAGACATTGATGATAATCCATTTCTACTGTCCTAATTTTGCTGCTCCATTATTCTCTGATATTTTATTATATTAAAGAGGTTCAGTACATTATCTATGTAAATCTCTGAAATTATCAACTGAGAGACAAGAATTCTATTTCTTGATTGAATTCTCTTTATTTTGAGAGGGCTCATGGAGATTTCATTAACTACATGAATTCTAATAGAATAGCAAGGTTGAAACATCTCTAATTTTACATACAGAGTTGGCTGCTATGCCTTTTTCAGCAGTAGAAGCTTTCTATGCTATTAAGATCACTGGCATTTTGCTGCAGAGGGAAAAGAAAGCATCTGTGTCTAATAGATGGATCAGGGTAGTTGAAGTTTACTTATTTCTGATAGCTGCTTCATTAAGATTAAAGGCTGTAACAGAGGTCAGATAGATATTAGTACTGATTTTTTCAAATATGTCATAGCCCCATCCTGGTTTATAATCTGCATGTTCTTCAACAGACTTAGGTTTCTTGTTATCTTTAAATATATACATATTTATTTGTTTGTCATTATTGTTAATTTCAGCCCTATTTTTTGGCAGGAAATCCTTACAAGCGAGTTCTTCCTTTGAAAATTATTTACTTTCCTGTTTTAAATCAGTTATTGGTAGGTTTTACACTTTTTTTTGTATTGAAGAATGAAAGCACTACTACAATCTACCTTTTACATCCTCCTTCATGGTTTATATATATATTTTTAATTATATTTTCTCCTAAATGTTTCCCAATTATTAATGAACAGTTCTGATTTCCTTCCTTCTGCTTTATCAGCATGAAGTCCAAAGAATTAACATTACTTTATTAGATTGCTGATAAATGAATACTGATTTACACTGAACACACGGAAACAAAAAGCATATTTTCATATGACATGCATTTTGAACAATCAAAAGGCTGTTTATGACAATTTATGACACAATTTTACTTCTGAAATACTGAAAAACAGCAGCCTATCTTGAATAAATGGCTGCCTAAAAATCTGAATCAAGACTTGATCAACTTGATGGTTTTGTCAGGCAAGAAGAGAAATTCTAACCTCAAATTCACCTTGGGTCCAGTACCCACTTAGACATAATTAACAGAGCTTGCTATTTTTTGGGGGGGGGCCCAGGATGGTACATTTGGTTGGCTGTAGTTTTTTAACAATTATATCCCAGTATCTAATCTTGGAAGCCCTTTGGGAAAAAATTGTATCATATTAGTAAGTAATACTCAGAGTTTACTTTGGGAACGTTCCTAAGACTCAGTAATATCTTTAAATGAAAACTGTAAATGAAGCTCTTTAGTGAAGAACGTTACTCATTCAAGGTGGTAAATGTGAAATCTATTACCACCAATCTATGAAGCTCTAGAAACAGAAAGCATATATTGAAAACTACAAGAAACTACAAGGATAAATATACAGGAAGATCTCAAAAAGATAGAATTTTCAATGTCCAATTTTTCACTTGGGGCTTTGGTAGCACAGAACTTCCTTTAAGTCTGAGGCATGAGACCTTAACTACATCACAATACATGGTCCTAGCACTGGTTCTTCTGAAAACATTTAACTGCTAGTGGTGCAGCAACAAATGTCTCTCCTCCACCTTCACATCAACATATTTTTCAATTTGATAGCTAATTCTTTTTAGCAATGTCATACTATAGATTATGCTGTGCATACCAAAATGTGCTTTTGGTTCAATACCCACTGCTTTATGAAGCAGTGTGTGCCTGTGGTATGACTATACTTGGCAGAAAGATGACCTATGTTCCTGTAGCTCTAAGAATGCAGGTTTTGAGGCCTGTTTTCCTCCAGCTCAGCAGTTACATGTTAGTCTTCTACAGAATGTTACTCTCCTGTCTTCCAGTTATAAACTTTTTTCCCAAATGGCCAAATTTATAATGATGCTATACCACTGCTGGCCTTGCCAGTAAGCTCTCAACTATCACCTAGAACTGGAGCTAATTTGTTATGACATCGGGAGAATTTAACTCTCACAGGGTAGTGGGGTGGACAGAGACATGGCCAAATTGCCAAACTAGGCAACAATTCAGACAGGTTAGAAATAAATAAATACAGAAGCATTTTACATCCAGCAACAGTCTTACACGTTCAGCACAGCAAAAGGCAAAAATGAAAACATAAGGATTATAAACGTTTATAAGGCTATTTCCCCACTAAGATAAAAAGAAAGTCAGTCCCCCAACATTTAAATATCTGTGTGTGACTTGTGCTACTGCACAAGTTCTAATAAAGAAACTGAGACACTGGTAACCTTTAAAAAGAAAAGGAAAAGACAACTTCAGAAAGGCACTTCATCCATTAGTAACAAATCCAGACAAAATGAATTTTAGAATGGTAAACATTATTGAAAAAGCAATTTAGCATCTTTTAAAGTGCTTGCTGTGCTAGAAGCCTACTCTATTTTTCCTAGGGAATATTTCACATCTGCAATGCAATTATAGTAAGCATGAATCATCCCTTGAACAAGAATTTCAATGTTAAGCTGTATTGTAATTAAGACTGTGGAAGTTCAAAGAAAACTCCATTAAAGCTTAAATTCAAACTGAGTCAACCATTTCCCAGCTGGTGCATTAGTCATTGCATTTGGTTACTTGCCAAATATGTTATGCTCTTCAAATTTATGAAGTTGTTCATTTGGAGATCATTCAGTCTGCCAGGAGTAGCAATAACAATATCCACACCTTTGGTAACAATGTCTATCTGTCCTTTTCGGTCTCCACCGCCATAGACACATATACTGTAAAATAAACAGTTTTACAGAAGTAGTGTATTAGGTTTCAGCTAAAGTCAATCCTTTTCAAATAAATGCCACCACGTTGCTTTAAAAGTGTAACCTGGTATTAACAAGAGGAAAGAATATGGTAAGTGTGATTGACAGTATTGCAGTAATTAATAAAATTAACACTGAATGACACTCCCTCAACAGTTCAGCAGTAATTTTCTTCTGAAACTGCAGTGAAAGTAATTGTGAAAGGAAGACAGCTCATATGTTTTGGGTTGTTCTGAAAATATTTACACAAAAAGTAGATGAACATATAAAGGGATGTATGATTTTCCCAACAGCACCATCAAAAGTGAGATGCTTTGCTGTTGCAGTGACTGTAAGACTTACTCAAAATGCTACACAAAGTTAACAGAGATCCCTAAAAGCAAGATTCAGAGTACAGTAACGTCTGCTTACTTGCTTAAATGAAGATCTACACTTAGCAGGTTTGTGGATGAAACCAAACTGGGGAAGCAGCTGATGCACTCAAGTGAATTAGGCTTTTACCAGAAGAACCTCAAAAAGGTTAGAGAAATGGGCTGATGAAAATACCATAAAGTTTAACAAAAACAAAGATAGGAATGGAATTACCCCATGATTCAGGGCCAACATGCCAGAAGATGACATTACAAAAAGACTTGGATAGGCAAGAACCTGAACATTATTCAGCAGTGTAATCTCACAGAAAAGAAGGCCAGACATGTTCTACAGAGAAGGTAGCAATTGGAAGCACAAAAATAACATTGGCCCATTACAGGATGAGGATGGTCATGTGACAAACAGGGACAAAGACAAGGCAGAGCTGTTTAACGCATTCTTTACTGCTGTCTTCAACACAGATGATGCACCAAGGGGATTTCAGTGCCCTGAGCTGGAGAACCATGACTGTGAGAATGATCCACTCCCAGCTGAGACAGAGACTATTGCAGGAACCGCTGCTCCAGCTGGATTTCTACAGATCTATGGGGCATGATGGGATTTGTACAAAAATCCTCAAAGAGCTCACTGGTGTCATTGTGAAGTTTCTCTCAATGATTTTTGAGCGGTCTTTGGAATCCAGAAAGGTCCCAGCTGACTGCAAGCTGGTGAACATTGTTCTGATTTTCAAGGAGGACCCCAGCCTGTTAGTCTCATTTCAGTGCCTGATGAAGTCATGGAGAAGATTATTCTGGGAGGTATTGACAAACACCTGTAAGACTATGCAGTCACTGGCCACAGCCAGCATAGCTCCATGAGGGTGAAGTCCTGCTTATCAAGCCTGACTTCCTTTTATGACAATGTAACCCACCAAGATGATCAAGGGAAGCCAGCTGATGTAGCCTGTTTAGATTTCAGTTTTGATACTCTAGCCTCTCACAGTATCCTTCTGGACAAAATGTCCAGCACACAGCTGGATAAACACATCATGGGATGGGTGAGCAACTGGCTCACAGGTCAGGCACAAAGTGTTACAGTGAATGGAGTGACATCAGACTGGTGACCTGTCACTAGAAGGGTCCCACAGGGCTCCATCCTTGGCCATCATAACATCTTAATAAATGACTTGGAGGCGGGACTGGAAGAGGTACTTAGCAAGTTCACAGACAATACAAAACTGGGAGGAGCTGCTGATTCCCTCCAGGGCAGGGAGGCCCTACAGAGAGACCTTGACAAATCTGGGGGCTGGGAAATCACCAACCACATGAAGTTCAATAAGGGAAAGTGCCAGACACTGCATCTGGGATGGGCAACCCTGGATGTATGGACAGATTGGGGAATGAGATGCTGGAAAGCAGTGCCATGGAAAAGGACCTGGGGGTCCTGGTTGATGGCAAGTTGAACATGAATAAGCAGTGCCCTGGCAGCCAAGAGGGCCAAACCTGTCCTGGGGTACATCAGGCCCAACATCACCAGCCAGGCAAGGGAGGGGATTGTCCTGCTCTGCTCTGGGGCAGTCTCAACTCCAGTGCTGGGGGCAGCTTTGGGTGCCACAGTGTAAGAAAGACATTGAACTATCAGAGAGTGTCCAAAGGAGAGCAACAAAGATGGTGAAGGGCCTTGAGGGGAAGCCATGTGAGGAACAGCCAAGGGCACTGGGTCTGCTCAGCCTGGAGGAGACTGAGGGGAGGCCTCATTGTAGTTACAACTTCTTGTGAGGGGAAGAGAAGGGGCAGGCACTGATCTCTGTGATGACCAGTGACAGGACCCAAGGGAATGGCCTGAAGCTGTGTTAAGGGAGTTTTAGCTGGCTGTTAGAAAAAGTTTCTTCTCCCAGAGAGTGGCTGGGCACTGGAACAGGCTCCCAAGGGAAGTGATCACAGCACCAGCCTGACAGAATTCAAGAAGTGTTTGGACAACACTCTCAGTCACATGGTGTGACTCTTAGGGATGTCCTGTACAGGGTTAAGAGCTGGACTTGATGATCCTTGTCCCTTTCAGCTCAACATATTCTGTGTGACTTTTCTTAGCTGTCAACTCAGAAGGAAAAGAAGCAGAAAAGCTACATAGATTTTGACCATGAGATTAGTCAAAACAGACATTCTGAAAATTGGGAAAATATAAACTCTGCATTTACTACTATCCCCTCCCATCTTAAATGCAGTTATTGTAGTAGGTGAATTAAGTCACAGTTGGTATGAGAAAAAAAAATTACTTAACAAGCCAGTGAAAAGCAAGACTACCTTTTAATTTCTTTGTATGCATACTTTGAACACTCTGCCTCTACTTGAAGTGCCAGTTCTCTAGTGGGAGCAAGGACTAACATTCCAGGTCCCCCACGCTGCTCTTTGGATCTGCAACAAAGCATATTAAGAATGTCGGTATATAAGGACAGGCAAAGTCCATCATGCTTGACACTGAACATTTTTATACTGTTCTAAACTTCCTCTGTACACTGCTGCTAATGGAATCTACGGAGACAAATTTGTGCTTATTCCATCAGATTTATAATTCTTTCTCCAATACATGATTTTTATCTTCATTACTAGAAAATAATCTCAGAAGTTGGGTACAGGAGGAAGTAAGTGCAGAGGGAAGTATGCACAGCTAAACAAATCCGACCTGTGAGCAGTCCTTACATTGGTTGTGAAGTCAAGTGAATGAATCCAGGCATTAAGTATGCCAGCGTCTTCCCAGTACCAGTCTGTGCTATACCAATCAGATCAATTCCTTGGAGTATGATTGGCCACGCCTGGGACTAACATAAAACAACAAATACTGAAATGTAGTTTGCATTTTTCTCTTAAGCTTCAGTTAAAGAGTCATTGAAATTGAAGACATACCTGAATTGGTGTAGGCTTTTGAAAACCAACTTTTCTTATATTGACCATAATATCAGGATAATGCTCAAATGCATCTTCAAATTTACAAACAGGATTGGGAATGCAGCGCTTTTCACCTTCTTTTAAGTCATCACAAGTTATATCATTATTTTCTTTCCTGTATAGAGGTAAAGAAGTGCAATTGTTTTTAAGTCTCATTATATGAAAAAGCAGAGCTAACATAAAAGACTGTGTTTCTTAACTTTTTTTAAACTCCTTAAACAAGAAAAAACAAGTTCAGGCTCTTGAATGGGACTGAATTAGTCTTCTATCTTTCTTTAAAGTCTATAGGAACACTTCTTCTGGAGATATCAATTATCGTTCTTTCTTAAGAATGACTAATTTGAAGTTATATATGGTTATTAACATGAACTGCATTCCCATCAGGCTACAATTATACCCTATTACAAATTAAGTAGGTACGACAAGTTTTTAAACCCAAAGACAACCCAGAAATCAATGAATTAAATGACAAATGGCTTGAACTTATCCGTCAGAATTCTATATTCTGATAAAAACCTTCCCCAACTGTTTTCAGAGTAGCTCCCTGGATACTCTATAGAATACAAACAGAACAGTTCTGGAAAAAGAAACATGACCAGTAAGACAAGCTCCAAAAAAAAAAAAACCCACCCTGGAACAACCAGCCTCTAAAAGCAGGCAAAACCCAAATCACAACACAAATAAAAGACTACACTGCAAACTGCTGTTCCAAGGCTTCCTCCAACTAAGAGCTATTAATATGCTGTCCTTGTTTCAGCCAAGGGCAGAGTTAATTTTCTTGCACTGGCAGTGAGGGGAGCTTCAAGCCATGTGGGCATGCCTACGTTGTTACTCAGTATCACTCAAATCATCACTTGGGGGTGGATGGGATTTTCACTTTCCAGGAGAAAGGGGGCGTGGTTTCCCATGGAAAAAGAAGGCAATGACCCTCCATGGCCATTTTGTTCCTTTTCAAAGGAGACCAAATGGCAAATGTAGCAGTGAGGTGGCGTGGATGGTCTGACCATAGGGCTTGGCTTCATTGTTTTTTGTTATCTCAGGCTTGGGGAAAAAAACATGGACACAGAGTTTCATCCACCATTTTCTCCTTTATCTTGGGAGCTGGATTTTGATCCAACAACCTACATCAGTACCTTGCAAGGAAAACAGATCATCTGAACAGTGGTGCTGGCTGTGATGGTGTCCTGTTTGTCAGACTTCCATGAGCATTTTTACACATCATCACCTTTTATACAAGGTTGTTACTGTTTTTCTTATCTCATTGATGTTTTCCAGTAGATTCTTATCTCAACCCATTATTTCTGCTTTTTGCCCCTCTCTCACTACAGGCGGTGAGGGAAGGGGAGTGGTTACTTAGAGCTTAATTTCTATCTGGTTTTAAATAATGACATATATAAGCATATTGAGCTGTACCATAAGCTGTATAAGCATATTGATTTCAGCCCTGTACTCCTCTGAAGATTCCATTCAGTAAATAGCTTTTCTTCAAGTGGGGTGTAAGCTAGAAAAAGAATGGTCAATTCAACTTCCCCTTATGTTTACGGAATTATTTCTTTCACTTGCTGCCTTTCATTCCTTAAAGTGAAATAATTAGATGAAGTAGAAAAAAATTCCTTTATCACACAAGTTCTACTCCCCAGTACATATTTTTAACCTACAAGAACAATGTTCTGTAATTTTCGCTAACTCTAACAATAACACATCCATATATTTTGAGGAAAAGGGTGAAAGCAGCTGGAAACAATTCCATGCTTTGCTCACTGTGGCAAAGCTTCTCTGGCATGCAAGGCAAAAAAGATTATCTTGCAAAAAGAAAAGTAATAAAAAGCTAACACTTCAAAAATGCTCACTAACTTCATTAGAACTACTGAAGAGGACTGTAACTATTACCAAATCACTTGAATGATTTGTTCAGATGATCTGTTTTCCTTGCAAGGTACTGATGTAGGTTGTTGGATCAAAATAAATAGATGCATGTACTCACCAGGATGTGCTTGTAAAGACAAGATAGATAAAGAAGGAAGACAACAGTAACAAAAGTTGGAATTTGCTCTGAAGATGGTTTTGACTAAAAAATGCAGGGAAAAAAATGCAGCCAAAAGGTATTCAACATGTGAACAATTCTATTTGGAAGGACGTAGAAAAAGTGTACATACTGTCCCATGAAAAGAAACAGCCAAAAGTCAGTGAACTGTCATGATTTTTTTCTGTTCTGAAATTCAACTAGATCAAACACTTTTAGAGAAGCAGAAAATCCCTAAAGTTAATTTTCCAGACAACTAATATCTCATCTGCTAGTTGTTTCATTCCCAAGAAAGAGTTCTTAAAAAAATTAAGTTGTTACAACACTCCAACATTAGTGCCTCTGCCTCAGTATTTTATCTCCCACTTTCTAGACTTTATAGTTTAATAGTAATTTTTGCCAAGCAGATGATTCCCTAAAGAAATGACCTTACCGCCACAGTTCCACTTCTTCTTGTGACATAGATGCAGTCCTGGATGATTCTTTGTAGAAGTTTTTCTCAATTGGAGGCAAGCCTTAAACAATCAGAAAAATTCAACTTGAATCAGCAAGAAATAATACGGTCAGTGTAAGTCTGCTAAAGTTTAAGATGGAAAGCCCAGGACCCAGAAAGTGCCTTGAGCTAGGACACTAGCTGGAAGTGATGGAATACCACTGCTCATATAAAAAGATGAAGGCTGAGACAAACACTTCACTACCTGCAAAAAAACCCACTTCCCCACATTTCAAGTTCTGAAGTTCAAATTCCTTTCTACTAGCCTATATAGTAGTATATTTAACAACTGTTAGATTTTTTTTCCCTGTGGCCACATACAAAACAACACCATTTTCAAAGGGTAACTTCAAAATACCACATGAGCAGCAAGTTTAAGTCTTGGCACAGTAGTCAGTGTCCTCCACGACCATGTTGAGAAATGCTAACATGGCCAGCTCACTGCAAATTCATCACTATTTTGGGCTCTGAAAAATTCAGTCATCTCTAAGCAAGTATTAGAAACGCTTAAGCATTCCACCAGATTTACCACATAAAGACAAGTATAATACAACCAAAATTGTAAAACTAACCTGCCCACTTCATGGATTCATATTTGGCCCTGTTTTCTCGAAGAGAGGCCCAGTTAATCACTGGTTTCTTTGGGTTATTTTCAGGCTTGATAATGTCCAAGGTTTTTCCTGCAGAGTTAGTAACAAAATACTGCTGTTTGATGGAACAAACCATTCTCTCTCCGTGGGAAGAAATCTCTCCTCAAAACAAACATTTTTTTTCTATTGCAAGACTTCATATATTTTAAATAGACATGAAACATATAAGTGGAAAAAATCTTTCCTAGATCTCTGCCCTGAAACATTGCTAAAACATGTACTAATTCAGTTTTGATAAAACAAGAGAAACATTTCAACATCTTTAGCTACTTAAAGGAAGTAATGATGGGTTATGAAATGCTTCTCCTCCACCTATAAATTAGGCTTCTTGTGCAGCAAGCTTTTGAAAAACTTGTGAAACCAGTAGATGATATGCAGACAGAAAGCTTTAACAGCTACAAGAGCAAAGCTTAGGTCCAAAGCATCCAACAACACCACAATAAAGACTCAGTCTAGTTATATTCTATACTTCTTTTTTGGTGAGGTTAACACTTTCTAAGTAAGTGCAGTTTTACACTGAAGATATAAATAGCAACATAACTGTGTGGAAAATTAGTGGAAAGGCAGGAAACATAGGGATAACACTGTTGCATATCCTAAGGTAGTTTTAAATATTTCTAGTCTTCTTGAAACATACTCATCCAACCCTCTGGGACACTTCTGAAAACAAAACACACAACTACTCCAAACCTTATTCTAAGGCTGGAACATAACTCCTGGATCCCTTCTCCCTAATCAGTGCATCAGATCAACAATTGTTGATGGTGTCTGCCTGTGCAAAAAATTGTTGGGAGCACATACAAGACGTACCAATAATACAAGCAGCATCCAAACATACAAAAATTATTTCTATACCCATGTACCAAAACTACCACAGGAAAGCCTAGAAAAGCCAGGCATGAAGTGCAACACCAAATCTTAAAACATTAACTTCCCTTGAAAGTAGTAGGAAGTCAGCACGGCCCATGCTATGATCAGCACTTTGTAGACTGACTTTACAAAAGTTTACTGAATTGTAATACTTCACAGATACGAGATTAAAACTTGCACTAGAGCCAGTGCTGGTATTTTGGAGGAATCAGACTGATAATGCAAGAAAGCAAAGTACAAGAATCAAATCATTCTGCATCAATAAAACTGTTGAAAACACACAGGAACTGGTTTTCACTGAAGCCTGGCAGTTTGGGGGGAGGAGGAAACTGTCCACAGTTGAAAAAAGGAGGCTATCTTGGTATTCCTGTTTTAAGGAGACGCCATTGCCCAAGAACAAGGTTTAACTTACCTCGTAAAATACTAATATAAAAACACTCCAGCAAACTACCAAATATATGGAAGACAATCCATAATATTTTTTTCCCCACAACCCCACATTTCTTACCTTTCTCTGTCCCACCTCTAACATAGTTTTGTCCAGAACTTGTAACAAGATTGTCAATCAGCATCTTGGCTTTGTTTTGCACATCAGTGCTGCCAAAAATCTTTACTTCAGATTCATAGGTTCCTCTTGTAACCTGTGTTCAAAAACATGACTGTGTTTTTATCCATACTACAAAGACAAACAGTATACAAGAACACATACTTTTTGATCCTTTTTTCCTGAAGTTTAGCTTGTTCTATGAAAAGGCCCTTTAATCCTTTTTCTAAAAGAAAAGGAAATAAATGCAAACTTAAGAAAAAAAAAAATCAATAATCTTTTCCTATTTTCACATACTATCTACCCTCACCCTATTGAGTTGCACCCTCAATTCCACTTCTTTTTTACCAGTTGTAAAACAGTGACATTATTGCACACTATTGTAATACCCTTCAATTTCTGCCAACAGGTTTACACAGAAACAAAACCGATTATATTCCCAACAGAGCCCATTTCTTGACAACATACAGCACATGGTACCTTTATCCTGGAACCTGAAGAATCCTCAAGTTCTTTAATTTTAGTTCCACCCCGACCTGTTATAAAGATACGCAGCAGGTATTACAGAGATTTAGGACAAACTGCCCAAACCTACACATTAATTGTATATACTTGGTTTGTGAACAAACCCCAAGACCTTCATATGTGTGTGTATCCACAAATAACAACCTGTGACACCAAACTGTTGCAGACTGCAGGCAACTCTTTTGTCAATTAACCAAATGCAAGGTTTATGTGTAGGGGAATGCCCTTCAGTAGAAGAGATGGAGGAGTAAAACTAGATCAAGAGATTGTCACCCCTCCTCCCTGCGACCAGAGGGGCTTCAGACCACTTGCACACTGCTGGCCTTGAGAAACAGACCTCTATTCAATTACTTTAGGGAGGATAAGTTTTCCTGGCGCGTGGCAGAAACCCTGCAAAAGCACCCTGCCATGCCTAGGTGGAGAGAGGTAAACGGGAACTTCAAGGGGCCCTTTCACGGCCAGACGGACGGAAGGCAGGGATGCACTCCCTCAGGACACTGCGGGGACGTCTCCTCCCCTCCTCCCCTCCCGCTTGCCTCAGCGGGCCGAGCACCCGGCCCGAGGGCGCACCCATCACTCCCTATGAAAGCCCCGACCAGGGCGCTGTCGAGGTGGAAGCAGAGCGGGGCTGCCTGCACCCGTCCTTACCTATGAGAGCCCCGACCAGGGCGCTGTCGAGGTGGAAGCAGAGCGGGGCCGCAGAGTCCTGAGCCTGGTCGGCCGCAGCCCGGGGCGGCCGCGCCGCCCGCCTCGGGCCGCCGGAGCCTTCAGCGCCTCGCGGGGTCCACCCTTCCCCTCCGGGACTTCCCGTGCCTTTCCCCCATCGCCCGCCGCCCTCCAGGGAGGCGCGGCCCCACGAAGGGGTGCTGGGCGACCAGCACAGCGACCCGGCAGCAGCGGCCCGCGGCCAGCCCGGCGCGCCGAGCTCCTCGTCGCTGCTCGCGTCCCAGTCCGACATGGCGGCATCACCAGGCCCGGCCGCCCATGCGGAGGGACTTGGCGCGTCTCAGGCCCCCGGGCGCGCTGATTGGCCGGGGCGGGCCGCTCCTTGAGCTGTGATTGGCTGGCTCCGCACGGGGGCGGACGCTCTATGGCTGCCCCTGCTTCTTTTCACGGAATCTCGGAGTCGGTTGGCTTGGGAAAGGTCTGTGCATCATCGAGTCCAGCCTGTGATCGAGCAGCACCTTGTCAAATAGACCATGGCACTGAGTGCCATGTCCAACCTTTCCTTAAGCGCTTGGAGCACGGTGACTTCTCCGCTCCCTGGGCAGCCTGTTCCAATGCCCAATGGCTCTTTCTGCAAACAACTCATTCCTAGTGCATAACCTGAACCGGCCCTGAACACACTTCACTGCTGTGTCCTCTTGTCCTGTCACTGATTGCCTGGGAGAAGAGACCGACCCCCACGTGGCTACACCCTCCTGTCAGGCAGTTTTAAGTCATAAGGGCCTGCATGGGCTTCCTTGCTTCAGGGTAAGTAACTCCAGCTCCCTCAGCTGCTCCTCACAGGACTTCAGTTGCCCCAGACCCTTTGCCAGCCTTGTTGCCCTTCTCTGGACTTGCTCCTGCACCTCAATGTCTTTCCTGTGGTGAGGGGCCCAGAACTGGACACAGGACTTGAGATGTGGCTGCACCAGTGCTGAGTACACAGGGACAATCTGCCCTGGTCCTGCTGGCCACACTAGTGCTGATACTTTCTGACTTCCCCCTCTCCCTGCTCCTCTGCTGGCATGGGGTGGCCCTGGGTTGGGCTTAGCTGAGGAGGAGGAGGAGGCAGCAGAGGCAAGAACATAGCTGAGAACATGTGGGAAGCCCCCAAAGTCTGTATGGTGGAGGGGGAAGGTAGGCAGCCTGAGGGGAGGCCAGGGAGTGAGGGTGGCACTGTGTAGTGCCAGGTGCCCAGGCTGCTATCATGCTGGTACCTTGCAGTCAATTTTTTAAGCGAAGGCATAATACTTAATCTCAAATGAAGCCTTAAGGATGCTTTAATGAAGTATGTTCTTGAAGGCCTCTGGAGGCCATCTGGTCCAAACCCTCTGCTTCAGTAGGGATTAACCAAGAACCAGTTGCCAAGGTGGCTTGTGACTTTCTCCAAGGATGGAGATTCCACAACCTCCGTGGGTAAACTGTGCCAGTGCTTGGTTGCCATCACTGTGAAAACAATAGAGAAAACCAAATCAAACCAAAGAAGACTTAACATATCCCATGCCCTTTCAATTACACTAAAAAGAAAGCTAAATGGGTATTTAAATTTCCTTGTTAGGTAGGGTCCTGCATTCTTATTGTACAGAGTTGAACAGGGAACATTTATGTGTGTGTCTTTATGGATGCACATCACCACCTGTACCTGGTCGTGGCAACCTGCCAGGTAACCCAACAGGAAAAACTACTCTCTGCTGTCTTCTGACCCTTCCCTAATAGCTCTGTGCACACAGAAGCAAGGCCACCTGGTTTAACACAAGAAGAGAATGTGTACATTTGCTTCTTTTCCTGTCCTGTGTTTATTCTTAGGTAAAGCTTGGTAGTGTTCAGATTGGCTGACATGGAAAACCTCCCTTTCTGGCAACCGTGGCTTTAAATTTCAGTATCTTAAGATGATATTCATGAGAGAGGCTGGGGATCACCTGCACGTGGAGATATCTGGGTCCACTCTTAAAGCCTCCACAGAGGCAATGACTTCACCACAAGAAAAGGCTCTCGATGTTTAGTATTTTACACCCAAATAATGAAGCTTGTCTTCAGCCAGATTGCAGGAAGAGCAGAATGGAGAAAGTAGGCATGTTGTAAATGAGTGTTTCAGGTTTGGTGCAGTAACATTCTACAGCAACTTTCATGATCAAATGCAGAAGAAACGGCTTCACCTAGGCCTCAAGTTAAACTGAGATGACAGATGTGCCTTCCATGAGAAATCCTGCTCACCACACAGGCCCCTGATTGCCAGTCCTGAATCTATTACCATTTATCAAACAGGGAAGGCAAAAATAACTTACTTCCAACCTCATTTTCATAGAGGAGCTGCAACATTAAGTGAAAGTAAACTGCTGTAAACAGCAACTGATCGAGTCAGACTGGTTTCTGCACATTTTATTCTAATTAACTTCCTTTGTGATGTTTGGTCCACTTAGTAAAAAAATTACAAAACTTCAAACAATGAGCAAGTGTAATTGTTTTTTCTTGCCTGATATGTGGTCACACCATACCATCTTTTATGTAAGGAAAAAATCCAGTAGTCACGGTACTTTTCAAGTAATTTTTATTAACAACAATATGGATTCAACTTTGTCAAGAATTTACAATTAACATTGTAATGTACTGGCTAACATTGCAATGTCAGTGGAAGCAGCCATCGTGCTTTCTAAGCCTGCTGCAAAACTTTCTTTTTGTCTTTCAAAGAAGTCAAAAATGCTTCCAATAGCAGATGACATTGGATATGTCTGGAATTGTCCTGTGTGTGGCCACAGCTGAATAAATGGCCACATTTGCATCCAGAAGAATGGACAGGAAAATATTACATGCTTCCACTGACGTTGCAGGGGACAAGTCTTATTTCAAAAACAAATTAATCTTTTTAGACAGTGACAGCACTTTGTGTGATGTAATCCATTTGAATAAAGTCAATTAACACACTTGGAAAAAAAATGTAAAGCAGAAATACCTGGGACAAATTCTTTTCCGTATTTCATTCAAACCTAGTGAATCCAAAAGGATTGCATGACGTATGAGTCAGGATAAAAGTTGGCCCAGAGAGGCAAGTTCATTTCTAGTACAGGTGGTTCAGTTCCTGTAAGGTCAGTGGAACTGAGTCTGATTATCGCAACGGAGGCTGAGCTTCGCCCAGTTGGGCAGTGAATTCATTGAAGTCAGTGAAGCCATCCAAGGAGGAATTTAGCCTTGGGTGTTTAAACTCTTTTTTTCCTCCATTCCTTTGCTGTTATATTTTCTTTTCCTGTTTATTTCTATTTTCTGAATATTCTGTTTTTCTCTGTGCTTTTAAAAAATGTCCCTTCTCTCCTTCCCTTTTTATATCAGTACTTTGTGCGTTATTTTTTTATATAGTCAATGTGACAAGGGTAAATTCAGCTAAGTATTAGTTTCCTCAGGAAATAACTGGAATATTATCATTTTCACTTCAAACAGATGCCCAACAAAATCAGGATTTGAATCTGAGTTCCTAATTCAAGAAAAATTCTTGAATTTCATAGAATGAATGAATTCCATAGAATTTTTGCTTGAGTAAGGATTGCAGGTCCCAATCCAGAAATACTACTGTACATCAGATGTTCTACTATACCTCAGCAATTCAGCATGATTTGACGTATCACAGAAAAGCGGGTGAATTACTCATCACCATACTATAATGAGAGCAGTCACTCTAAGTAGGAGTATCTCAAAAATATATGGAACAACTGTGGGCACTGTAAATAAAAGTGTATGATCTTTGCCATCTTGAACCCTAGGCTAAAACATCATATTCATATTTAAATAAAAAGTATAGATCATATAAGCCAGGAGCAAATACAAAATTTTGAACAAATAATAGTCATTGAAATCATTCTTTTCAGCTCTCTCTTTATTAAGGTAGAGGAACATGCTGACCAGAAAACAGTTATTTAGATAAGGCTTAAGTCCTGAAGCTCTTACTTAATTTCAACTTCTCTCCTCAAACAATTCTCAAATGGATTGTAAATCAGAAAAAAAAATTTCTTTGTCCTGACTCATGAACTTATTAGTTGTCATGAGCTGGACTTTCATAAGGAGCTCAGGACAAGACTTGAAAATCCAGATAGGCCCTTCTTTTTTGAAACCAATGAATGACTGTCAATCATGACACTGTCTTTGAAAGAGAGAGCATAGAAACTCCTTATGAGGAAATACAAGTAAAGCTTATAAAAATCCAAACAAACAAATCTTCCTCTTTAAAATTTCATATATTCACTACTCTTTCTATTTTCTATCAATATTATGTTAAAAAACCCTATATGATAAGACTTGCATCTACAAAAATAATAATAATAATGGTGAGCATAAAAGAAAAAAAATTAGAATTTTAAACCTTAATTTGAAAAGATACGATCTTCTGGATTTATCAGTACTTTGCAAAGACATTAATATTTTCATACATAATTTATAGAGCTCATTCTTTTGTGCACAAAATTGTATTAAATAAATTAACTTAAAGTTAGAAGGACTCAAGCATCTCATTTAAGGCAAAAATACCAAGTTTCTGTGAGATAAATTATCAGCAAACCCCAAGGCCCTTTTTCTGTGCAGAGTCGGGACAGGCAGGGCCATTGCTCAGTTCTCCCATCGACGCCTTCCGGGTGCAATGGGGGTGCAACCATCTGCTCCTGCAGATGAAGGTGGAAGAGTGGTGTCCAATTCATGATGCCTTGGTTTTCAGTCTCGTCAAGGAGGGGAAGGGAGTTTCACTATGGGCACACAATGCCATGTGCCCAATCACTTGCTCCTTAACTGAACCTAACTGCACATTTATGCTTAGGTCAGCAGGAGGCTTCACAGGAAAGGCAAGAAAGGCACCATAAACAGGAAAAAGGGAAAAATAGCCTAAAAAAAAAATCTTAAAATTTTAAATTTTCAGTACTTTAAACTTACATATCTGTCTGGATAAACTGCAGACATTCAAACAAGTTAAGTGAACTGAGATGTGGAAAAATACCTATTTATCCTCACAAAATTGCTGTTGTAATTAGGCTTCTGTATGGTCAGATTGCACATAAAAGAAAACAGGAAAGGCTGAATGTGGTGAATTATATGGCAAATTAGTGGTGAGGAAATTGTGCTTCAAGGTGTCTTTCAGGATTTAACAACTGAAGTTTGCTCCAGCATAAGCCATGGAACACAGTGTACCATCCATGGATCCCGTACAATGACAATATATACACTCAACAGTTTGCATGTACTTTCACGTAATAAAGTTGTCATGTAACATCCAGGAATACTTCTGTAAAGCAAATGGAAGCAGAAGTCACAATGATTTCATAGTAAATAGATCAGCTCCTTCACAATACAATCTACAGCATTTAGCCATGGTTAAGACTGGAGTGATGTTTTCAATGTACATAGCGAGTTCCCAGTGGGTCTGGGTCTTGAGAAAACACTGCCCTGAGTGAGCTGGCACTGGCACACCCATAACATTCCTGCTGCTAGAGGGAAGCTCAGCCCAAGCTGGGTTGTCTACAAGCCTGTGGTGCAGGTGGGGTGTAAATCTGGCAGGAGGCAACACACAGAAACCTCATTCAGCTGGGAAGAATGAAAGCCTGTTTAGGCTCTGCAAGGGTTCTCCCAGAGGCAAAGCCTTGCTGAGGATTTGCAGGCACGGACTAACACTGCTCCTGCACCTCAGCAGAAGTGAAGTGTAGGCTAGAGTAAGAAAAAAGAGGATGTATCATGCAGGAATGCTCAGTCTGATTAGGCTTTGAATTAGAAAATTTGGGTTTTAGCAGGAAGGAGTCTGAGAGTCCTGTGTTGGAAAGTTCACAAGAAATGACTGTAGTTGGGATGCAGTGTTAAGCTATAAGAGTAGGACCAGTTTCCCTGTCTCCTCTTCCCCTTCTATTAAAAAAGCAACAAGCCCTTGCCTTATTTATTTTTTTTTAGTTAAGGTGGTTTTCTCTATTTCTATTTCTGATCGCCTGCATGGCTTTTTTTTTTTTTTTTTTTTTTTTAATAACATGCAGTATCTGTGAAAAAAAAATGTAACTTTTTCCTTCTTTACCTTTCTTGTTTTATTTTCTGGGATGATTTCCCTTCCTGACTATCTAAATCCATATTATTATTTATTTATTTTCCCATTAATTGTGTTGTCTTTCTCCCTCCTGTTGTGTCCTCTTTAGTTTTACTCTGTGTTTCAGTTCCTCATTTTCTCTTCTTACCCAACCTTATGAAAGTGCTGTCATTGCATCAGGCTGGGACTGCAAGGAAAATTGCCAAAATTTTCACAAGAAGGAAATATTGCTTCTACAATAAAGGCAGCACCTGCTTCCCTCCCTCACCCACTGCTGCCAAAATGGTTCAGATTCACAAGTCAGCTTCTAAATGAGACTGGAAGAAGGAGAGATTCCCTTGAATTTTCAGCGCAGTCACCCACATTATCCACTTCTGAGGTCAGACCCAATCCTTAAAATACAAACCTTTTATAACAAAATAGTTCCTGTTATAAAGAACAATGTGACAGTGGTGTGTCAGGTACTTCTGCCACAGCACTAAATCACCAAAAATCAGATATTAACATACTGTTCTTCAGAGCTAAAAATAACTGATTACTGATGAGTTAATGTGTGTATCTTGTGACTGGCAGCCATTCTAACCCCATGTTATTCATCTCCTTGGTACCTTGCTAGCAGCTGTAGATAATCTTTTTGTTGTAAACATAAACTATCATCTAAATCAGGACATTATATATATATTTAATTAGTTCAGAAGCAAAGTGCTTTAAACCTTAAGATTTTTACTTCTGCCCCGTAGAAACAGCACAAGGTCTAAATACTCAAATTTTTGTTTTTTGATACATCCTGCAGCATTAGCTTTGTAGGCAACTCATTATTTAAACCTACTGTACTACATGAAAGGCTGCTGTACTGTAGGTGTAAATTTGGATTAGCCATTGCTTAGACATGCATTTTCATGCAACTAGGAAATATGGGCTCATTCAACTGTTTTGAAGATTCATCCTGATTTTTGTGATTTTATCTTATTAAAAGACTTTCAAAACAGTTCATGCTATGATATGTATGACTAGAGGAATGACCCAGCCAATGAAGAAAGCCAGGAGTTATTTAAGTTTGACGTGGAGCAGATTGAGTGCTTCTGTACCATCCCCTGGCTTGCAGATGTTTTGAGATGATCTTGATATTCCAGTCCTTAGAGAGTCAGCAGAGAGAGTTGTTTCCATTAACGGGCGTGAGATGGCTTCAGTAGTCTCTGTCCCTGCCTCTGTATCCAACTCTTCATCCGTTATAAATAATTTTGACTCCCTCCATTTGGAGTATACATCTTGGCTACCTCTGGAACCACTGGAGTCACTGCCAGCAATTTGTATATTCAGTTCTTCTGTTGACTGTATAAGGTTTTGTACAGATAAAGATTTTCCTAAATCCATTTGCACCACAGGTTTAACTGAGAGCAAAGGTTCCCCTTCTGTATCCAGACTTTTCCTCCATGTGAGATCCTTTGTTGCACTGGGCTGTGCAACTTGTCCATTATCCTTTGATGCAACAAGGCAAGCGGTGACATTAGAAATATTTTCCTGTGTGGTTACAGGAATAATATGAATGGGCTCAGGCCTATGCTTCATCGATGAGAAAGGTGGTATTTGTAACGTTGTCGGAGTTGCTGGCTTAGTTGTCTGGTTTATTTGGTTTGATGTGTTATTAACTGTTGCAGGTCCATCATTTGGCACTTGTGTTGCTTGACTATGCATAGCTGGACTAAAAGCATAGTAAGCCTGAGTGCTAAATTCATTTGGTGTCAGTATGAGCTGTAGGCCACGAGGCAGATTGGCACTAGCTGATCTGGATACACATCCACTAAGTTGTGCAGAATTAGACAAATCTTTGCTGTCTGATGGACTCTGATAATCAGAAGTCTGCTCACACTCGAAAGCTGGCATTTGAAATGAAGCCAAAGTGAGCGCAGATGCAGATCCTTTTCTCAAAACTTGTTGATAAATATCTAATAGACAGTCCAGTTTTGACTCAATGGATTGTACCTGTATGAGAGGAAAAGGTCAACATTAGTGCCAAATACTAATTTAAAATATCTGAAACCTAAGCAAAGGGAAAATGTAACTGCTGAAGAGAAAAATGGAAGTAGCTTGATGTACGATATTGACCCTTGAAAAAGAATATCAGAAGCCGTGTAAATTTTTCATAAGCAAGCTGAGAAAAGGGGAGAAAAGGTTAAGGTAATATGATTCATATGATTTTTATTTCAATGTATAAATGAAGCAGATATTAGAAAAAAAATTGTACCTGTTCAGCTTTTGAAACTGGCAATAGAACACAGAAAAAGCATGAGCAATAAAGCAAGACGAAGTAACACAGATAATCACTCTACCTGTTTCTCCACTTTGACTACCCGCCCTAACATACTGACGTCATCAGTTGTCTCATGCTCTGCAGGGTTCTTTTCTCTGCTTCTTTTATCTGCTGTGATTTGTCCTTTGCCAAGAATTTGGTCAACACTGTAAGAGAAACCAAAAGCAGTTGCCATTCCTGGAAATGGCGTAGATAGGGAAGTGTTTGCTATATTTATATGTTAAAAATAAAAATCACAGTACTTCAGGAAAGCACTCAAGGAAGAAGACAAACATAATTTTATTATTTAAGGGAAATGAAAAAAAAAAAAAAAAGTGATTTTTGAGCATATTAGACTGCTTTTTTTTTGTTGTCACTAACCAGGAGCCAGAACTTAGCCATCATTTGGGAAAGCCAGGGCTAGACTTGCAGAAAGGGGGAAAGAGGAGGTGACCTGTCTAGTTGCTTGATGTTATGGAGAAACAGACATACCAGTGCCACTTCCAGCTCCCTCATCCTAACAACAACATCTGCTCCTGGGAGAGTTGTCAGTTTGAAGCAGGAATCCCTAACCTCTGATAATGATAGATATGATGTAATGTTGTTTGGTTTGGTTTTTTTAATTACTATTGCTGGGAATCTCTAGCATAAATACATAAATACATAAATACTACATTACCAGTAGTTCTCAATTTGTTTTATGTGAACGGAGGAAGTATGGGATGGGAAAGAGGCAGTTCTCAATGTTTTCCTCATCCTTTTGACTAAAGTCCTTGTATACAAATGGACTTTACAGATAAAGGATTATTTTTTCTATTGTTCAGATTTCCATTTTCTGAGAAAAATTTGGATACGTGTTTTTTTGTTTGGTTTTGCCCACAATTCAATTTGTGGTTCTGCTGTGTTCACAGAAAGAGAGGCTGCATAACACAAAACTGTTAAACTTTGCCAATATATTTTATGCAGTGAATGACATTAGATTCTTATGCAGAGTGTAACTAATTCTTTCCTTACCGTGACTGAAGACTCTTAATCCTGCATAACATGTCTAGATGACCTGCTGAATACTGTTCAATGACATCTTTGACATCATATGGGCGAAGCGTTTCCTTAAACTTTCTCTTTGCAACATGAAATTTCATAATTCTGTGGGGGAAAAGCATTTTATAGGTTAATTTTCAACAGTTGTGGAACCATAGGTATATTTCATTGACAAAATTTGATAGCTCATTTTTAAATGGAAGGTTTTTTCAATACAGCTTGTGCAGGTACTTTCACCTGGTTGTTTTTTTAAGTACAGATGCACTGTAGCTATGTCTTTGAACTGTTTGAGAGATCAGGTAACACTTTCAAAGACTGCAGAGCATGTTTAGTATATCAGTATATACCTGTTCGACTTTTTTATGCTAGGTGCTTGATATGAAAGGTACCGAAGTACATGCCTGACTTAAACCTTGGATTAGTTTCACTGACTTGAGTGAGATATCATGTCATAGGATACTTCTGTTCTTGTTACAGGAAATATTTCTTTAATGAATTGATTACACAAACTTAAATAAAAATATTCTTGTTCTGGTGTTCATTTTAAATTCCTTGCTCTCCTCTTTGTGGGGAAAAAATAAAAGCACCCAAATAATTTTTCATCAGTTTTTGTTTTTTTAGTAAACACTTAGGCCTAAATGTTTGTTTTCAACTTATTTGGCTGACTTAAGATCAAATTTTGCAGGCTGAAGAGAAGTTTTTATGTTTGTTCCAAGTATATTGTATATTTGGAATATATAGGAATTATTGCTTAATTAGCATTCATGAGTTTTTCCTTGAATTTTTCTGCAGAATAGTAAAGTTTCAGATAACAGTAAATATCCAAGACTGATGAATAGCATACATGTTTTTATGTGAGTCTTTCACAAGTTTCTGTGATATGTGACATGAACATGTGATGTCCCCTGAGTAGCTCTTCTTAGAATGGAAAGCTTGATATTAAATCACAAATTTTAAACAATAAAAATGACAAATTTGGAAAGTAAATGACAGTGAGATGGTTTTCCTGGTCAGCTGGTAGAACCTGAAGTTTTCCTTGGTTTACAGTAAGAATTGGGAGAGAAGACAAGGGATCAGGTGTATTGGCCATTCTGGCCTGTCCTGCAGAGGTTATGAATTCCCATTAGGGCCAAACCGCTGATACTTGCTATCTATTGCAATTGAAAAAGCAGAGACTGTAAATTGGTATCCTATCCCAAATGCCAATACTCATGATAATATATTCCCTCTGTGTTTATTATATGTATTTAGCAGCTGTAAGACAACAGATTATAATAAAACCCAAAACTTGGCTCTCACTCTCTGATAAAAATAGATTAGTAATGTTTTAGTGGAATTTAGAAAAGCCATACTTCATATAGTTAGGACAGACATTATGATAATAGGTATGTAGAGTTGCATTGATAGTATATAGTGATCCTCTGCTGATTTTTGTATCATACATTCATCTTCTTACAGATAATGTCTGCCTTTTCTTGCAGTACTTGGTATTTCCCATTCTGGTAACTTTCAGTTAAAAATGATATTGTCACTGGTATAGAACTTGGAACTGTGATTCTGATTGTAGAAATTAAAAATGGAAAAGGCCTGTTAGGAGCAGTCCATCAACTTGACACTTCAGGACTGATCTCCTTGCGCTTTTAAATATATTGGATCATGGGCTTTCCTCTTTTGCATTACCAGTAGTTCTACAGACCAATGGCTTTTGGTATCTTTTGTAATCTGGAAGCTTGTGAAACTGTGATGAATCTGGGATGCAGATTTTTTTTCCTTAGCTGTCAAATTATGCCAAGATGTTGGTTTATAAGACCCTGACAGCCTAATCTTCTGAATCTAGTTCTTTGTTGAGGTTACAAGCAATGAATAATGCAGCTGACATACAAAACAGTACAATAGTTTTGTTGTTATTATTGTTATGTTTTGGTGGTCACAATTTTTTACTTCATGCATTTAATAAAGTAAAAATATGAAACTCTATTAGAAAAGAAGAGCCAGATGATTATTGGCATAATTGAAGACAACTGAATTTACCACAACTGGGTGATTTTACAAGGGAAGAGGCAGAAGACTAATTTATATTAACAACCATGGAAGCTTCTTAATCAATTAGCACAAAAGTCTTCGTTACTACTTTGCAGCTTTATAACACTTTTTTTTGCTTATCAAAGAAGTTTGTTTATAATGTTCAGAAGTCAAACAGAATTGAAAGCATCACAGCTGTATCAGTGAGCTGCAACTGTAATATTTGTGGTTTAGGTATTAGCTCAAATGATTCCATCTTAATTAATTTCAGCAGGGTTTGGAACAGACCCATATTGCTTACTTCTTTTTCTTCAAGTACACAGAATTTTACATAAATTGTGCAAAAAATATTGACCTATTAAAAACCTGTCATTTTAAAAGCCTGCAAGTTAATTAAGGAAAAGAAAAACAATTCTTTCAGTGATGGAGCCTTGCAACTGCTTTGCAATCATTAAATTTGGTTGAATCTCCATAGTTATTTAGTATCAGTTTTAAAAACTCAGTCGGCTTCCTATATCTTGAAATTACTATGTAATTAGCTTTCTTTACTGTGAGGGTGGTAAGGCTCTGGAACAGACCACCCAGGTAGGTTGTGGATGCCCTATCCCTGGCAGTGTTCAAGGCCAAGTTGGATGGGGCTTAGAGTAAGCTGCTCTCAAGACCCAGGCAGCCTTGGAGCGACCAAGTGGGAGGTGTCCCTGCCCATAGCGGGGTGGTCGGAACTGGATGGTTCCTACGGCCACTTTTACCCAAACCATTGTATGATTCCTTATGTTTGGACACCCATCCTGATATATTACGTACAGCTACGTAGACTGTGAGTTCCTGTGGGATACAAAGGTAGTTGCAGTAACCCATCCGTACGAAAAGCGGGAAACGAGTCCCCAGCGATGCACAGCGCAGTTGTTCGGAGCCCTGCCCCGAGCCCGGGCGGAGGGGCGGCGCGGGCCGCCTTTCCCGGCGGCTCCGGCAGGGGGCGGCCGAGGCCCGTCACAGCGCCGCGCTGAGCGCGCCCGTCCGCCGCCGAGAGCCAGGCCCCGCAGGCCCCGCGGCTTTGTAAAACTTCGCTTGCGTGTTTAAATAGCTCTGTGCCAGGCAGCAAGGTGGTGTTTTATAACTCAAATCTAATGTGACAGACGATACACCGTTGTAAACCCACCCAAGCAACACGCGTGACAGTGTTCTGGTAAGAATTGGTCATAGAAAGTAGCTCAGTTCAGGGATACATCCAGAGAAGAGCAGAAAAAAAAAAACCATCTGTTGAAGCAGAAGCAATATATAAAAGTGCTTTGTCTAGAATTAATATCTAAACCACAGTTCCACTAATCTTTATGTACCCTGATAATTTGTGGAAAGTTACAGGTCCAATACCAACTTTTGTCTTATTGACCCATAGAAGCCAAAAGCAGCACCCATTTAATTTATCTGTTCTAAGATGCAGGATCAGCACTGCTCTGAAATTACCTGTATATGCACGTTGCATATCTTCCCTGGCTTTCACTGCATTTTAATTTGCATTCATGTTGCCTCTTTAGTATTAAAAGCTGTTTTGCTTGTCATTTAGTGTACTTTTCTGAGCCTGGCACCAAGTTAGAACATCTCTAATCCTTTGTGCAGCCCTGTCATACTCATGCCATTATTTTCAAAGCTGTGTCTTGTCAGTCTTGTCATTATTTCAGGAAGAAGCAGAGCTTCATTCTGCTGGGATTCAGGTAGAATCACCCATGGTTACTGCCTTTAATATTAAAAGACAGATAGTTTGTTTTATCCATAGCCAGATGAGGTGACCACAGGTTGGTTGCTCAGCTACTACGTCAGGAAAGCAAGTGCACAGGGATCTAACTGTGCTGGTTCCTCTGTCTCTCTACCCTTACCTTGCCAAATATCCCTTCTTCCTAGTAAAACTGTAAGGTGCAGAAGAGATCAGGATCCAACACAGAGAGGCCAGCAGACAAGAGTGCTTGAGAGACAGTTCTACTACATGTGAGGCAAGTGAGTCAAAATAGTCTTCTCTTTCATGTCTCGACCTGACTCATCCCCTAGCAGCCAGAAACATGATTTTCCCCCAAGCACAGTGCTGTCCTAGCCAAACACATGTATAAGAGCCTTGCCTAGGCTCTGAAGACCATCTGGCAGAAAAGAAACAATGTGTTTGGATTTAAAAGAAGGAGTGGTTCTGAAACACTACATTGAACAAATTCAAAATGACTACTAAAATACATTTTATAGGTGTTGCAGAAACATTGTAAAGACTGAACATAAATGGTAAATTATATTTTCCATCTTTGTTAAATATGTATGACTGTTCAACTATAGAGCTTATCAGCTCTAGAATTCTCAAGTTTCATTACATTTAGCTACAGTTTTGTTTGGTTTTTTTTTTTTAATTAGCAACAAATGAAAACATCTTTGCATTCACCAGAGTTAAAGAGAGAAAAGACCTGTTAGGTCAGTACATTCATCTTCCTGCCATTGCAGGTATTTTCTATTGCATATTTATTTATGCTTCTCAAATCTCATTTTATATTTCATAAATAGTACAGTAATTCCATCATTTCCATGTGGAAAGTATTATTGAAATGAGTTCTTCTTGCTATGGAAAATGATCAGAGATATCACAATATAGGGAAACAAGGTATCCTAATCTTCCTTTTAGTCTCTTTTATTCACATTCATCATTGTGAACTAACAGAGCTGGAAAATGCTACGTTTTTTTGTTAGTCTCCAGGAACTGTGCAGGATATTAATGGCTTTTTTTGTTCACAACAAAACTGGGGATGGTTGAGTAGTGCTGAAGAACCTGCTGGGACACAGACTCAGTGCACTGCTAGCAAGGACTGCTTTGTGCACTGCTCTGATCCCAGCTGGAGGCCATGGATGAGCAGGACTGATCCAGACTGGGCCCAAGGCATGCTGTGGTGCACACCATGTTTCATCACACTACCCATCTGTTCCCTACTCACTCAACATTGTGCAAATGCATTGAGCAGCTTCTCCTTACTTTCCCTACTCCCTCAATTGATCTTTCCTGACAGAGAGCTTGTGGAGTAAGAGGGGATGGAGCAGGCAGCACACAAGAGAAAAGACTCAGTTTAGGATGCTTTGAGAGCAGATTGAGAGCTTGATCTGTTACCAGACAGGTTTGCCTGGTGGGTCTTTAGTAGGACTAGTTGAGAGTTCTGTCTTTTTTGGAAAGGACCAAAATGTTGAGAACTTTTATAGGAAAGGACTGTTTTCTCCATCCTCTGTTTTGACCATAACAAAATGAAAGTTTGGGGATTTGTTTACTTAAAAAGCTGTTTTGAAGAATAAAGTAGTCCTGGAAAAAATATAAGTAAACAAGGTCAAAACTGACACAGCAGACTTTGAAATTACCAAAATGAAAAATTATAAATAAACCAGTTTTTGTCTTTTGCTATACAAGACTGTACAACCTGAGAGTAAGCAGCATATTTTAGGCTCCTTGCACAGAAAAAAAAAAAAAAAACACCCCAAATGTTTTGATTCCAAAAATGAGAGAGGACCTACTCCTGTAAACCCACAGGCATGAATTAATTTTATTAATTTCATTTCCCCCTAAAACAAAAGGGCCATTTGTGTCTTTGTAAAACAATTTGTACTCAGGTCTAAGCAGGAAAAAATAATTAGTCTCCCTTATAGCAATTTTTCAAGTTGATGTATCAAGAATGGATTCAACTGTCTGTGTTTATATTTGGGGTCTTTTCATAGTGCGTCATAAAACTGTGCGAGTGCCTTCTGTCTTCGCCTGCTTCTGTATACCAGATGCATGAAAGGAAAACCAGCCTTCACCCTCCCCCACTGCCTTTGCAATTCAAAGCTGTTTCTAAAAGCAAACTTCAAAATGAGGCACAAAGTTTCCATATAGGCAGATGTTATCATCTTGAAATTCTACAGTTACTATATAGAGTCTCAGATCCTTCTTCAGATGTTTGCATAGATCCCAGCACAGTCTGGTAACAGATACTCTGAATAATCAGAAAGAGGTGTATCAGCTACCTGATAAACTGAATTATCAGTCTCTTGATTTTGAGAGATTAAAGTATAGCATATACAGAAGTCTCAATATCATGGCATATTACTGCTTTACAGATGTCAAACAAAGGTAAGTTTCTGAAGCAAGATGCATGTGTCACTTGTAATCTTGCAAAACACTAAAATTTGCAAGGAGATAGGAGAGATTCATGGCTAATTGAAGACAAATGGAGATTCTTACTCTCAGCCTCAGTGGTGACATGAGTTGTTTTTCTAGTAGGCCAGACATGCAGAGTAAAAGTTGGAGATAATATAAAAATTTGATTCTCATCAGTTAAAAATAATACATATCTGAAACAATCCAATTTTGCACCTTTGCTTTTATTGGAACATTTCTGTGGATGGTACTGTGGTGAAAGTTTCCCATCTATATCCATCACATATAGTTACTTTCCATTTGAGCTGATAATGACTAGGAGCATCAAGCAAAAATGCAGATGATGCAATGAGCAATCCAGTGGCCCCTTAGAAAATGAGCTCCATGAATTAAATATTAAAATGTGAAGTCAATCTTAAGGAATTTGGGCAGTGTGAAGAATGATTATCCCTTGCCAGGACAAGTGGCAAGGTGCACCTGAAGCCAAGAGTTATGCAGTCTGTTTAAAATGCAGCACTACAGAGAAGCATCTTTGACACCAAAGTCAATGGATTATGCTGACTGTTCCTAAAGTGATCATTTCCATTTGAGGAAATAGGCTTGCCTTGCGCATAGGTGTCCATTGTGAAAAAGGGATTTCTGTCACCTGCTGAAACATTGCTGGCAGGAGATGGTTTTCAGCAGTAACATTTGGGTTGCCAGTTGCAGTGGCTGCAGTGGACACAGGCCTGTAATCATCCTGTGAGGTCATTTCCAGGCAGGTTGGAAAAATTGTAGGAAAAGATGTCTGCAAATGATCTATCAAGCTGTCTGTGCTAGTAGAAAAGTTTTAGAAACAGCCTTACTCACTATCTCTCTTCATTTTACTCAATGAAAAAGGGGAAGGAAATACAAGAAACCCATAGGTTATCATTGCATGAAATGATGTGATAAAAAGTTTGAGTGTTTTCTTCCTGTAGTACTGAGAAAACTCAGGCAAGGGTTTCTGGAAACATTGTCTTTCTGTAAGTTTGCAGAAATTCCTTTCGGCTGCTGCCTGTCTGTCTGCCTACCTTCCTGCACCCAAGAAGGGTGCTGGACACTGATGTGACTGTGATGCAGAGCCAGTGGGGTGGCCCCCAGAGAAAACCTGAGGTTTGCTGCCAGCAGATAGGGAATGCTTGAGCTCTCCTTGCCTATTGCTGTACACTTTATGGTGGGAATTTTGACTGTCAGGATTTATACTTCAAAATACTTTGGAAGATAAATAGCCTTGGCAGCCTCAAGAGGGTGAATGACATGTTTAAACTTTCAATGCAGGTAACTTTATAAGTTTCAATGCAGTTTGCTACTTTCTTGGAGAAGGAGACTATTTGTTTTAAATTATTTGGGTTATATTTAGTTTAGTGGATAGTGGTAGGCAAGGCTTTGCACAACTGAATGAATGCAATTATTCTGTTCTTACCAGAAGAAATTTGCAATAAAACTCATATGACAGTCTCAGGTATATGGAAATGCAATAAAACCCTACACTTTTAAAGGAAATAATTTTTCCAGGCAAGGTGATACATATACAGTAAAATTACATTGAATTGTAGTTTGGATAACATAAAATATAATGGAAAACAGCATCCATTACTCTCTTTCCTGTGTCAAATCATGTAACATTTTCAGATATCGAAAAGTCGATAACAGAACTGATAAAATATTTTAATTTAACTAAAATAGAAAGGAAGCATAATATATTAGCATTAGTTATGTAACAAATATAGCCATGTAATAATTTCAACTATCATTTTATGAATTAACATACAGTTTATCCTGACTAAAGAAAACTTAACTGTTTATTCATTCAGTATTTTCTACTCACCTGATAGCTCTAATGACAGTTTTAAGAGCAGGGGTGAGATCTTCTACAGACACATCACACTGGCACCCTTTGTCATCATAAACATCATCTGTTCCAAGACTAGTGTCAGCTGCAAAAGACAAGAGTAGACTAAATAAGAGAAATTTAAAAATATCTTCCTTCCTTGTCTTCCTTTTTTTCTAATAGCCTGCATAGTGGTTCTGGGAAAAGAAGGACTATGTATCAAGCATGACAGACCTCCATCAGTTTATGAACCATAGGATGCCCTTGTATATGTCTATGCTTGTGTCATAAAATGCCTAGGTAGTCCCAGAGCAAATAGTAAAAATTAGAAAGGAAGAATGCCCTATTGTTTTTCAAATTAATTAATAGCTGACTACCAGCGTGTTTATTCCTGATGTCCCATGGTTTTTTCATCACATTCTCTGTTTTATGGGAAAGCGGTGAGCTAACAGATGTAATGGCAGAATCTAAAGATGCTAAAGTTATTTTATTACTGTTTTACCACTATGGATCAACTTGACACTGAAGACAAAGGAGAAGATGATTTCATTTAATAAGCAGGCTGTGGAATGACCCAACACTTTATTACAGGTGAAAATAAACAAAATACTTTTTTTACCAAGAATGAATAGTTGCCACTTGAAACCTCAGAGCCAAGTAGGTATTTCAGGCTTCCTTTGTCATAAGCACTTAAGCCAAATTACTGTATCTACCTGAAAAAAACTGGATCCTTTACCATTTCCTAAACACCACCTCTGTGGAGTTGCCATCTGGGAATTAGCTAGAAATCTCAGAAGTGTCCATTGTACCTCAATACAGAAACAAAACAGGTACTGATGCACGATCAAGTGGTTTACAAGCTTAAATGTGCTTGAATGCAAATGAAGCAAGAAGGGGAGGGTAATGGATGCCCATACATCATCTGTGTTTCAAAGTCATGTGAATTACAGGAAAATTCCTTGGGGTAGGTGCTTTTCCTCCTAAATTATCTTTCTTCATCTGCATAAAGTCCAAGTGCCCAGAAGAATTTCAGTCAAAGTCAGTGTATTTCATCACATAAGTGTCTCTGCTTCATGAGGAAGAGAGTGTAAAATGAGTGACATGAAACAGAGAAAAAAAGATGTGATTCAGTGACCCTCAGTAACAGAGGAGATTTCTTTCCAGTCCTAGGTTGCTACCTACATTCATGCTGTTATTTAAAACAACAAGTTTAGTCATTCAGAAACACTTCAAGTAAATAATTTCAGGAGTTTAAATTATAAGCAGATTTGAAGTTCAGTCAGACACAAATGATTACAGGACATCCTTTCAAATTCCTTTTTCAGAAAGACTGCAAATTAAAGATGAAAAATATTTTTTGTCAGTCAAAAGTGCCTGAAAATGTCATGGTACCTTCTAAATCTAATAGGGATGCTGTCTTGGCATAAACAGTTTTGTACAGCATCTTCGAGAACTGGTAGGTATTGCTGCATTGTTTTCTTCACTGATTTAATGTTCAGCCATACGCATTTTTTGATTGTGGGTTTTTTTAATGAGTCTGGCAAGTTCACTACCCTTGGGAACATTTTTTCTTGTTGTTACTGTTGCTGAACTGGTAGATTTATGAGAAACATCTGTAGCTTTTAATAACAGGTGAATTCATCTTTGACAGATCAGCTTAATAAAGAAAGATGGCTTATAGCCAATGTTTAGGTCTACATGAAACAATCAAATGCAACCATTAAAAATTAAGTTTTAAATTGTAAAAGTGAAATTTTCATGCAAAACTTTGAAGTCTCTCTTTCCACGCTATTACTGTAAGTCATGACTACAATGATGTCAGGAGTGTTTTCTTCTTGCACTCTTTCATGAGCTTTGCTCCTGACTCAGCTTATCTTATTGATAAAATATACATCTCTCCACCCATCCTGTCTCACTAACATTTGGATCCCTGCCCAGAAATGTGACTAGGTGATATAAAATTTATAATTAGTTTGGTAGGTATATACACTACCTAAACCACCATCTCAGGACATGCTATGTATTCCACAACACTAACTTTCCAGGTGTCACATCTGATCAGCCTCTCCAGTTACCTCTCCCATTGTGGAAATCTCCCAGCTCATTTATAAGTGCCGTATTAAAACCAGAGCTTTTTATGCTACTGGTATTTCCAATAACTCTCTAAGGTTTGCATCTATTCAGTTATGCCAGTATAAATTAGGAAAAATACTGCTCAGATCACGAGAGCTATAGCCATCTAAACCCAGTGAAACAGGAGACTCCAACCTGAAAGTTTAAAATAAACATGTTTCTGTATGGTTGTCTCACAGATACGGTTCCTGGGTCCTTTGCCAAGTACAATGTCATTAATAAAAGGGCTTCCTTACCAAAGTATATCTTTGCAGAACTGTTTTGAGAACTGTGTGGTTCTGCAATTATAGTGTTCCATGTTGCTCCCTTGTGGATAAGAAACTCTGCAAAATTTTTAGACGGATGCTGGAAAATTCTTATAAATTTAAGCCAGCTTTAATAAGAGATGCTGCTCCTAATAAATCACCTCTTTTCTTTCTAATATTCCCTTGATAAGAATTTCCTTCATTATGGCAGACACTCAATACCACAGGTTCAAAAAAGCTTGTGAAAAGCTATAGCCTTATTTGATTCCCATGGGAAACATAAATGTTTCTTTAGGATACTGAGCAGACCTGGGAAAAAGTTTGGGAAATGCATAGTAGCAATTTGGAGAAAAAAATCCGGCTTAAAACACCACTGAAATCAAAGTTCACATTCTTACAAATTTTTCCAGTGGAAGCTCATGTTGTGTACCACATAGTTATGAGGTGAGATGTACTTGTATCCTTTCTGTCCCTCTCGAGTTCATTGTTGAGGTCAGGGCTGAGTTGGGGTCAGTTTGGCTGCTTTAGCAGCTCCAGCTGTTCAAACTTCTGCCAGCTCCCAGATGGAGCTAAGCCATGTTCTCCAAGTTGCTGCCTGTTCCCAGAGAGAGCCCTTCCTAGCCATTAATGGGACAGATAGACCTCCCAGTGCCAGTTCATGCCTAGCCCTGCTCACATCTACATCTTCATGCTTCCCCATACCCTTTGTCTGTATCTTCTGCTCTCCATTGGGGTGGCTGCGCGTGGTCCAAGTGAGTTCCACAAGGAACTGTGGGCAGCAGATGCTCTGCATGAACCTGGCTTCGCTGCCAGTCTTTCCTAGGGTTCTCTTTCCGTCCAGGAACCTCTATTACAAGCTAACCAGGGCTTTCAAGTCTGTTCCTTGGGCAGCTCAGGAATATGGCCTCAACGATGCCCAAAATGTCTATTAATATAGATTTAGACAAACCCCTGCAGGTCTCCTTAAGGAAGGGCTGTTAGTCCACTTGACAACCCAGACCTTTTTCTAATACCAGCATGTTGAGAATTCAGTATGTGTTTTGATCTTAAACAAAGAATGTGTTCATTTCACAACTGATGAGGCATCTGCCATTGTCTTATACTCTTTGACATTATTTACTTTGGGCTACTGTCTGGTCTTTGCCACTTTTTAATTTCTTCCTCTTTCTTCCCAAACAGTCTTTGATTTAATCCCACAGCAAAGCAGCAATTACCAAGAAATAGAAGAGGCATGCACAAGTCAGTAAAATTGTCTTGATATTTCCCTGTTTTTCACAGTATTTAGGCATTTTTCATGCAAACTCTAGTCATTTATGATCACCACAAATGAAAGGGGAAAAAAATAGGCTGTTCTAAAACATTATATGTCACCAACAAAAAAATTTACAAGTTTGTAGCTGCATTTCATATGGCACTGTGCAAAAGTTATTCACAAGGCTTCATTTATTATTTCTGTAAATAGTATGTGTTCTTTCTTAGAAGTGTTTTCTGTTGTTTAATAACATGCTTTGTAGTTGGGAAAACTGATACTGCTCTGATCACTCTCATAGCTCCTTGCTTTCAGTGTCAGTAACATTCAAGTAATTATCTGCCTGTTAAACAGAATCAAAAAGATTTTTTACTTTTTGTTTTCTGGGAACAGCAATATGCTAGCAACAACAAACCAGCATTAATAAGTGTGTAATGAATAATCCTATGGAAGTGCTTCTGACATAGTGACTGGTATGGTGATTCCAACATAGACCTTTTGACTCATTTTTTGGAAGCCTTCAGAAGCACTTAGGTCTTACTCTGACTGTGCAAGAGGCAGTTAGGGTTCTTCATGTGGGTGATATAAATAATTTTGCTGAGGCTTACAACCCACCTTCTCACAGAAACCACCTCTGTGACCCCCCACTACCAAGAACCAGGCCATGCTAAACCAATACAACATAGAAAAACCTCAACAGGTGCCTGAAGTTGATAGCCTGCATATGACTCGCACTATTCATGTTACAGCACAGTCTTGTGTTGGTTAAAAACACACTGGTTTGGAAAAAATGTCGGATTGTTTTTCATTGAAAGGTATGACTCAAGGTGAAAATTGGATGGTGGCCTGATTTTCACAGGTGCTGAGTTACTTTGAGCCATAGTTTTTAGGATTTATCATTATCAAGATTGAGAGTTTGAGTTGGGAATTGAAGTCCAGGCAATTCATAATGCAGCTCGACAGCCTGTTCCCCACCCTGTTCAGCAGCCTCGTGTGAATGTAGAGCTGCTCTGGCTGCCCAGGGCAGCAGTGCAGGGCACCCCAGTGTGACACACTCATCTCTACACTCATTTTCTGTGTGAGTGGTCAGAAAGAAAATGAGTGGGTAATTCAGTGCATCTAACTTCTGGGCAAGTAAAGTTGGACATAAATTCAAAGCTTTTGAGGGATAGATTGCCCCTGTGGGAGGTGCCAATGCATAGGTCTGCTGCAGCACGGGTGTCCAGGCAGCTGCTCTAGTATGAGACTCCAAACTCCCTTAGTCTTATATGGCTACTGAGCTCAGATGAACCGTCTTGCTCAAGAAGCAAGGATAGCAGCTTAATACTCTTGTTATTCATTCTTTCAGCCTCCTTTGTGAGCCAATAAAGCCTCTGCTGTGCTGCTCTAAGTAATGCCTAGGGTGTCTGCAAGGTAGGTGCAATTCCCTCAACTTTACCCTGCCTTTGAAGCACCTTTCTTCACTATGAGCATTTACTGTGTTGAGTTAGGGATTTAGCCTATATTCTAAAAAAAATAGAGATATCCTGTACATATTTTGTAGTATTTCTGCAGATGTTATAATACATAGAATGTTTCACAAAATCTCAGTTACTTTTTTTCCCTCAAGAATTATTCTGTGTACAAACATCTTGATGGTTTATGTTCATGTGATTCATGCAATTTCTCTTTATATAAATGAAATGTGTCTTAGCCTAGTGCCTTTGTTTAAATGTTTCATGAAACTTCTTACCTCTTCACCAGCTCTCATTATTTTCCTGTTTGTTGAACCCTTCAGAATACAAAATCCTTTCACCAACCCTATAACTGATTTTCTTTCCAATTTGCCTTTGCTTTAAAACATCAACAAGTTGACTCTCTCTCAGTACATAGTTCACTTACTTTGTTTTATTTTGATTGCTCACTTAGTTCCATAGGAAAAATCAACTGAAGAAAGCCACACTAATTGTGATGGAACTTATTAAGAATGCCCCAGAGCAGGAAAGGCAGCAGCCCATGTTTATATGCTTTCCACAGTAGAGGCCAGAAAAGGGAGGCCCAAGAGAGTGAATTATGTATTTATTTCCTTGATCTCTGGAAAAAGGAAAGACTTTCTTCTAATCAAGAAAGAAGGAAGAAGGTGGAACAAGTACTTCTGTGATGTGCTCTTCACATTAGATACTTAATATTTATCTGGGAAATTACACCAAAATCCCTGGTAGTAGACAACAGTGTTCAAGTGGAAAAATTAAGAAAGAGGGAATAAGACTGACAACATTTAAAAATACTGTTTACAAGGAGCTTTTATGAAATGGTTGCCATTTCCATGCTAGAAAGAAATTTCTCAGTAAAGGAAGGAAACTGGTGCCTCCTGTAAGGAGGAGCATTTTTGCACAAGCTTGTAAAATTTTCCTTCTGCCCAACCTGAGCCTCTACTCTGCTGGCAGTATGAATGGGGAGTTCTGTAGTGCTATATCAGTAGCCCATTTGTTGTCTTTCTTCTGAAATAGACAAAGCATTCCAGATGGGGAGGAGAAGAGGACATAATTTGAAACTGCAGAGCAATATGACGCAGAGTATCTTAAAGAATATCCCTAACAACATCTTATATGTTAAAGCACTTCTGAAAATTCTCTGATTTGGCTAAAATGGAAGATAGAATTGGTGGTAAGTTTTTTACATATTCTGGATATAATGGTATCGTTTTCTTTCTCTGTAAATGTATTTTTTAAGGTCAGAACCCTAATTTATATCAGTTATCATATAATGCAAGCAAGTTCCAAATATCTAAAATTCTAGCATTCCCTTCTAACAACTCTGTTATCTTTAGTTATTATTTGGCTTCTCAATGATTTCTGAACCAGCAATATTTCATGGAACAGCTCCCAGCACTTAATTAAAAAGGAATCCTTTTAATTTTGAACGATGATATGGAGGACCAGGAGAATTTCTAAAAACATTTCAATAAATGCACAATAATTATGCTGTTCAGAAGGCTGATCTTATTATAAATAGTAGGAAATTAGCCAGCAACTTTAGATGGCCATGTGAGAAAAGTAAAAGAAGGTGGCTTTAAATCTTTAGTGTGTTTTAGGCTTTAGTGTGTTTTTAGACACGTGTTTCCATTATTTTATATATACCACATCCAAGAAGTAAAAACTGTAAAATAATTTGCAACTATAGATAGTATCTGGAACTGTAGACTAATGAGCTAAATGTCACACTTAATTGACGGTCTCCCTGCAAGACCTTGTAGCACACATCTCTTGATATATATCTGATATTCCATAAGGTCCTCAAGGTCCTGTGCCCTGGGAGATTTCCAGGTATTGTTGCTGAGGGAGGTCATAGACAGGGTCAAAGGGTTAGAGGATGGTTGCTGTTTTTGATTCAGGTAGATACCTGAATCAGGTATCTGATTATACAGGATAGTCCTGTATTTTAAAAAGCATGAAGGATTTCCTTAGTAATGTTTCATAAAAATAAAAGTATCCCTGAAATGTTTCAGATTGGGTGCAAGTGAGTTACATGTGGGTGGGAAGTTTTATGAGCATCCTCTCAAAATTAGTTTTTATCTCATTTGTGTAGTCTTCACTGCAGATGAGGGTAGCCAAAACCCATGCAATCGTACTTCTCTGTGATGTCTGCTGCTGTTCCTCACAGAGCTAAGCTTAATAATCATTCACATGTGAGTGAATCATGCACATTGCCTGAGCAATGGTGCACAGCAAGTTCCTCAAGAGGTATCATAAAGAAGGAGACTAAATTATGGACTCATATGGCTAGGACTTTGGTTGGAATAAACGAAAATAATGCCTCAAAACCAATGGCCGGTACTTATTTAGACAAAAATGACTCAGCGCTTAAATCAGAATGCCAGATCTTCCTAGTTAATTACAGTGACAATGGTAATAAATGAGAACTCTCTCTGCTCTATGGAAGGCAATAACAAGAAAATAAATCTCTTGTCTAGCACAGATTGATATATTACTAAGAAATTTCATTCAAACTTTGACAACGTGCAGCTTTACTTTGAATCAGCAATTTAAGCTTAGATGTAGACGCAACCCAACTAAGGACTTCAGCCACATCAAGTGAACCTTATCCAAGGTCAAGCTGTTTATGCTGCTGAAAGGAAAACTTGTCTTTTTTGCAATACATAAATTACGTGGTAGTAACTTAGGACATGGGGGCTGAAATGCACAATTGCATTCTTTCCATGGCTCTTATGATATACTCTACCCTGAGGATTTTGTGCAAGTACTCTGTAGGGAATGAAAGGCTAGAGGTCATGTGAGTGTATAATGTTTGGGGATGGTGCAAGAAATCAAATATTTCCTTAGAGAGTTCTTTTTAATTAATCAAATGAAATATGTTTGTAATATCTCCAGTGCTGAATGCTTTTGATGTTTTATTCAAAAAGCCACACAATGTCTCTAGGTTACAGTAAAGGCACAATAACTCATTCAGAGGCTTAGAAGCATTAGATGGTAGAAAACAAATATAATAGGGTATTTTTGTCCCTCACAGAAAACTGCATCCACAACATAATATTGGTTCATTAATTCAGCTGTGGTGGTACAAGATGGGAGCATGATTTAAGTATAAAAGGTTCTGTTCCTCAGAAAGTCAGGCAAGCAGAAAACAAAACAGGACAGAAACACCATTGTAAAGAAAAGATTTTGTGCGGTTGAGTCTCTGTGGATGGATACACAACATACAGCGAGGCACAGGCACAGTGCCTTAAGCAAGGCATGTGATCACTGGTACTATTTAATAACTAGCACAGGCTCTGTCATGGGGTTGGTCCTGCTTCTGGGTATTCTCATGTTCTGGGCACCACTCCTCACAGACAGACTGGCTGCAGCTTCCCTGTTTTTGTCAACAGGGACCAAACCCATATTGCATGAGGAGGCCTTGGGGCCAGAGGTTGCTCCTGGCTCACTTTGTGTACAGGTGCAGAGCGGGCTGTGAGTGGCTCCAAGGCCACGCAGCACCTTTGCCCATGTGACATAGTACCCTTTTGGGGAAGGCTCTTCCAATACAACCCTATACAATCCTTTTAAAGTGTGTGCTTTGTAAAGCTTCACTATTTACCATTCTTGATTGGTGAAAATTTCCCTTTCATTTGCCTCATCCTGATAATTCCCTTCTAGGCTGATAACACAGATTGGAAATACAGCATTCTGGCACCTTTGTTAATCTGTGCAGAGTCCCCTCTTCAACAAGATTTCTGGAAGTTATGAACCACATGTCACCTGAGACTGCACATGTGTTAAAAATCAGATTATGTAAGTCTTGATATTCACTTTCACTCCCCTGTGCTGTTGCTAAATGCCCTAGAAAGCATTTCCAGTCAGGTGACCAAAGACTTCTCCAATCATCAAACCTTGCTCAGGTTTGGATTCCATTTGTAAATGCACATATGTAACTGAAATAATCACTGCCATTGTCAGACCCACTTTGTCAATGCCAATAAATGGTTTATAGGCATTTTCAGAGGATTGTTACAAACCATAAATAAAGCCATTTGTGCAATGGTTTTGGTCATAATCTTCTGAAGCTGCTATGCCAAAATCCTTTTGGGAGATACCCATGGCTGGCTTAAGTGTTTTACTTGCTGCCAAGAAATTCTCTTTCTATGATTTTAATATGCAGTGGGGGAGTGCTAGAGTGTTTGTTGCTGGGTAGCCTAAGAGGCAAGCTAGTACATTTTCAATCAGGTTAAGCTTTTAGCTACCCCCACGAGCTCCTGTCTGGACTAGAAACCTCCCCTTGCAGGCCAGTTTCTAATTACTAATGTTGAGTTTCTCCAGCAGTCTTTTTCTGATTCCAGATTCCAGTCATATCCTTACTAGAACTCAGTCAGCCCTACAAAATCTCTGTGCTGACCATCTATCTGCCTTAAATCATCCTCATATGATAACAATTTTCCTTCTTTTTGGAACCCTCTCATTATATATTTGTATCTTTTCTTTATTTTCACACATGCTGTGTGAAATGCCTATGCAGAGCATTTACAGCTCCACATCTCGTACAGTGGAATATCTTCTGTCTTCTCTTTTGGAAGAGGAAGTTCATAGTAAGACTATTTTTTTCACTGATATGAAGTTTTGACACTGAACTGGGTATGCAGCACTATGTTGTCATGGTCCCAAAGGTCTCTTGTAATGTAATTTCTTCTCCCATCAAACACCCTACAGAGATGTAGGAATCACCAGAAGGACGAGCTGTTCAAGGATACTGTTTTGTGCCTAAGAAAAATATGGCTTCTAGTTTTGGCTTGAAAATTGGCCTGCCAAAATTATTAATTATTTGGCTGGGGAATACCTCAAGGAGGAAACTGGAGGATCTGGCAAGCAAGAGATAATAATATGCTGCAAATGCTGGTTTTTTTAATCCAGTGAAAAATGCAAGGTATTCTAAATTAAATACATCATCTTGAGATCTTTTTTACTAAGCTGTCAGATGCAGAAAGCATCAAGCTATGAAAGAAAAGAAAGAAAAAAAAAAATCAAGGTTAGTAGTGCCCGACTTTTCCTGCAAAAGGTTGGTTAAGGCAGCAGGGATCTGTCTCTCAGCAGTGAGCACACTGGACATGTCTCTAATCATACTTGTCCTAGAAGTTGTTGGATGAGGTCCCAGAATGGAAACTTGGCATTTGCCTAAAAGCTGGAGACAATGGAAGCTGTTCCTTCTGCCACAGATGAGAAATTGGTTGTATCTGTTGGCCCCAGTTCATAAGGGTGGACTAGTAGCTGGAAATCACTGACCAGGAAACAGCCTGTGCTCACCCTGAGTAACGGGAAGATCTTCAAGGGTTTACGCACAGCACTGAGTACTCTGTTGTTGTTACTGTCTTTTATCTACAGATATACCCAAGGTGCTGTTTATGCCACCTTTTCCGTGTGAGGGAAACAATCAGAGGCAGCACAATCTGCTTGTGCACATCGTTGTTATTGTACAAGACAAAATAAGGGACATGCTGAGGAAATGCTTCTATGATAAATGGGCTGATGAAAAATGAAACAGGTGCTTCAGTGAGGTGCAGGCTACAGGGCTGGGGCAAAAGTGAGCCACTGATAGTCCGAGAGAGTGCTCAAAAAATTACTTTCTTCTCAGGTTACTTCCAGGCACAGTGTGACTTACAGGGGTTTAACCTATGAAATTACTCCTGATGCAGTTTGGGGAAGATACTTTTGCTTTATAAGTGATTATGTAGGATGCCTACATTTAGACAGGGTAGCTTCAACCATTATGCTGCCTAGAGCATTTCTCAGTTCCTATCGTGGCCTTGTCTGAGCTTCACATCAGTGTGAGACCCAGGCTAGGTCACACAGCCTCTGTGATACAGCTGCCATGGGACATAAGCCAGGGTGTATGCCTCAGGATGGAGATAGGAGTGGATAGCAGTGGACAGTGGAGTATCAGTGGTGTATCAGCTGGTAGCTGATACACTCCAGCAGCTCACTGTACCACGGGCAAATTTGGAATTTGTGCATCTCCATGGAGGAGGGCTAGCCTGGAATGATGACCTTAGCAAATACCATTGGTTTGTCTTGGTCACCCTCCAGGAAATGTTTATTTACCCAGTCTTTTCCTGAAGAAATCTGTTGTATAGAACATCCTCACTGAGGGATGGGGCATTGAAGTTCAGTGAGTATTTTGCAACCTACAGGTTTGTGATAATATGTGCTCTTAAAAAGGAAGCAACATCAACATCACACTTCTGTCTAATTAGTCTTACCACAATTGTTGGATGTAGCATGGTTAGAGGAGTCACTGTCTTTCTTTTGGCAAGCTTCATCATCAGATGAAGATCCTTGCCTGAATACTGGTTAGTTTAATGCCAAATTGAACTTTAGCTGGAGAATGGAGAAGTATAGGAGGCAGCTTGAGAGAACGGCTGGGCTGCCTGCTGCAGGTTCAACAAGCCATTTTCTACAAGATCCACCTCTTTACATTTTAGGAGTGCTTCCTATATCCAAAATACCCTATAGAAAGTAATACATAAAAGCAATAACACTAGGTTTGTTTGCTATGTCTATCTGCCTTATCAAGCCAGATATAACCCTGTAAAACTTAAAGCACCCAGCAGTGTTGGTGGCAGGTGATTGCGTCACCAGTGCAGGTACTGGGATGCAGTCCCTTGGGACTCCTCTGCCTGAGGGAGCCAGTTCTGCACAAGCTGTGCTCTCAGCTGGCAAAGGCACAGACAATGCTGGCTGTGCTGTGTGGACCACCAGCAAGAGGCAGCAACTGAGCTCAGTAGCGGGAAAGGGGCCATGGCAGAGGAGCTGCTGCAGCCAAATCCCTGGGATGCATTTCGTTCACTTGACTTTTCCTAGTGATCCCTTTTTTCCACCAGTTGCTCCCTATGCACCACTGACATGATTTCTTATTAAAAAAATAATCACATTATTGAGCTCTTTGAAGCAGACTATATCTGGCTTGTGTCTCTGTCTCCAGGCAGCAATTTTTTCTGCCTTCCTAAAATGTGTGCAATCACTGTGCAAGTATGCAGGAGTGTGAGCAGGCTGGGAGCAGTGTGCAACGGCAAACAAGGGGTGAAAAACTCCTACCATCGACCATGGGTTTGGGCTGGGAGCTCTTCAGCCGCAGCGAGGGCCTGAAGCGGGTTCGATCATTGAAGCTCCAGCTCTTCTGCACTTTGGTTGGGCTGCCCTCGGTGGCAATGTCAGCACTTGGTGAACGGCGATCTCCGACTGAAGATTGCCTGTTTTTTATACTTTGACCTCGTGGGCTGGCCATCCGGACCCGCTCCTTAAAACTTAGCTTTTGACTGTGAGAGAGAGAAATATATTTTATTTCACAGTTATTTTAATCCATTTCTTTTTTCTATTGTATGATTATTGAAAATAATGTGAATCTTACTGGTATGAATCTGTTTCTTACACACTTTTATTTTCATTGAATATATTTCATTTGTGAATGGAACTGATTTGATGTAATTGTTTTTTGATAGAAGCATTAGCATTGGCAGTCTATCATATGGTACAGAGGAAATTAAAAATAACAAATGGAAACAATTTCACCCAATTATTATACATTAATCTCTATGATTTTTTCTATTTCTTGAACTTGAAATAGGTTTGTTTCTGTCTTAGTCAGTCAAGCTCAGTACATTTCTGGCCATATCTTCAGATAAACAAAACCAAAATGTATTTTATTGTTACTGCATGCCATGTAGTATTGTCTGGTTTGTTTTTTTTAAGCAGGCAAAAATACTGTTAGCGTATATTCTTGCTTTTTCAGTATGTGGCACTTCCAACATTTCATATGCATGATTAGTGATCACTCATATCCAGAACTCCTTGTTAGAGCACTTACTTGGACAAGACAAAACCAAAATTAATAAAATATCCAAGGAACGGCATGATGACTGATTAATGGAAATGTAGTGATATGCTGTGGGGTCTCTAAAGTCATTGCTGAAGATTAAGCTGGGAGCTGACGATGTGCAGGTGGTACTGGACAGGTACCAGAGTGCAGCCAAGCTCATGACTGTGTCTGCTGTATCAATGGTCTTATGGTTTACCAATTTGTAAGGGTTTTTTTTTCCCCCTGCTGTGCTTGTAATCCTCTCCTCCAGCCAGCTAAATGTGGGATTTGTAGATTTTCTATTTCCCAAACATATCTGATGAACATCCTGTGGTCACTGTGATTATCTGCCTTTTCATTATTTAACATTTTTGCCATTGTTTGTCCCTTCCTGTAGCAGAAGACACAAAGGGGAAACAGAGAAGGAATCTGATACCAAGGTCTGGAAACCTTGTTTTATACGCAAGTTTAAATTCAAGTGGTTGAGCAAGGGAATGGTCACCTTAATCAGTGCTCCTGTTCTTTCTAGGGGAGAGATGATGGGGGTAATGCAGTGTCTGTTCATGGTATGGTGTTACTGGGACTTGCAGTCCTACTGCCCTGGTGTTGGCTTTGCAGGGGGGGCTTTTAAAACACCTTTAGCAAAGACTGTCTACCTGAACATTATGGTGATTCTTGAAGTTAAGACACTTTCTAATACTCTCAAGGCCTTTGCATTTAATTTCAGCATGCCCATTAGACATTTTGAACAGAACAAATCCTGCAGATAATTAACTAATGCTAATATAGACTATGTGGTTCTTAGATGTTTAACCTATTGCACTCTGAAAATACAGTGTTAATATGTAATTATATGAAATGGAAAGTAGTTATAAACCTCTGTGGCTGTGAAATGTTGAGATAAACATATCTTTGTCCATGCATAGCAAAGCATAGCATTTCAGTCTGAATACAAACATCACTGAGAGCAGAAAAGATGCAGTTTATTGCAGGCAAAACACATGCTGGGATGCTTATAATGTGATAATTTTCAAGAATACTAAAAATGAGCACATCAATAGAAAGATTATTAGATAAATGTATTTCTCCATGGCATGTTGGATTACTTGAAAAAATACCTTTACTGTAATTTCTCAATGTAATCCCCTTCTTTCCTTGCCCAAATAAGCAATTGTTGAAATAAATACATCACAGTGATGAAAATGTTATCTATTTCCATTGTAAATTGTTACCCAGTGCTGTGGCATAAGCAATACAAAAGACCCAGAGAACTTAATATTTGAAAGAAAAGTGAGTTCCAAAATTTAACTTTGAATACAAATTACATTTCAAGACTGAGTTATGTTTCAGCTCAGGAATATTTTGCACTGTACAACAATGAAAATGTAAACTGTAAAATATTTATTAACCACATTATTGCATTGTCATATTATACAGAATGAGGGAGAGAATCAAAAATTTCTTCTTATTATAGATATTATTCCTACAAATGTCCCCCTGTTTTTAACTCCCCTTATGGCTCAAATTGTACTTGCTATTGAAAAATGAAGTCAAAAGATATTTCTATTTTTTTCCCCCCAAGAGTTCGAGTTAAAAAGTTTCTGGACAGCTCTCTTCCTGCTGCACTAATAAAAATGAAAAGAAAACGGATAAAATAACCAAAAAACTATCTATATAGTTCACATTTTTTATAATCACATTAATTTCAACATAAAAATGAAAATTTAAAATGAAAGTCAAAACAGCACTTGTGTTGTTCTGTCAATTAATTTGTACTAATGAAAGCTCTGGCTGCCTTTAAATGAATGATAGACATGGTTATTTCATTTATAAAAGCTGAATGGTACACAATGACTACTTAACCTGAATATCTTTAGTTCTCCAAATCAAAGAGTGAGGCAATGGTGAAAGGAACAGTAGGCATTTTATCTGTACTAGAGATATTTTTCAAAAGTGCAATGCTGAGAATGAAAATATTAATGTAAACTGCAGAGCTTCTACTTTAAAAAATCAAATCAAATCTGCTTTGTAGCAATGACAAAATACTGGCATGCCAAGGGTCCATGCAAAGGGTGCTGCATTGTGAAGAGAAACACAGCCCCTGAAGGAAGCAGGGTTTGAAAACTGTCTTTTGCATCTTGAGATGCATACCCAAAGAGATTAGTTATAGCAGTTCTTTACTTCTTGAATCCCTGTTCCTACTTTGAGACTGGTGGGAAATGTTCCTGAAGTCACCAGGTCCTTTTCAGCACAGGCATAAATTGTGTGACTGACAGCAGAGAAGAAAGGTTAGGAGAAGAAAGCTTGTGCTTGGGAACACACTGTCTTGGGGCTCTTCTATGTATGATAAATAACAGATCATGAAAGAGTAACTGAAGGAGAGCACTTTGAGCGTACCCTGACCAAGCTTTTCCCCTTAGTGAAAGTCCCTTTCCTTATAGGATAAAACCTAGTTCCTCGCCCTGGATTCTTTGTTGCAATAGCAGTAGAGATGGTATTAAAATTATAGAATGAAGATAATCTTACACCATTCAAGCATCTTTGGACATTCTGCATTCAAATCAATAGCCAGCGACTCCTTTAGGGCCCTTTATTCTCATTTAATGCTGGTTGTATCAGCACTGGCTTGTGTGCGCTAAAAATCCTTCAAATCTTGCAACTTCTGGCCTATTATATTTTTCTCTTTCACCTTTTCTCCTCCCTTTTTACATGGCATCCGAAGGAAATCCCTTGAATCAATGTAAACCTGTTTATGACCGTTGAATATTCATGTATCTCCATACATATTCACAAACTTTAAGTTGTGTGTTTGTCCAAAAGCAAAAACCATGAGACAGAAACAGGAATATAAAATTGTACAAGTTCCTAAATCAAAACTAAATGACATTGATCTGAGAGATCCATAGCTGTCTCCAGTTATCTCTGCATTCCTTTAGATGTGTGTCTGTCCCTCATTTTTTGTACTTTATATGACTGATAATTTAGCCCAATTCATTGACATACATTTTTGCTTCCTGTGACAGTCTTCCCTGGCTATGGTAATCTCTTTGGACCTATCACTCCTCTATTCTTGCAGGTTGAAAGTTGTGGAATGTATTCTTATTGATAACACTCGAGCTTTGAAGCATCTTTTAGTGGAGATCAATTACAACTGGCAGCTGTAGAAAAAGAAGCAAATGACTTTTCTGTATTTGTCTGCCTTCTGAAAGGTCAGTTGTAGGATCTTATGATGCATTCCTCCCATTGCATGCCCAAGGCACTCACTTCCCTAGGATAGCAAATGACTTTCAAGTTTTTATTTCTTCGTTCTCAAATTCTGCCTTTACTACCTTTGATTTATGAAGGAATAGGTGTGTAGGGACACTAGAGGTCACTGTAGCTTCACTGCAGAGGGAACGATCACTTTCTGCTGGTCCAAATGACTACTCTGGATAAGAGTTTGTTTTAACTGACAAATACATACAAACCTTTGCTCGCTCTGTCTTCCATGGATCATCTCCCTATACTTTACTAACTGAGCATCTCTTTCCTTCCCAGTCCCACTCCCCCATTTGTCTGCCACCTTCTTACATTTCTGGTCAAGTTAAACTTCTGCTCTGCCTCAGCCTCAGATCTGCAGGACTACTGCTTGCTACTAGCCACAATTTGCACCTTGTTTTTCAGCTTTTCATACTGAGCCAATTGGTGGAAGCAAGAATAGGAAGAAATTGAAATGAATCAGAAATAACTGGAGGGCCTGAGGGTGAGGAAGAATGCTTTGAGTCTTGAGACAGAAGATAAAACTGACAGAAATTATCACCTATAGCAAACAACAGCAAGCAGTTGCACTTGCCAATTTTCAGCAGTTAACTACCTATAAACACAGGTGTTGATTTTTACTTAGTCTACAAATACTTTTACTGAAATTAAGCTAAGCTGAACAAATGCAAATGCAATGGATAATACTGTGAAATCCAAAGTTCAAGTACAAGACTTTGCCACCAGTCTCATGCTAGGACCATGAACTCAAGAAATTTAGTGTTATATCTCATACCCTCAATAAGCAATAACAAGAATTTCAGGCCACAGTATATTATAGTTCAATTGTCAAACAGAAAAAGTAAGTATTCAAAGTGTTTTTGCATTTTTTCCTTTTCCAAAACAATTTCTAAATGAAGAGAAACTATTTTGATCCTAATTTTCTGTAATCAGTTTGTACTTCTACTGTCTTCTATGTTACTTTTAATAAGTAAGAAAAAATGCAATCAGCTTGAGATATGAATCATAGGCTTCTTCCCCTAAGATTCATCCATCTCAGAATTATCATTTTTGGTAAGAGACGCAATTTCCACAGAATACAGCTGAAACAGATGCTTGATTTCACATGCATTCCTCTACCTTCCAGTACAGGATGCAGGCACATCATCCACAAGCTGTGTCCGAGGGGATTATTCTCAAGAACAATTGCACATTTTGACTGTTGTAATTGGCTAGCATGTTATAACTTAATATACTCCACTAATTATTAGATGGAGAAACCAACTGCCATGGTTATAGAAATCCTCTTGGACTTGGGGAAATGGCTTTACCCAAATATTCAACCAGTTTTAGATCTCCATAGGGTAATGCATTCCAAAAGTTGAAGTCTCAGGCAGAGAAGGGAAATAGGGCTTTGTAAAACCATGACGTGCTGCGTACTGCAATTGCCTGGCTGGATGAGTTTGAAACAACTGGTGTTGCTGCCATTTTGTTAATGGCATTGCAGGCAACAAGCAAAAAGGGATTTACAAGCACTTAAAAATAAATAAGAACATCATTTGGCGAAGTAAGGAACTTCAAAGCACTAAGGAGGGGAAGTGAATGAATCATGCACCTGATGTTAGTTGGCATTCTCAAACATCATGTGAATAGGCAGGATGCTGAATACCTATGTTTCCGAGGGATGTACATCCTGAAGAGCTTCTGCTTATTACTACAAAGCTTACTAGGAGTGAGGGGAGATAGAGGACTCTGTTACTAAGCATTCCAGTGCTAGTTAAGGGGTTAGGTTTTCCACCTCAAGTTAGATTATGCGTCATTAGCAATTTCTTTTTTATATGGTGCATGCAGAGTGTTTACATTAAATCTACTTGTAGAAACAGATATGGTATAGGAGGTGAAAGAATTCCATAATATAATTCACTTGTTTCCCTCAGAACAGGGCTGAGTTTTCCCCCAAAGATCTTATACTGGCAAAACTGCTCCTTATTGAACCAGAGAGAATTGTCTGTGTAGGGAATGCATATTCAGCCTCATGAGTTATAAGACTAGATGGTGACATTCATCCTTTGCAGACATCCAGTGCATGTCCTACACACATTTTAAGACTGATTATGCTCTCCGTATGTCACAAGATTCATCAGTCTTGATCTAGTTTCCTGAACAGGAACTATTTCAGCCATGTTATACAACTGAACAGAAATAAATATTGTTTGTTTTCAGTGTGTGCATTTGCAGATATTACAAATTTAACATACAGGCTTTTAAAATAACTTGCACAAGTCTGGAACTGACTTATAGAAATATCTCATTTATAACCTGGATACACCAGAGAGGTTGTCTACCAATACTTTGATAAATGATTAATTAGAATACTTGTGTGTAAAATTTTGAGATATACAACATACATATTTTTATTAAGATCAATCTGAAGCTACAGCCTCATAAGCACAGCTCTCTCAACTCAAATGCATAACAACATTTAGTCACCTAATGAAAGGCTGTAGGTCTTTAAATGACAAAACACAAGAATTAATTTCTGTAAATATAAGTCAATTTAGTAGGAAAGAAGATAATGAACTTTTCCCTAACGTAAGTTTTTCTTCACTGTTATTACAAGGGAATATAGAGCAAAGAGCATGTTTAGAATGCAATCCAATGTACTACTTGTGCAAACATGTCTTCATTTAAAGAGTGAAACAAGAAGAATCTTACTTAGTTCACATAGCATCCCATGCAAGTCACTTAGCATCACAGTGAGAAACAAGTTAAATAGTCAAGGACAGTTATCTCAAAGTACATTGCAGCCGTTTGCATTTACATCTTTGCCACAAAAGACCACATGCACCACATGTATATTCAGTGATACAAATATACAGTGATATATCAGCATAGGAGCAATAAACAGGCACAGACAAAACACACCTCCTTTTAAAAGGCACTGAGTGGTCTGTAGGGTTTTTACTGTAGAACATGATCTCAGAAGTCAACTAGTTCATTTTTACTTATACACTATTTTGCAGCAATGCACATATTACTTAAGTGTTTCTGAAGGAGCAAACATCTTCCATTCAGTGAAAATAATGTGCTTAAATCTGGCTAAATTGTTGACTTCTTTTAGAGCCACAACTGTTATCATTAATATGGAGAACTTAACATGGTTTTGAGGTGTTTGGGTTTTGGGGGGTTTTTTTAATCTAGTTTCCAGTTACTGTAAGTAAATTTGTCTCTCTTAGTGCTTGCAGGTGCTACTGGGAATAACCTCTCCCCTCTGCACAAATCCCAGTTTTAGAGGGATGTACTCATTTACCGGCAACTTCTGTGTTACCTTTAAAAAAGTCCGTTTAAAATGTTGCTGTCAAAAGACTAGGAGATACAGCTGGTGAGTGCAAGAAATTTGGATCAGACTGTAATAGATTAGTGAGATCAATATGTTGCTAGCAAGCCTGTGAGGTAATGTATACAAAAAGTCCCAGAACTGACAGAGCAAATCCTGTCCCCTTGAGTTACAGTGACACTAACAGCAGTTACATGTGCTTAGAGGAAAAGGTCGGAGTCAGGTGCCAGAGGAGCAGTCTGGGAAGTGGAATGGGACACAGCTAATTGATGTGAAGTCTTCCATCCCTGACTGAATAACCTAGAAGCATTTGTGAACCACAGTACAACTCAGGACTGGATGTATTTCAGGGGCTGATGTGTCATCAACACTTTTTTGCTTGGCTTTTCAGCATTTTCTGCTGGGAGGTAAAGGCTGCTATTCTCTGAGCTGCTGATACCACAGTGCTGGCTGCCAAACGCCTGCTGATTCCCATCCCTAACGAGTTTCTGAGATAGAGTAATTTCTCTTATAGCCACTGAGGCCTTTCCTGTCCTTAAGGATTTGGGCTATCAGTACAACAAAGACCAGCATTTTCTCCCACTGCCTTAGAACATGCCTCTCCAGAGCTTTATTCACCCAGTGAGGATAGACCTGCCAAGGCTTGGTGCTGCCAGCTGTAGGCAGTCAGTGCTCAGCTGGGATGTAGGCACCTGCGCTCCCAGCTGACAGCACCCGGGCTTTCTTCAGCAGAGACACCAGTCTGGCTTCCCTGCTTGAACTGGGCCATGAGGGAGTGCAAGCCGGGCAGCCAGGAAGGAGGTGAGACATTGCAGTGCTGCTTTCCCCCCACCTCCTATGTCACAAAATGCTCCTTAGGAGAGGATGACAGAAGAGTTAGAAAATGTGGAGACATGGCACTGAGGATGTTCCTGCAGGGCAAATGTGACATCCAACCAATGATAGCCCCATCAAAGGGTCTTCCCTGCTATGGAGGGCTGGTGGTCTTCTTCACATTGCCAAATTAAACTATATGTTTGTAACTTCCACTGCAATTCCTGCATCAATTTTACAGCAGAAGCTGGGGCCGTGTCCCTGCCCAGGATCTGGGTCAGGGAAGGCTGGTCCACTGGCTGCTCTGCCATTTTTCAAACTGTGTCCCTCAAAGCTACACCATGTTAGATGTGTAAAAAATTACCTATTTTCCCCATCGAAAAACTGGGACAAAGAAACAAATTTCAGCAGCATGTGAGTTTAAAAAAATCCAATTTGTGATTATTATCCATCAACAGTTGCAGTTCATTGAACATACTGTACAGAACCCAAGAGATCTAAAAGCCATTAGGAAGCAGCAATTTCACAGATAAAAGAAATAAAAGAAGCTACAAACCTGCTAGAAGATTCCCCTTGTTCTTTTCTTCAGGTCAGGGAGTGGGAGGGAAAAACATACTTGTTATGCAGATAGTAATCACATTACTTAGTTACAGATGATGTTATATGTGTGATAAGCATAAATGGGAATGTTAATTGGTGTACAACACACACATTACATTGCAACCACAAAAACATTCAAGCAAGACTCATAATTACAATGCTTCTGGAAAAGAAACTTTTCAGGTTTTTTTAACACATGCATAACATGCTTAGTACATACCACTGCAGACTGAGTTGGCAAAGCACTTTAGGCAAAATGCATTGCTGACACACATATAACAGAAAGCTGTGGTTTCTTATTAGATAATTTATTTCTGGTAAATAAAAAGGTTCAATTTTAGGATAGCACAGCAATATGCTTATTTAAAATAAGAAGTAGATGCATTTTTGAGGGACAGTCGTATTTTAGAATATTTTATGTGGGGTACAGCTTCATTATTTATATAATTTTCTATCCATTTATACTAATGTTGCTTTCAACCTGTTTGTATATGTAAAATATCAATACTTCACAAAACTTTTAATCTAAAAGCTCCTTTTAGTGTGGAGCAGTTTGGAATTACAGTTATGGTAATGGATTACTTACGGCTCTGTTCTTGTCAACTCTTTGAAATTCAAAGATCAGCTTTGGATACCCAGCCAAACTTCTTTTTGGCTGAGCTTTTTGGCACACAATTACCTTTTTACTGTCATGTGGATGTTCATCACCCAGCTTTGAGAGAAACCACTAATTCTCTTGCACTGTCTGCAATTAACAACAGTTAAGATGCTTATCAGAGCTTTCCCATAAGGCTCTTAGCACTCTCCTTTTGATCTTTATCAAGTGCCTTTTACTTCCTGATCTGTGCCCCATATTTAATCAGTCAACTTGCTACCTTCTGCTAAACCTTTTACTGAATTATTGAAAAGTCTTGGGCTGCCAGTGCTCTGTGAATTCTCACTCAAACTAGGATATCAAATATTTCCTGCCAAGCTGTGGCAACAGGTCTTTTGAGTCATCTTCCACTGTCTGTATGTATGACTGCATATATAGTTTGTCCTAAGGAAATACTGAATATATCAGAGGTTATGAAAAAAAGGAGCAAATTCCCCAGTGAATTCACCTGAAAAATACCACAAGGCACTCTTTCTTTGGAAAGGTAGATCAGCAGCTACAGCCTTATACAGAGGCAGAGGCATAAACATACCATTGAATTGAACCAAGGAACAAGCTCTGCATTAAACTTAATATTTTTCTCCTTAAGGATAATTTGGAATGAGGTGAATCATTAACTGTGATGCATGAGTGGGTTGTTGGGAAAATGTTTCTAATGCCTGTGCATTTCTAAGATAAATAGCAATGATTTGTATTTGTTCCAACATGATATTGATCTAATTTGTTAGTTGAAATTTTTAATGAGAAGACTTGAGAGGACTTAAGACAACAAACCAAGACGAAGCAGACAAATACTAGTTCTCTATAAGCTTGAACAGACATCAAAAACAGCACCAGCTGCCATATTTGTACCTACTTTGTAGGGCTGCAGGTATGCAAGGCCTTCAAATGAGGCTTCCAGGTAGCAATGGAAACCGATTTCTCATCAGCAGCATAGCTACGCCATACACACTACGTGCAGGATATGTGGTAAAAAAGAAAAAACAAGGCAAGAGGGAGTCGGGGATGAAACAAAAAATTGAAAAGCAGATTAGTAACCAATACAAGTCATATCTTTCCCTTATCATTCATAGCACTGATACATGCCTGAGGGGAGGAAGAATACTTTCATAATATCGCCAGGTGGCTGCCACGTTTGTTCGGCTGGCGTCGGTAGAATAAAACCGCCAGGAAGCCTGGTATGGGGAAACAATAGAAAAGCACAAAGGAACCAAGAAAATGAAGTGACAATGCCACTGCACTGACTACAGAGTGAGGGGATTTTGCTCAGACCAGGATGTGCTCAGTTAGGCTGATTCAGGAAACACCAGTACAAACCTACCAAAACTTCTGTGAATCCCAGTACACCCCTTCTGCAGTAAGATAAGAATTACTGGCTCCACGAAAGCACCAGAAGATATTCAGCACATAAAGGTGCTCAGAAAAGCATTGCAGTGATTTATTTGTGACAAGTCCATAGGGAACACTGACACAAACTTGCAGTCTGATGTAAAGAAAATGTCATAATACATTCTAAAAATCATAATGAAAACCAGACAAAAAGTACTTAGAAGAGAAGCATTCTCTGTGGTTTGAAACATTGTTAAATGTTTAAAACCACAAAATGAATAATTTCAAAGGTGAGTGACCACAGTATAGCATTGAAAATGTATCCATTGTTTAGATTTATAGTGCATGCAGATAGTAAGATGAGCTTTAGTTCTACAAGCTGGGACATGTTCCCTGATGTCAGCATAACTATATTAATTTGTACTAGCTGAGCATCTGTGCTTCCTGTATATTGTCAACCATTAAATGTCATCTATGTATTCTTGTATGGAATCTAATACCCTGTGTTTTCCTACTGTATATCTCCCAGAAACACATCCAATCTTCATTAACAGATGGAGAACCTGTTACTCACTTTGAAAATTGCTTCTTTGGTTGATCATTCTCGTTGTCAAAAATTTCTGCATTATTTTTAATTTGAAACTCTTTGGTTTTGGCTTATAGCCAGAGTTACTTGTTATGTTTCTGTCTGCTGCATTAAATGGTCCAGTAGGTTCCAAGACTTCCTCTTTGAGCTTCTGTGTTCAAATAATTCTCACACTTAATATTTTTTATGAGCTAAAGAAATTGAGAAATGTATACCCATACCAAACACTTCACTGTTCTATAGCTATCTTTAGGTCAGATAAAGGCTCTAGCAAACAGTCTATCTGTGGCAACAGATGAGTTAGCACAGACTAATTCTATAGTGTTACTGGTTAGAAAATAGACATTACTCTGATAAGCTAGAGACAACTTAAAAAAACCTAGGCACTCTTACAGTACCCAATGATGTGCAGTTCAGACACATCCCGCATTTATGAACATGAAATTTTATCCAGACCTTGACCCATTTTTCCCCAATGTTTTATTTGCTTTCTCCAATATTCTAGTCTCACTTACAAACTGTAGATGCTGAGTTGATATGTAGCATATTAGTATGAGCATCATCATACACAGTGTAGTATCAGTCTTCTCCTTTTTATGTTTATGGTTCTGGATCTAAGGACTTTATAAAAACAGGTGTAGTAACATACTGGGAATTTGTATGAAGCTCTTGACCCTTCTTTTTCAGTCTTTCTCCTCTGTATTTCTCATGCTTCATCAAATCCTTTCCCAATTCACTAATACTGGGATAGAGACATCTTATAATAATCTGGATTCAGTTTCTAGATCAAGTTTTGTGTTTGTTGTATTAAAACATTCGGCAGTAATCCTTTCACCCTAAAAGCCACCCAGATCATCCTTGGTTTTATTCCTGTCTGCCTGTTCTCATAATTTCCTATTATGCCAGGTCTTGTGCCTTCAGAAAATATCTCTACCAGCAATTTTATATTAATTTCTGGGTCACTGAAAATGTTGAACCTGTAAATGAACATGTAAATGCTGAACAGCCTTCCTCATGGGATCCCACAACAAAGGTCTTCCTTTTCCAATGATTTTGCCCACTGACAGTCACTCTCCAAAATCAGGCAGCTACCTACTATTAATCTATTTTGCACACTGTATTACTAATATTTTGGTTGAACTGTCTTAAAATAATAATAAGAGCTATATTCAAAATGTAAATCTATTATATGTTTCCTCTGGCAACCAAACTTGGAAGAAGTAGATTAGAATACATGTGTTAAAAAATATGCCAAGCAGTCATTTTAAACTAGACACAAAAGGAGTGGAATTATTTTTGTTAATTATTCTAACAGATATTAAATTTGAAATACTTAGGATTTAATAATGATTGAACAGTAATAATGGAAAACATTTATTAACTTTAAGAATGCTTCAAAGACAGTCTGACATCTCTCTGTACTTGGCGTGGAACTCTAGCATATTCATGCTCAGCTTCTTTATTTGGATTTATTATTTCAAAAATAAAACCCAGCAGACATGGCACACATAGAATACTTGGCATCCCAGGAAAATAAAACAGGACTCTAGGAGATTATTTCCCCCCCCCTTTTTTTTTTTCTGTGCATCAAGTAGAGCAAAGCTTGGTGCACAATGATTCTTTAGAGTATTTTCTCAGTTTTAGCTAGGATTGAAGGTTAAGGAAAAAGCCAATGCAAAACAGCTACCTAAAACATACCATTCCACTTCCTGTTGATTTGCACCATCACATCAGAACAACTTCAGACAATTTCAGATATTTTGAAATTGTTAGTGCCTACATTTCCAGCTTTTGAATTGACTAATAGTGAAAGCAATTCTCTGGGCAGGACACTTTTAATCTTTACCAAGTATATCCTTCACTGAAATACTCTAAACCCTGTAGTAGATGAAAAGTAGCTTAATATAGGCAAGAGCGCTATGCTGTCAGTTGGGTTGTCTAGGGATCAATTCTTTTTCCAAATAGCTTTCTGACTGCAGACATGCATTTGGCATCCTTGCCTCTGTTTCCAAACATGGATAGAAGAACAAAAACTACACACAGAAATGCTATATACAGTTTGTCTTGATGATCTTAAAGGCCTTTTCCAACCTAAATGAATCTGTGACTCTTTACAGAATTATGGCAATGCATAGCAGCCACTGAACACAGTTATTTCATGAAATTAACCAATCAGTTAAATATTATTTCCACAAAACCTTCCAAATGGAAATAATAAAACTTGTTCCAATACATACTTTAAATCACCTGTGATTATCTTTTTGGTGATTTCATATTTACCTGAATTAGACTTGCAGCTGGATTCCTTCTTTTCTCAAAGTGTTTCTGACGATGCTGTTCCTGCACTTTCAATGCAAATCCTGAGCCAAGGATGCCCTGCAATATAATTTTATCAGTGTGTAGGTAGTCTTTGAACAACTATACATCATCAATTACAAAGATTTTGTGAAGATGTTACACCATATGGTTGCTTTAGATAACATATTTATGACCAGTGTATGACGTTAGAAGGCACAGAAGCAGTTCCCCTTTTCCTGGTGAAGTAGGAGATTCCTTACATAATATCTGTGGTGCTACCAATGACCACCCATCCCACCCATTGCCTGGATTTGTGCTACACTACATGCCTGCAACTACCAAGGCCATAGAGATAGATATAGATATATATTTATAAAATCAAGCGGGGATATTCATAGGAGCTTGAGTCAGGAATGAGGAAATGACCAGCTGACAGATATGGACATGAAAGTCCGCATCTGCAGTACTTATTATTGCTTTTGATTTTAGAAAAGTTAAAAAATGCGTTTCTTCTCGATCTTTCCCATTAAATAATAACCCATTGTTCATTCTAGAGGCTATGAAAAAGCTGATTATGAAACTTCTCCTCTTTTAGCCTTATACCTTAGAGTAAGATAAATTTGATTCTAACTGAATAGAACCAAGGACTGAGGATGTTTTTGTTCTTGACTCGCAAGGAATGTAATACTTTTGCTGGACATGTCTGCATTATAAAGAAGAATATTTCCACTTGATTCTTAGTCATGATAAAATACTATAAGAAGTGCAAAAATTTCCTACATACCTCTTGTTTTACAGACAGATTCAGCATAGAAGTATTTATGAGGAAAACTAGTATCTGTACATAGATATGACATGAGGAGCAAAAGTTGTGGCATCTCTAATATGTAAGGATATTCATCTTTTAATTGTAGTGCTGCTAAGAGTAGCTTTCTTGTTAGTGGTGACTAATGAGAAAGTAGATGTCAATACAGTAGATGTCAATAAATGCCAAGGATTCACAAACAGGTAATTGATTATAATTATAATGCATTATAGCATGTCAAAGATACTGAAATACTCTTTGTAGCTAGAGAAGAAATAAATGCAGTGCACCAAATGATTTAATGCTGTTGACAAATGCTGACTTTTAATCTTGGTTTATCTATATGGTTGAAAAAAAATGAAGCATTATAGCATCCCTGTTTTATAGTGATCTATAGATGAAGTATATGAGTATTAAAATATAAAAAGCCATAGCACTGGAGACAATACAAAAAATACAAATGCCACTTCTCATTTCATGCTTTTTCAAAACTAATTAAAAAAAAAGATTCACTCACAAAGATGTGAATTTATTTCTGAAGCTACACTATATTTTAGACATTAGATAATTCCCATTTCCATTAGTCTCTTGAACATTGATAGAAACAACATAAATAAACTGTAATGTTTATATACAATTATTCATGGAAAATGATAGGTGCATCTTTTGCATTCAACAACATTAACTATTGATTAAAGTTGCTTTAAGACCTTCTATTACTCTCTGTTGGTAGCTTGAGCATGGCCATACAAAACATGCTATTAGTAATACCTTATTTTTTCACTATAATCTAAGTTAGAAAAACATATAATGTGCTTTTATTTTTGTTTTGTTTTAAAAAATTTGAAAGAAGAGCAGAAATATATAAGTTGCAATTCATAACAAAATGAAAGATTTTCAACTTTACACAATGGTATGTAACCTAATTTAGGGTTATTTCCCAGTTTTGTCCATGCCAGATAAACTTCCCAAAAAGCAAGGGCACCAAAACTTTTTTTTGGATTTTGGATAGCACTTCACTGGTGTTGTTGCAGAGCAAAAAGCTCTGTAGTTGTTCTTCCTGTAAACAGCTTCCTTCAGCTTTTTGTATCATAACAGTAGCAGGACCTACAGGAGTTTCTATTATTTTTTATGAATTTTATAGGCATACTCACAGCAGGTAGTGCAAAGAAAGAAATGCCAAGTAGAGCAAATCCCGCAGAAAGCAACCTTCCAAGCCAAGTAAGAGGAGTTTTGTCTCCATAGCCAATGGTTGTTAATGTGATCTAAAAAGAATGAACAATGTGGTTTATCAGAAGTCACTGACAGATTAGTTGCAGATTATTTACATTGCATGAAGCAACATTTCCATTAATTAATCCAAGACATCTGAAACATACAGCTGTTTTTAAAAACAATGAACATAAATATATTAACATTGACACTTTTCTGCAAAAATGTAATACTGTTTATGACTAAATAAAACTGAAATAAATAACAAATATGAGAAAAACACTTGAATAAGCAATAAGTTTTAAAATAATGAAAAATTATCTTGATCTCAAATTTGAGGTAAATGGTAGGAAATTATATAAGTTGGGCAGAAAAAAAGTGTTCTTTTCCAAAGATGTGAAGGTGTTTCACTTATTTTCTGCAGGAAAATATAAGTGTATGTATTTGTCTAACTAAACAAATATAAATTACATGGAGATAATACTGGAAAAATATAGGAGGGAAGAAGTTGATGCTTGCAGATGATATAAAGTCAAAGGAATTGCAAGAAGCAGCTGCATCAGTACAATTTGAAGTGAATTATCATCTGAAACACAAAAAACCAGTAGTTTCAAAAGCTAGGGGGAATTTTAAGTAAAATTTCTGGTCCTTTCCCCTTCCTCCTGACAGGCTCAGATACACCTCTATCACTCCTGACATGAAGGTCCAAAAGTTACTACACAGCAGCAGATGAAGGGGTGCCTTGGGCTGTTGGGCCATGTTAGCTCAGACCTACCTGTGGGCAGGTCAAGGAGAAATGCAGGTTTTAGTGCAGGTGGAAGGGCTCATTGACCACTGGCCATGGGCAATGTGGCCACTGAGATAATGGTGCGTGGTTGGGGCTCACTGAACGCATCTTGAAGGCAAAAGGTGAGTCTGAGGGCTTTCACTGACCCAAGGAATTGCCCTCCAGGCTACTTGTGGCCCAGGAAGCACATCAATGCCATACCTGGGGACTGGAGTGGCAGAAGAGTTGTGTCTGTGTGCTTTCACAGAGTTCAGACCCATGCAGCTGCCTGGTGCAGGCAGCTGGAGGAGGTGTGGGCAGAGCGGAGGATTCCCAAGGGCCGGCTGGGAGGTTGCGGGGCGCGTGCTCAGGCAGCGGCACACGATGTTAAAGGACAAAGATAGACAACAGTAGGCTGAATGCCAAGGACTCCGGGGCCTGTTATTAGGGAGAACATGTGCATGGAGAATTATTTTACATCGTGTACCAAATGTGGGCAAGTTCAGGCTTAGCAAATATTCTGGCAGCAACAGATTCTTTAGGAAATTGCCTTCTAGAGACATTATTTTGCTTCCAGCTTCCTCAAAGTTCATTCCTAGGCAAGATGGCCAAAACAATTCTATTTAATGTCAGGGTCACCACGGGACAAAAGAAGGAAAGTCTTTTGGAAGTAATTAGATTTCAACTATTTAGGACTGTGTGGATAGTAAACAGTGCTTTTAATTGCTCCCATTATTGGGAACAAGCTACGAGTGTAATTTACCCTGAGAAAGCCACAGAGACTAAGAAAGAGAGCTGAATTCAGGCTGCAGCTGAAATTTCAAGTGGTTATCAAGTCTCAAGTTTTGTAACACTAGCTTGGTCACAGACACACCACCTTGCATGCCTATCAGGTCTCGCTCTTCCTTGCTCCTCTTCACCTCCCTGCCCCATCTCCTCTTCTGAGCCTTTTCTGGACTCTTTGGTGAGCCAATGCCACCCAGGAAGGGACAGAAAATGATCCACATTTCTGCGTTGTTTGTTTCTGCTGCTTTGGTCCATTGTGTCAGCTCACAGACATGCCTAACAAGCCCCAGAGCCTGCACAAGGCAGCGAGAGACGGAGTTAGAAGGAGGAAGGAACATGAGAATGCAACTCCCTATTTTCTGGCAGAGATGAGCTGGTGCAGCCATGGTCTTGGCCTGGCAGAGGGGCTTGATTTGTTTGCTGAAGAAGATAATCACAATCACAGCTCTTCACATCAGAGGGCAACTGCAGAACAGTTGAGGCTATTAAGGACCCAAGAGGAATGAAACACTTGAACAAATGAATCCCTGAATAAAAGTCCCTCAAAATTTGTTTCCAGGCCAGTTATTGCAAAGCAGTTTGGAGCTCTGGAATTAGCCCACTTTCTTGGCTTCCATTCAGCTCCCTATCTCTGCCAGTCACTGGAAACTACAGAGATATCTCCTGTCTGGGCTGATGAGAGGGAAACAGAACCAAGCGTCATCTGCATATTAATGATACTGCCTCTGAACTGTATTCCAAAGAAGTCAGAGATAAACTTGAACCTTTAGGATTCGACATCTGAGGGCAATCCAAAACCTGGAGCAGTCACACAGAGTGTATCTGGAATTTCTCCAAAGAAAGTAACAAGACCCTATTAAAGCCTTTCCCTCAATTCTTCTAGGTACTAAGGACTTAATGGTATCAGTCTGTGATTAAGGACATCAATGGTTTCTTGCTCACTTTGAGCTTTTTTATCTCAGGATGGTCTTTACAGTGGTGTATAGGTGTCAGCACCATGCTGTACTGTCTTATGCAACACTGAGCAAAGGGGTTTGGTCTTCATTTTATACTTTCACTAGACAACTAAGAAAATGTCTTTCTGGACAACTTCAGGGTCAAGTTTGGGATGCCATTGCATCTTTGTAAGTGCTGCTAGTGAATGACTAAACCATTGGCCAGGCCCTGACTGGCATAATGCTGAGGTTAAATTAACAGAGCAGGGTGTGGAAAACAACTGGATGTGGAAATACAACATAAGAAATTTCCAGACGTCACTGATAATCATGGGAGAAGCAGACAGAAGTTACAGCTAGCATTGTGTGGGTAACAGAGAAGAGACCAAATTTTAAAGGTAGCTCATCCTATCCTAAAATGTAGGATTTGGGCTTGTCTGAAAAAACCTAAAATCTAGTACCACCAGAGATGTAATAGGGTGTCTGAACAGGGACCACTCACAGGAGAGGCAGCAGACTTTCCAACAGATCTTTGATGGCATTGTATGCCTATGTTTATGCAGCTGAATCACACTCCTGCATGGCTAAATGAGCTAGCTGAGTCCTGTCTTTTACACCAGATGCAAAGCACTCCATTTTGGTTACTTCCATAAATGAGAGGTCTGGACAGACTAGCCAAAGTAGGCAGTGTCATCTGGCCAGGCTCAAAACTCACAATGATGATAGAACATCTGTTGTCTCATTGCTGGAGCTAATAACTATGCTACTATAAATGAGGTAATATAATAATGAATGTGATGATATAACTTAGATGACTTCAATTAGATGAGATAAGACTCAGGAGGCCATACTCTACCCTAATATTTCTTTCTGATGTCATTTTATGTTCTCCTAGCAGTACTTACCTTTTGAATCGTTACCTGACATCGCTTAACTGAAAAAAATACAGTTTGCTCATGCTATCATTACATTAAATGGGAAAAATTTCATCAATGTTAATTCATTTGAGCTAGTTATTGTGACAATTTAATTCACTGTAATATGTTTTGTTCCCTAACAGGTCACTGTGGAGTGCCAGAGCCATTCTGTATTCAACTGTAACTATTAGTAACTACTAGAAAATAAAGACTTATTAAGAGAGATTCTGTCAAATGTGTAAGAGGGACAGAAACTTCAGCTGCATTACATTTTCAGCTAAAGCTAATTAATGTAAAAACTAAATGTCATTATAAGTATCCACTGTTCTAGTTAACATCAGTATATCTCAGAAGACCATGCATGGTTTGGTTTTGAAATACTTAGGTTTTTAAATTGACCTTTTGTTCACATTTAGTTTTATTATTTTCTTCTGTTAAATGAATTTATCTTCTCTACCAAAGTAAATTTTGAACTTGAACTCTTCACATAACACTCACCATTGTGTGCTGCTGTCTTAGGCAACACTGTGGGGACCCCAACACCAAGAATATTCACAGTAGTAATATTAACGTGATGATTCAATAGCAGGTTGCACAGTACAGCATAAAATTGCAAATACAGTGGAATATTCAAATGCAAATTTGGATGCCATATCCTGCCTTTCATTTCTGTATATAAATATGGGCTTCAGAAATGGAGTCAGTGAAATAACCATAGCAGTGTATGGTCCTCAAATAATCTGAATTAATAAATAGGTTAATTGCAGTGTGCTAGTGCTGATCCTGTAAGGAGAAGCATAACTGCCTCTAAAAGATTGAAATTTAGGGTGGCTATTTGTGCCTGATTTTGATGCAGCCTTTTCCTTCTTGTACCTCTGCCATGACAAAATTCAGTCCAGAGTTTGCTAGATAATCCGTGGTTTAAGTCAGAAAAACTTTTGCAAATAAACAAACCAATGAGACTAATCATTGATTTCCCCTAAAATGCCATACAGTCTGTCCTTTTCAAAAATCTGCATGTGGGTTACTCTGGCAGTAAAAACAACCATGACTAAGAAGCACATTATGCATTTCCCACATACTGTTTTACATATTGTAAAAAAAATACTATTATTAAAATGGCAAAGATAACAGGTAAAGGGGAACACTGATTTCTAGTAACTTTGTGCACTTGCTTAGGTGCATTAAAAACTTAAATGTATTCATGTCATAGATTGGGGAAAGAAGAAAATGCATAGAAATATACAATGTATATTGTTTTCAGGTTTTTAAATAAAAATTGTTGTTTTTCCTGCTGAAATCAAGCCAAGATTCCTGATTTTCTCAGTTGCACTACTTATATAACCTCTGAGTCACGCACTTTCACTTCATAGGGTATAAAATATTTAAAGCACCTCTTTATACAATGATTATTTCCTAGCAGGGTTTTTCCTTAAAAAATAGCAGTCAGCAGGTAGTGGAGAAACAAATTCTATAATAAAGGTCTTATCCCTGCTGCTAGAGTTGTTCAGGGAGAAGGATCTGGATCTACCATGAGTCTCAGTCAGATGCCAGAGTGGAGCTCTGAGTTTGCTGGGACTTTCTCATTCCTTGTGCATACATTTCCTCATTCCAGCTGGCAGGTGGGTACAATCCTCTGCTCAGCCCAGACTCTCTGCCTGTGCAATTCTAGGGCACACAGGGCCTTGCAGAGAGGTAGGGGCTGTTTCCTGGGAAATCAAACCCCTAAAAAGATCCATTCCCAAGAACATGCACAACTGCAGGAGGGTCTCTTGCAGGACCACATCCCCACTGCCACTCTACAGGGGCAGTGATGTTTTCAGACTGCGAGAGCTGGGGTATTAATCAGTGAGGGTATCAGCATCCAGTGCCAGAAACTTCACAACCATGTCAATGCAGGAAGCTTAGAAAGCTTTAAGGCAAACCCAGAACTCAGCTTTTGAAGAAACAGGAAAGAAAATAAACTACAGTGATGCAACTGAATGCAAAACCTTCTTTCATGACTTTAGCCAATATGAATTTTATGTCTGTTTGTACTACAGGATAAAATGTATATTTTATCAGTGATCTGCCTTGATGCTCTAAATCAACAAGTTTCAGCAAAATATATTTCTGGATATTTGTAAATGTACACATAATACTTACTTGGTCTGGTTTTCTAAGCTCCCAATTTTGTGCAGTGATAATATAGAAATATAGTCTCTAGGGAAGACATGCAACAAAAGACTAGCCCTTAGAAGAACAAATTTCAAATACACTAACTACCCCTAATAATAGAGAGTGACCTTCACCTTTTAGATCAAAATGCAGACAAAACTTCTTACAAATATTTTCAATAATTTAAGACACTCTGGAAAGGGCTTTTACATAGTCCCTGCATGCATGCTCTGAGTTTGCAGATGCTACTAAATCTAGATGAAATCCTGTCAGCAAAAGGTCTGAGGTGAGAAAGCTTCATTTTTGCATCCCTCTGATAAGGAAAGGTGGCAGAGGGTGGCTCAGGTCTCACACTTATTCCAAGGAAACTAATGAGTACTCTATGTTATTGTCAGCATTAATGATCTCCCAGGTATCACTTCACTACCCAGACACTGCTAGAGCACACTCTGTGTATTCTACTGCATCAGAAGGAAAAGAAAATCAGTTTTACACTTCCTGACAATAACTGCCTTAGGCTTTATTGGGGCAGATTTCTTAAGCTGCCTAAGTAACTCTCACACAGTGCAGAAATCTGGATCACTATAGGACATTTTTAAGCAAAAACCCCTACACATTATGCCATTAAAATAAAAAAAAATCAAAACTTCAAACCTAGCCTTTTGTTCATTGAAAGCCTGGTTTCTTTAACCATATTCATAAAATCCTCCTTCAGAAAAGCAGTCAGGCATGTACTTGGATCCCACAGATTTCAACAAAGTAAAAACGATTGATTTGATAGTTAACCATGATCTCAAGTAAATAATGACTTTTATACCTGTAAAAAAATAACACTGCTGAACCAGAATTGACATATTTATTCTTGGTCTTTGTCCTCAAGTACAGAGGAAGGAGAAACAACATTTTTTAAAAGGCACTGATGATATTCTCATGCCAAAGCTGATGTAAGACTTTTTTCCTTCTTTTTTCCTCACACTTTTTCCTCTTCCTTCACTGCCACTTACTGCCCTCTGGTTTGTATCAGAACAGCTCTTTGTGGGGCCATATTACAAACTATATTACTGAAAGGCTATGGGTTAAATAGTACAATGCTTTCTTCTCTTGAAGGTTTAGTGGTCTGGTTTGCAGCAGAAACACGTAAACAGCTGTTCTGCAGGATGGACTGAAATAATCTGTTCATGTGCAAATGAATAGAGGAAGGAGGAAACTTCTCAAAGCAGTTTTTCATCAGTGAAAACAATTCACTGAACAGCACACTAAGTTAAAATCCTCAGTAGGTAAAATTTAAAGCACTTTAGCATACTGGTTAGAGTCCATGTTATTTTTCTGTACTTACTGTGCCCCACCAGAGAGCATCTGCATATGTGGAGAATTCAGTATTTGCATCTTTTTCCACCAAATAAACCAGGAAAGATGAAAAGATGAGTACTAAAAATCCTATGTACCAGGCTGTGATTAATTCCTAGATAAAAGAGAACAGAGATCAATTCCCATTTTATGGACTGAATAGAATGACATTTCAAGAAGACATAATGAAAATATCTATATATATGTTTTTTGGCATTTGTGCAGTTATAAGCTCAGTGCTTCCCTGTGGATGCAAATTTTCTCTGAAAGTGGACAAGATCTACTCGTATGGTTTGATGCTTCGGCAACATTCCCAACATATAACAAATTACAGCTGCACATCAAGGACAACACTTTCAAGATCTCTAAAAACTGTTAGCATTAAACATGGTCTGGTGTATCTGTGTTAGTTCATATTACAATTGATATTACTTCAGAAAATTTTGGATATTCTGCTCAAAATAATGAGCAGATAATAATCATAAATAATAATTATAAATACTTATTTTCTTGGTCTCTTGTTGAATCACATCAAGTGAAGATATCAACCAGAAAAAATTAGTATCTAGGATTACGTACCTTGCTATGTGCATAAACTACAGAACCTAATAATTTCCAAGTGCCTCCTCTTCGGTCCATGCGCACCATACGAAGGATCTGTAGGAAACGAAGACTTCTCAGTGCTGATGTTGCAAAAATGTTACCTTGAGTTTTTGCAGAAACAACTGCTATTGAAGCGATGAGAACAATGATGTCTGAAAAAAATACATTACAGAAAGCATTAATGTCCAAGTATCAGTAAATAGTACATACATCTACATGAGCTGAATGAGAAGGACAAAAGAGAGACTCCTACAGAGGGTGGGAATCCAAAGCACAGAGATTCCTGTTTGAGACAGGGTTGTGAGATCAGGGCTGGTGTCAAAAACTACTTCATGAGTCTCCAGGGTGAAAAGTGAGGGTAGCAATTTTCAAAGCATATGGATAAAAGGAGCAGTGTTGAAGAAACCTCAGGTAGAAGCTTTGAAACCTGATGTAGCAAAGTGTACAATTCAGTAGATGGATTAGAACTTTTCCCCTTTATCTATTTTTCCATAACAACTTTTCTGTGCAAAGACAAAAAAGAGAGCTAAGGTAAGAAAAAAATAGAGCAGGCCCAGAGGTGAGAGTGGTAGAATCGGACTTACAGGCACAGTAATAATTTCCTATGAGAACAGACACTGTATGTTTGAGCAATGTAGTTACTGGGCACAACTCCCCTGATGTACCATTTCCTGGAAGGGAGAAAGTACAGCACTGGGTACTTAGAAGCATTCCTTTAGCTGGAAGCTTGGAAAGTTAGTTTAAGCTCAGCAAGTGTTAGGATTTATTTCTTCAGGTCACAAATTCAAACTGTAAGAGTGACTTGGGTGTGCATGAACTAATCAGCCAGTTGTCCTCAGAGCCAGAACAGCTTTTAAGGGGAGAGGAGGAGAAGCAGCAGAGTGATGGCCCACGGATGCTGTGAGGAGGCATAATGTTCTTTTACAATGATTGGGGTAGACATGCTGTTATGCACGGAGTAGAAAAGCACAGAACAAGTTCTGTTCTTCCTCACCTCATGATTAATTCCTGGGCAAATTTTAAGAGCTTAAAGAGCCCTTGGAAGAAATACCTGATTTTAATCTTAGGGTGTTTGTATGTTTCTATGCAAAGATAAATCTAAATCCATGTTTGTTGGTTAATAACTGAAAGCAGAGTCTTGTTGATATGAGTTTTACTTTTGTGTTGGGTAGAAACACACCTTGTCCCTAGCATAGCTCCTGCAAGAATGATCCAGAAAGTGAAGCCTCCCACCTCACAGGCAAGCAGTGAGAGATACTGACTGTGCCTACATGCAGGAGACTGTTTCCTTAGTCTGCTGCAGTACAGCAGGAGAGAGCCTTTGTTCATTCTGCTCTGCCACCAAAGGAAGCTGAGGTCCAAATACCCCTCCTTGCCTACAAACATACTGGGTTTCTCTGAACTCACCTATGGATGCCTTTGTCCTCCTATTACAATTCCAAGGGTACACACAAACTGTTTCTGTGGTTTAAGGATTTCCTCCTAAGTTGTGGAAACTTTTGTCATAAGGGGCTAGAAGTCTACATAGGTTTAAAGCCAGCTGGATGGTCTTATGGGAGAAGATTTAATCCTGGGCTAATGAATACCAAAAACCCAAAAAAATAACCCAAAAGCCCATTTCTGGCTTTCTTCAAGTAGCAGAATGTTGGGGGCTGAGAAACTCTGGTAGAGAAATATCACTGTGTGTTTGCCCTGCTTGTGCCATCCTCCCTGGCTGTTCACAGTTGGCTGGTGTCACTGTTTGACATCCTGTGTTGGCCTAGGCTGACCTCCTGCCTGTCTTATGCTCTGACATTTTAAAATGTCTTTAGCTACTTCATGTGGATCATAGGTGGCTACTACATAACTGGCTATCAAAAATGCTGGATTTGCTTCTAAATCAAGCAAGTTCAGAGATGAAGAAGAGCCAGAAATGGACAAGGTGTCTTTGTACAGTACAAATCTCAAGCTCACAACAAATGATGAAGGAGGTCTGGGTGAGAATTCAGAAATAGGAAAACTGACTAGGAAAAGTTACGGACATCACAAATTCTAATGGCGATCAGAAAAATGGAATTGGATTGAGCTCCACATGAAGATATTTAAATTTAGGTGTCTACATGTGAAGCAGGTCTCTCAACTCCTCAAGCAGCACAAGGCAATCACGTCAGCTGAGAGAGGTGCAGCTAATCCTCAGGAAGGTTTCTGCTGGCTGCTCAGCTGCTTCACACTCTGGGCTTGGCACATGAAAGGCTTAATTCAGCTGCCCAAATTAATTTGTCCAGTGCTATTTGAGATGCCTTAAGGTATCTGAGATATCCCCTAGACTGGCAGCTCTGCTCTTCGACCTGGAAAAGCTTTACTCTTCAGGAGAAGTGATTGGGGAGCAGGGAAGATCATGTAACAGGGGACAGGCACCTTTCTTTATTCTGCTAAACTAAACCCTATATCTTGATTGACTATACTGCCAGCATAGACACTTGGCACACATGTGCCCACCTAAAGCAAACTTCTCTCTATATTTAGTTGTGTTTATTTGGATCCAAGGCTAACATAGAAGGTGCTGGAATGTCTTGAGCAATATGGACTGTGCTGAAGAAGCAGTGTCCCCGGTGACTAAAACAGTGGCAGGGTGATCTTGACTTGTCCCTGTGACTCTGAGCAGAGTAGCAATGGAATGGCCATTTTAATTTAGTGGTGACTGGCTAGCAGCAAGTTAGAGATCAGTAGAAGAGCAGTGTATGCCCCTGAAAATCATTCTTAGAACTTAAAAAAAAAATAAGGTCACCCAAATATCAGAAATTATGCATTTGGTCCAGAAATTATTAAAATGCTTACTGGGGATTTTGGTCACCCTCCACCACTTCTAATAGGACAATGTTTTAAAAAATTCAGTGCCTTGCTCCTGACCTCATTCCTATTTATTCCAGAGCTCTCACAGTTTTTTTTAAATAATATAGAGTTTTATAAAGAACCCCCACTGCAAAAAATTCAAATTAATTCAGTCTTGCCAGTAGAGCACAGCCTCTGCCTTGCCCTGCTGGGAGCACTCTGCCCCACTGAGGGTCTCTGGTCCCCTCTGAACATGAGAGATTAAGAAGCCAACAGTAACATAGTTCTCTTTTCCATTTTTAAAAGCATTGGTCCAAAGGAGTTGTCTACTTGTGTATGCCCTTCTATCTGGAGGGCAGGGATGAGGTTCTCCCAAAAGGGAAGAAAGGTGGAGGAAAAAGGGGAGCAGAAAATGCACTGGAACCTGCTTGAAAAACATCTGAAGGGAAGTGAATCTTCCTAGGCTGGTGGTGTTTTTCTCACTCTTTGCTCTTTCATGTTCTTTGCTGTTCACACCCACAACTCCCACCAAAACTCCATCCCTAACTCCTCAGCTGGAAATAGGGAAAGAATGTGTCCACTGTCTAAGGCAGCCCCTCCTGGCTGTGTTTCCCTAGGAGGTAGGGAAGGAAGGCAGGTGTATTATTTCAGTGTAGTTTAACTCGTTAGTAACAGGTGTAGGATAAACCAAAATAAACCCTTCTTGGACTGAAATCAGAGTCCTAAGAAAAGTTTGCAATAGTTGAAAGTCACTTCTGAGTATGTTAAAACTGCTTGATTTTCCTATCTAAACATACCCTGGAAAAAACGAAAAGTTAAGTATATTATGATTTTTCTCTGTGTCATACTTTTATACAATATGATTCAGGTGGCATTTGCCCTCTTTTAAGCCAAGAGAGAAAAATATTATTCTGAACTTCCTTTCATATTCCGTGTGAACGTAACTAAAGTCTCCATGGTATTTCTGTATTTTAGGAAGACTTGCCCAGACTTCCATCACTATTTTCCTATAGTTTATCTTTTAGTGGCAAAAGTAGGAAAACAGCATTTCAATTAATTTAATGGGCTCTCAATTTTCACTCTATTTTTCTGTAAAGCACCAGAAAAGATTCAGATGTGACACTGAGTAATGGGCAGTATAGTTCCAAACTTCTCTATAATGACTTACTAAAAGACAGAGGTTTCTGATGTATGTTTACTCCTTTATTTTTTTTCCTAAGACAATATCTTACATATGATCTTCCGAAACATTAAGCCTCTCTTTAGCCATGATGATGATTTTATTCACTCTTTAGAAATATATCTCAGATTTTTATCCTTGTGGATAACATTCTCCCTCATTAACTCTAGTCTGAGATTTCAAATCCTCTCAGCTTTTGCATTGTTCACTTTTGAACACTTAATTTCAAATTAAATTTCAAACAATTAATTCTTTCACTTCAGACATTTCACTCAAGAAAGCCCTGAGATTACACAAAAGTTTTGTGCTTATTAACTGGTGAAAGATTTTTTGACAGGCACCACATTAACAACAGGGCCCCTTTAAGAAAAATACAAAAAAAGGATGACCCCAGAACTCATGTGTGTAACATATTACACTTATATATAGTCCAATGTCACTAAAACAGTAATGTGTCAAAAAAGTAACTGAAGGCCATTAATGCAACTACCTGAAACTTAAATCGCTCATGCAAGATGTGCCAGTCCGAGTTCCCCACCTTACAGAGAAAGGACAGTGTTGGGCTGCCTTAGGTTGCTCAAGTTTGGTCAGAAACTCTGGATTGCTTGTGTTACTGATGGAGGTGTGGTTGGCATTCATAAACTATCAGCATTTCTAATGGCAACTGGGAGATTAATAATGTGACTGAGAAAATATTAATGGTAGAAAAGGAGGCATCATAAATCATTACAAGGGATTGTTTTACTTTTAATGACTTCTCCAATGCAACTTTCCTAGTGTGAGCTTCTTGGATATTATGAGATTTTACAGCATTCATAGGTGTCATGGAATGAATCCAGTTATATAAGTAAAGAGTGAATACAAAAGCTATACTTGATAGTGTGCCACATCCCAATACCTAGATGTACCATCAGGACAAATCTCTAAAGTTACAGAAAGAATGTCAGGATGATTTTTTACAAGAGCATGTAATGATAGGACAAGGGGGAATGGCCTTAAGCTGAAAGAGGGTTGGGAAGGGACTCTCCCAGATGTGTTCGAGGCCAGGCTGGATGGAGCTTTGAGCAGCCTTGTCCAGTGGAAGGTGTCCTTGCCCATGGCAGGGGGCTGGAACTAGATGTTGTTCCTTTCAACCCAAACTATTCTGTGATTCTGTGATTGTTAGGAAACATAATCAATGACTATCTGCTCAAATCTCATACACATGCTCAAACTAATACATAAACCTGCATAATCTTCCTCTTTTTCATGTTCTTTGAAGAAAGAATTGGTTTATAGGAGCTTTACCTGATGCCTGCATTTAATGCTAATATAATGCAGCATATATATTGAAACATCCTTTCCCTCTAAATACAAATGATACTTTAACACAATACAGGTTAAATCTTGTGATTTTTTTCTTTGATTTTATCTGAATAGAAAAATAAATATTTAGTAATTTTTGGATCATCACTAGGTCATCAAAATAGCATTTGCTATAAATTCACAGAAAACACTCAGAGTTCACACATTCTTATTAAGAATAGGCAGGAAACTTCAATGGCTATCAATTACTGTGTCTGCACCAGCTTCAGAGCAGTAAAGAGAGGCAACAAACTAGGACATGAGTAGGGCATATCTGCCCATAAAACCATAGAACTAAGCAGAAAATCTCAAGAGGTTGTTTTATCTAGCCTGCAGCTGTATTAACTCACAAAGGAAATTAACTGGGCAACTGTATGACCAAATCTAAGCTAGTCTTAGGGTGTCCTTCTAAGGTCTAATTTTGAGCTAGAGTTATTATCCATGACCCAGAGAAAAGGCACAGCTTGTAGTGGTCATTTCTGAATAGTTCTCAGGACAGCTCATCATCCTCAATTTCAAAGTTACTTTTGAAAAAAACCCAGCACTATGATTCTGTGGTGTTACAGAGACAATGCACTCCACTAAGGACATGAGACAGCTTTGACATGGGCTCCATCTGCTTACCATGGCACAGTTCACGCACACCTGTGGCAACACAGTGAGCAATTATTCTCACTTGCTGAGGGGTTTAAATAGGTTTTAAATGAGATTTGCAACAATCACTACACAGAAACACTTAACAGCTCTCTATTCTGAGTCACTAAGAGGTGGTAGTGGTGGTAGGGAGGAATGGCCAGCATTTTAGTTTTTCTAACGTTTATTTGTATATCAGTCCTTCCAGCCCATATTGCTATTCTCAGAACTCTCTTCAGTTTGCCTTCAATAATCTCTACAGCTGACTGGCCAGGACCAAATGGTATAATCTAATCAATGTAGAAATGTACTGTGAATTTTAACCAGACGCTACAGTACAAAGTTAACACACATTCTGGACCACTGTATTTGAGCACATCATACTATAGAAATATGATAAAAATATATTCAAGGGGCTTTGTCCTAAACTGGTATAAATTGGCAATTTAAAGCAATTTAAGATAAAGCCTGATGACTGACACTGGCCTCTGGCCATACATCAGTAAATGAAAATGAGATTGTTCTTTTTCATATTCCTGAAAGGAAAGGTCTGTTTACACAAACTTGACTACTGGAGCAGCAGCCTTTTTGCACAGCCTAGAAATGTATTGGGCATTGGTGTACTTTATGCGTCTGTGGGCTAGCTAAAAAAAAAAAATAGAAGAAGGAAAGAAAAAGACATTAATAGAGTTTAAGGCTTTGAATACCCTAATACAGGGGTGTTCAGTGAGGGATAGGATTGGATCACTATTTCTTGAGCACTTGTTGAGAAAGGTCACAGGACAAAAGTTATTTTGTTGTAACTGGCTGGAAAACTGCTGTTATCTTGAAAAAAAGGGACTAACTACTTCCCTCTACCAGTTCAGGAAGGCAAAGAATAAAAAACCTGAATAGAATATGCTGCAACAATTATATTGAAAAGAGGCAAATGTAATGTTTATACCAGATAGTTCCTTTGCTCTGTGAATGTTCCCTTACTATAAAATCAGTGGGATATTTCACATTATTGAGACAGAAAAATTTGGTCAAATATGGGCTGAACTTACAGTGACCTTGTGTAAGTATTTATCCCAGAAACCAAGAATTTTCAATATCTTTACCTGTAATTACATGTCTGAACAGAGTGATGAATGATAGTACCATATTTAAAAAGATAATGTGTGTTATCAGGTTTAGTAAATTACCTCATTGGAAGAAGCAGAACTATTTATCAGCAAAGTAAAAGTCAGTATGTGCATGACTGTCAAAATCTGGAAACTGCGTTTTTAGAGACTACTCTGGAGACATCAGACTTTTGAAGGCACCTGAATTCACTCTCAAGTGATATTCTCAAGCATTATTTTCAGCCTATAACACCCTCCAAAAAGCAATTTAATAGCACTCATTGAATTATATCACCTGAAGATCTCTAACATAATTTGGGGGAGGCAGGAATTTGAGTTCTGCACCTCCCACAAGAAGCTGAGAAGACTTACATCTACAAGGCCTCAGTATTATACAGAGAAAAAAACACCACCATCAACAACAAAAATCCCCCAAAGCAATATGAGATAATCTGAGTTCTGCATACTCTACAAATAATGATACTCAGGATCTTGGGTCCTGGCAAAGTTTGCTTTCAGCTCTGTCTGAATATAGGTTTTCTTTCTGGCCAATGATCAGATCTCTTCTCAGGTTATGATTAATCGTCACCTGCTAGTAAAAGTAATTGGCAGGATATCTTCAGGAAATTCTTGGGATGGATGATGCTGTTTGATATTTGCAGATGTTGTTGTCACTCCAGCTAAAAGGTCTTTGTGTTTTCAAATATGTAACACCATCTGGATGGAAATCATCTTAATTGTCATTACAGGCAAAACAAGTAGGTGATTTCACTTCCTTTTTTAATCTTTTTGCAAGATGCAAAACAACATAGTATTTTTAGAAGTAGGAAAGTGAGCTGGTTTTGCATATCAAGATAATTCACAGAGATAAACACAGATGAGTGTGAAAATTGACTTTTATTGCTCTTGAAAAAACGGAAGATAGTAATGTACGGTAGTGGCACATAAAAGAGAGAAAAGTTCTACGAAAATATGTAATACTGTCTAAGCATTGAAGTGGAATAAAAAGAGTTCCAGAGGTTAATAGTTCTTCTCTACTGTTTCTTTTTTCCTAACAATGGAAAATGGCTACATTAGTCACTGTCTTCCATTTTAAGAAGTCCACTGAAACTGATCTGTGCATCAAAACTTGGATTTTTCTTTCCATCAACGAAGCAATACCCCAGTGAAGAAATCAAATAGATGAATCACCTTGAACCCTTCTTTCCCTTTGGCATTTAGATTTGTAATGTATTGGAATCGTCTGAGTAAGCAAACTATTTTAATGTGAAATGAAAATAACCTCCTGGAAATAAGGACAACCTCTTTCTGGAATAAATGTTATTTTTATGTAACTGAAGTGAGTCTAGCTCATCATTATGTAAAGCTATCTTTCCTGGCGGAGAGAGAACTGGAAACAAGTCAAAGACACTTATTAGGAAAGCTAATCAAATACAACAAAAGTTCACTTGGTACTCCAACAATTTCTGAATCAGAAAGAAAAGGAATATTTTTTAATAAGGCAATACTGGATATTTTTTAGATGTGAAAACTAAATATTCCCTTTTAAAATTGTGGACTAATGAAGATGAGTAAGATTTTTCTTTTGTCATTTTTTAAAATTTTATAATGAAATCCTAATTCCATGCCCAGTAATGGATCAACTAGTGCTACTCACTACTATGTCAGTGTATTAAAAGTATATGTGCCTTGTTCCTGTGTAAAAGTAGCATATTGTCAGACCATGACGGCAAATACTTCCAAATAATGTCATTTTACCTTCTCCTGTAGACAGCCAAAATATTTCTCTATGGTCTGAGAACCATAGTAGCTCAACAAGTACTGAATTTTGAACCGTAGCTATGCTTGTCATATTTTATTTAGTCTGGATAAGGATAACAATATTCATGGGAGCATTTCACCTGTCTTTGTACTGTTCACAATTATTGTTCATGGCCCTATTGAGTACACAATCTTTCTATGGACTGAATAAGTCCTCAGCAAACATCTTCATGTTATTAACAGCTGGTTAAATAAATCTTAAAAATCTAAGGACCTCCTGCAAGCTAAGATTAAGTTCAATTATAAGCCTTTCATGGATTTATACTTTATTAACCTTTTCCAATAACTGATCTTTAACATAATTAATATGTACCTGCCAGAAGGAATAAAGCATTGTTTATTCAGTACAAGTTTTATTTGGCTTTAAGACAGGTGGACAGAAACATTTAAAACTGTCTTTGACCTAGTGTTCGCCAACCCAATTTTTGTTCAGCTAAAGAAAGAAACTGTGAATAACACATGCAGATTCTTCCCATAAATCTTCACTTATTCTGTCCAGAAACAGTTTTGTGCCTTGAAAGCACTGGAAAACAAGATTTGCCAGTCACTCTACTATGTCTGTATGTTGCTGGATGTCAGTAGACCTTAGTGAAAAACGCTATTGCAGTGGAGAGAAAAACAACTGAATATTTCTGGAGGGAAAGGCAACAGGATGGATGGCCAGACACACACAGCCCTGAAGAGTAAAGACTCTCATTACTTCAGGCTGTAAGAAAACCACAAAGTACTCGTCAAGAAAAAAACAAAATAGCTTCAGCATGGCAAGACTTGTGTATGGAGAAAGGGCTGAATAATTTAGGAGTGGTTGGTCAGAAGACAAATACGAGACGGCAGATAGAGATATGCAAACTAGTGGAAGATAAGGTCTGTTGGATGCCTCCTATTTACCCTTTCTTATAAAAGTGAGATCAAAAGACAATTTAAATTCGATAAAAAAAAAATACAAGATGCAATTGACTTGTAAAGTTCATTGCTCTGAAGTATAAAGGAATAACCAGGGAAAATTAAAGACAAGTTTAGATGTTTTCCCTTGAATTGCTGGAATTAGATTTTTCAGGGGATCGAAATTCTTGTCTGAGTCAGCCACTGATTACTCCACGTGTGATTGGCTATTTTGGGCTACAGGTATTAACACCATCACTGGGGGCCTCTGGCACTAGTCAGCAATTGGGAAAACACCAACCAGGACTCCTGTGTGATCCAGCCCTGCAAAAAAAGCATTGCTATGTCTGTGCTGGATTCTTGCAACCACAAGGGGAGGAATCTATAGGCAGGAATGTGCACTTTCATCGCCTTTTCATCATACTCTAAAAGCTTAGGCAGGGGCAGGTGGGCAGGGGGTCTGGAAATGTTCATCTAACACATTCCCAGGTTGTGGATAAAGTGAAGGTGATGCAGTGGCATGGGAATGGAAAGGCCAAAAAAAAAAAAATAGTGGGAACAGAAAAACCCATGGTGTGTAGGTGAAAGTGACTGGGTGGAAACTGACAAGGAAAGATGCTGAAATGAGCAGGGAGAGAAAAACATGTCTCTGAGGAGAGGAAAAGCCTGTTTGTAGGTGGAGAGGGAAGAGAGAGTATTAAAAATCTGCTCTCAAATTCACAGACTAGTGGGGAAACAGCAGGTATCCAGTAGCTGAGTTATTTAATGCAGATGTTGAAGGCAGCAACATGAGTCCCTCAGTGTTGGCTGAAAGAGTTCCTACATTCAGTTTTCTGAGCCTCCCTTCAGAGGCAAAAACCTCTCCCTGCTGCCTAAAAGCAGAACTTGCATTTCGAACCTATACAGCTATTTTGAATGTCTGCACAATCGATGAGTGCCTCTTGAGGCTCCTTTGTTTCTGTAAATACAGAGTTTATTCAGATTACATACAGAACCAGACATGTCCAGCCACTCTTTACCCTCAGCTGCTATCCCCCCTGCAATTTGTGTGTGAGTAGCCTAAGAGGGACTACTGTGCCAGCAAGAAGGTTTATATAATTTGGAGAACAGTAGTGTGGGGCATCTTACACAGCCACACTTGAGACTTCCTGGTGTGGGAGATATGAAGAAAGAAATAGAAGTTCTGTTCAGTGCTTGTCAGAAAGGAAAAACCCCATAATCTGGTATCACTCTCCCAAACCCAACAGGGGCAAACACAAAATGAGACCTTAAATACAGTAGGTTATGTCATTCTTTGTGACAACCTCTCCACTCCTCCTTGTGACATTTTCATCTGAAATGAAACAGCCTCCACTGTGGGGGTGACATGAATAGACTGGCCTGGCAGAGGGGAGTCCCAGGAGTGAAAGAGCTCTGCCTTTGCTGTGGCTGCTGTCCAGGTGGTCACATACATGCATTGGGGCACCAGTACTGAGCAACACAAGGGTGAGAGTGAGTGGCTTCCTTCACACCATTTAGGAGCTTCCATAGGTTGATGTAAAACAGATCTGATGGTCCCCTTCCTTGGATCTGTTATTGACAGCAATATCAACTGTCACCAAAGAACAAAGCTCAATTTTGAGAACTATTAGCGCAGGTTTAAAGATAAAAAATGTAATTTTTTTTCAATGGGAAACAACAGGTTATGGGCACCTGGTGCTTAAGTGCTAGGGATGGGAGGAAATTAAAATGTGCAGAACATGCCCAAATTGCCATCTAGAAATATGCAAATATTTCTACTTGGCCATATTAAACTTGATATAGAAATACTGTAACTCTTACACAGTGTAACAATATTGTTACATTGTCAAACCTTCCTAACTGCTGTATTTAACATAGCAGGTATAAAAAGGAGGAATTAACACCTGTATTTTTTCTCTTATGCATAAGTCTTTTCCTAATGTACAGTTGGAGTGTAACCATTTGAGGCATGATCATAAAAATAGATATTTCCTGCAGCTCCCACTGGGCTACTATGCCCATCAGTCACTTCAGCAATGCTGGTGGCAACATGCAGTTCTCTGAAGGCATGTAAAAGAATGGAAACATCTGTGGAAGCTGCGTTTCTTCAAGCTTTGCGATCACTAGTAAGCTTGTGGCAAGGCTGGATGAAGACATCTGGCAATCAATTTGATTATATTGAGTGTAAGAGTGGGCAAAGCTTATGTTTTAGACTGTCAGCATTGACATTCAACAAATTAAAGCTGAGTAGATACCAGATAACTACATGTGAAGAAACAAACACTACCTCTAACACAACAGAAAATATCTATGTTTCTAAACAACAATACAGTCAAGCAAAATGAAACTACAGTTCTTAGCCAACTGCACCAAAATCCCTTTTCCTGGAGACCTCACTCACACAGGTTTGACCTGAAGAGAAATAAACTAGTCTTCAGCAAAGACAGCAATAAAATCACAATATTCAGCAGTTATAAGAGAGATAATTATAAACTAAAAGAAGCAAAGAAATGGAAATATGAAATAGCAGCATGTTTCCTGCTCATATGCTGACAGGTGAATGAAAAAGGAACTGTTATCTGTGCAAAAGAATTGGAGAAAGTGGACGTCATACAGGTAATCATGAATGAGGTAGTCTCCCACAATACAATATCTAGAGGTGTCTAGAGACTGGACATTAGGAGGTATTTATTACAGAATGGATTATCAAACACTTCCTACAGAAGTGGTCAATGCCCCTTGAATGTCAGTATTTAAGATACTTTTGGGCATATCCTTAATAACATGCTGAGCCTTTTGGTCAGCCTTGAACTGGTCAGGTAATTAGACTAGATGATAACTGTAACTCTCTTCCAACTGAAATATTTTTTTCGTTTTTCTCCTCCTTTCCTTTCCTTTCCTTTCCTTTCCTTTCCTTTCCTTTCCTTTCCTTTCCTTTCCTTTCCTTTCCTTTCCTTTCCTTTCCTTTCCTTTCCTTTCCTTTCCTTTCCTTTCCTTTCCTTTCCTTTCCTTTCCTTTCCTTTCCTTTCCTTTCCTTTCCTTTCCTTTCCTTTCCTTTCCTTTCCTTTCCTTTCCTTTCCTTTCCTTTCCTTTCCTTTCCTTTCCTTTCCTTTCCTTTCCTTTCCTTTCCTTTCCTTTCCTTTCCTTTCCTTTCCTTTCCTTTCCTTTCCTTTCCTTTCCTTTCCTTTCCTTTCCTTTCCTTTCCTTTCCTTTCCTTTCCTTTCCTTTCCTTTCCTTTCCTTTCCTTTCCTTTCCTTTCCTTTCCTTTCCTTTCCTTTCCTTTCCTTTCCTTTCCTTTCCTTTCCTTTCCTTTCCTTTCCTTTCCTTTCCTTTCCTTTCCTTTCCTTTCCTTTCCTTTCCTTTCCTTTCCTTTCCCTATCAATCATTTCCCTATCATTTCTCAATGTTTTGCACAGTTGCTTTCAAATAACTCTGGTAAGATTCCTGCAGTAAATGCCAATGCAATTACTCCACTTTGGCCTCTTCAAGTGTTTTCATTTGGGCTGATGGGTGAGGCTGGGACACCATAAGACAAAGCAGGATTTGATTGACTAACGTGTGAGAGAGTTAATCATGGCTCAGTCAGATTGACAGTTGTCTAATATCTCACACCAAGGTATTAGCATTCAAAGTTATGGTAACCTGCTGACAAAGCATCCCTGAGTAATTATGGGCATATTAGTAAAATAGAAGACACACCGAAAGTGGCTTTTGAAGAAAAGCAGTGCTGCAAGCCAGGGATATCACAGTCCTGTGAGAGGCTACATGAGTGCCAAGAGCATTCATGTAATGAATTTAAGTAATGGGCAGTTGCAAAAGAGCAAATAGTAAATAGTCTAGTAGGATTGCTTTGGAACAATATGAAAATATTCCTAAGATATCAAGATTTCTTCCTGGAAAGCATAACTCACTGTTGAAAAAGCAGAACTTGGACAAAAAAGCAATTCTTCTCAGAAAGAAGCTACAGGCAAGAGCTGATGATGATCTGAAACAGGAGTTACAAAGAATGTCACACACCAAAGCAGCTGATCTGCAGCACAGCTTCTGGAATGAAGCCAAGAAAGCTAAGAATTTTATTGCAGATCAGTTATGCTCTGACATGTTATTCACATCATTAAAAATATATTTTTTTAGATGTTAAGAGTAAAAAAGTTTAAAAAATAAACCCTGTTTTACTGCTTTTGAGACTCCATACACTCAAGTCGGCAGATGAGTGGATTTGGCACAATCCTGTCTACCTCTAACTTCTACACCAGTGTTTGTATTAATAACTACTTAATTTTGAATTGGCAAATTTACACATACTTATGGTATCTGAGAAACTATCTTGTCTGTGGATATGATGGGAACTCAGCATAGTAAGGCAGGATATGAACACCAAATCAAATAAAGGCAGATTATGAAAAGAAAGATATTTGTCTAAGCAACTTCATATTCTGAGTATCTCTAGTGGCAAGAAGTTTAAAGCCAGTCCCTAAAAAATGTGAGCAAAACTGAACATACAAAGACTATAACCAGAAAAGGTTAAATGCTGCTGGGTCTGTCAGTTGCTTCCCTCCTTATAGTACATTTCCCAGTCACAGTTCATAAACAGCACTAGAACTGCTATGATACACTTTTAAACTACATCATATTTTATAATATCTCGGTTCATATTGAAAGTCTTTCTCCCAAGCCCCGTGCCAGAAGAGAGAGTTGGGATGCTTCAGTTCAGGTTCTCATGGTTGTTTATTGCTTCTTATCAAGTACATTTTGTTCTCATCCGGCTTGGGTGCTAGCTACAGTGTTGGTCATCGCCAACTGACCACCCCGAGGGCAGACATAACTTTTTATACCAAATATTACGTGATCTGTGTTTACAGATAAATACCAATATCTATCACCTATGTTAGACAGTGCACATCTATGCTAAACCAATCCAAAAGTGCCACCACCCCAGCAGAAGATGGAGGACAAGAAGAAGAAGGACAGGGACACACCCTCTATCTTGCCTCCTTGAAGCTCCATTATGAACCCCAAAATTCTACATTAACACCTGGTAATAAGCTAATTATTACTCTAATCAAACTCTTGTAGTTTGTAACTCTTCATACAAGGTTGGTAACTGCTCCCATGGGCTAAAATCGAAGGCACTGGTATTTTTGACTTGGTGCCAGGGTCTCTGGACCCCTTGCCAGGGCAGCTAGAGAGATGTCCTGGGTTCCGACAATCATAGATAACATTTATTATCATATTATTATTATTATTATTATTATCATCATCATCATCATCATAGTCATCCTTGTCATTGTCATTATCTTTGTATTATTCTTATGATTATACTACACGGTATTTTCTGAGATTCAAATATGAGAGATAAATAATTTCAAAGACTGCTTAAATCATATACAAAATCTGAGTGAGAATGGACAGAAGGCTCATTATTTCTAAATGACTTGACTGTGATATTTGACTTTAGGACACTTTCCTAATGAAAGGGGACTGAATTAGTAATTGCTAAACATTTCAGTGCAGGTACACTGCACTGTATGGATAATTACTTCATGCTTAGGAAAATATCTTTTTTAGCCTTCTAATGCAGGAATTCTATTATTACAAATAAATTCTTTTAAATAAAATGTCCCTGGTTTTTAACAGCCTATCACAACCCTGTCTCTTTAGTCTTCACATCCTAGGTTGCCCAACTGATGGTAGGGGCTCATCTGCTCTACATCACAAACACAACAGTGCCACTAGTGTAAAGTCAAAAAACCACAGCATGAACAAACACAGGCTGCTGAATTCTCTAGCTCATACCAGAAAGAAACTTCAGTGTGAACTGCATTGTACCAAACTAGATTTCCTTTGAATAGCAGACATAAAACCTCTAGAAAGAGGAGATCAGAGCCTGATGTGTTTAATCCCAGCATATGTTGCCTTACTCAGCAGCAAGGTTAGTAGTCAGCAAAGGAAAGAATAAGGCCCATAGATTTTTTTTTCTACACATTTCTAAAAAACTGCATTGCCAGAACTGTCAAACATGAAGATATGCCACTATTTGTTTTAAAAACTTACAAAATTTGGGAACAATCTAGCCTCTGTTCATGGCTCAGAATTATGGCTGCTGAAATTATCTGAGGAAATTTTGATTTGAAACCTAAATACTACTACTACTACTACTACTACTACTACTACTACTACTACTACTACTACTATCATCAGAGTATTTTCTGGAGTGAAGTGGGCAGGGTGTGTCTAAGATGAGTTCAAGTTTGGCTGGCAGAAGGTCCCCAAATGTGGAATTTACTGTAACTTGTTTTTTCTGGGATTTATGAGATGTGATGTGAGATATGTCTTCTTGGTCAAGGATATACTTAATTACAGACCATCTCTGGGTTATTTAGAGTTCAAATTACACTGGAAAGGGGCTGTTTATATTGTTTATCATGAGCAGCAGATTTACCATCTGTCTGTATTTAAACTATATAATGTGTCTAAATACCAAGATGACAGACACAAAATGTGTCAGTACACAAATATATTGAAATAATTCAAATTAAATGTCCAGAAGATGTTGTAACACACTAGATATGGATTTGTTTATAAAGGTTTGACAAAAGTGCCCCATGATGGTTCATTACCACTCTAATTAATGAAAAATAAATCCAGTAATAAGCAACAGTCGCTCCTATCATTTAATGCTCTGAAACAAGGTTTGCCAGCCATGAAGTTCAAGAGCCTGATTATAATAATGGACTTAAGCTTCCTGTTGGAAATTTGCTCATTCTGCAGCCTCAACAGAATTTGAACTTTTGACATTTCCATCATGCTGTAGCTTGACTAGAGGTAAAATAGAAGTAGCTGTTGTGAAACTGCTAATGGACAAACAGACATATATGAAATATTTCACTCAGCTGGACCACCAGGACATGCAGTTGCCCTGGAGAAATATAATATTACTAGAAGTAGGTTCAAATTTAAAGTGAAAAAAATATGTAATAGGAGTTTCCACTCCAAACTTTAATTTGAATAAAGTTTAGACATTAGAGTCAGCAACGTGCTCCTGCAGGCAGGAACACTGGGGTACCTGTCCTGGGGTACATCAGGCCCAGCATCACCAGCCGGGCAAGGGAGGGATTGTCCTGCTCTGCTCTGCACTGGGGCAGCCTCACCTCCAGTGCTGGGGACAGCTTTGGGTGCCACAATGTAAGAAAGACATTGAACTATCAGAGAGTGTCCAAAGGAGGGCAACAAAGATGGTGAAGGGCCTTGAGGGGAAGCTGCATGGGGAACAGCCAAGGGCACTGGGTCTGTTCAGCCTGAGAAGAGGAGACTGAGGGGAAACATCACTGCAGTTACAGCTTCTTGTGAGGGGAAGAGGAGGGACAGGCACTGATCTCTTCTGTGTGGTGACCAGTGACAGGACCTGAGAGAATGGCTTGAAGTTGTGTCAGGGGAGGTTTAGGCTGGATATCAGGAAAAGATTCTTCAACCATAGAGTGGCTGGGCACTGGAACAGGGTCCCAAGGGAAGTGATCACAGCATCAGCCTGACAGAATTCAAGAAGTGTTTGGATAATACTCTCAGCCACATGGTGTGACTCGGGGGTGGTCCTATGTAGCACCAGGAGTTGGACTTTGATGATCCCTGTGGACCAACTCAGGATATTCTATGATTCTATGTTTAAAATTCACTTGCTCTTGTTGGGTTTTCTCACACAGCAGTCCCAAAATCTCTTACAGTCAGTGGAGAGAAAGAAGTTCCTCTGAAAGCTCAGTAGACTTCAGACATGCAGGTGAGGCTAACAGGATCTTACTCTTCTGACCCAGAGCTTGTTGTTTATTATTCTTAATAATAATCTTTTACAGGGACACCGTAAAAATATTTAAGACTGAGATCTCACTGTGATGGTAAATCCTCTGATACATGTAGGAGAGTGGCCAGAAGTTTAATTTTGTCAGGTCACATACCGCCATCTGGGAGCCCATTGCCAGGGGAAGGACAATGGACTCTTCATTTATTTCAGTGTCCCCAAATGACTTGACAGGGAGTGGATGCCATATATCTTCCCAGTTAGCCTTGTACTCTTTTATTTTGGGGATCTTCAGTGAGCTAAGGCACAGGCATCAAGTTTTTCCTGGTTTGTCAGCATCCCTGATCTCCAGAGGCTCCAGAGAACAGTTAGAATATGCATTGCTTGGATTGCTACTCTTCTGAGCAATACAACAGAGCAACACTGTTCTGCAATGCTAACAGCCAAGCTTCAGAGTGATACACCTGTGACATTTATGATTTGAAGGGGGATATACATATTTAAGTACCTTACATGTCTGTAAAGATGTGTTGCTATTATATTATATACACTATGTGGTGCCCTTTATATTTTGTACACAAGCTCATATACAATCAGCAAAAATGAGGGATGTGAGGTAACATAAGACAAAATACAAAGCAAGGTTTAATACTACACTCTTCCCATTTTTGGAGAAATAAATAAGGATACAAAACCATAAAATAATTTGGTAGATGTAATTACTAACCTGGTAGCACACAGCAATGCTTGATGAACTAATTGGTCAGAGTAGTGACATTGTAGGCATACTAACATAAACACAGAGCTTTGGCCCTGAATAAAACTTTTCTGATTATTAGGTTATTAATGGGAAAAATAAAGGCTGTCTAAATGTGACCCTTGAGGAAATCCTCAAATTGGTTATTTCTAGCCCTAAGGCCACTGCTTTATGTGATTTGTGTTTAATCACAAAAAAATAATCAGGGAAAAGATCTGCTGGAGATATATATAGCAAATTTAATTAATAGTAATCAGACAAAGTCTTCCAAAATATTATTGTTCCACTGTAACAATAAACAGAAAGAATAATTGAATGGATGACTAAGTAAATAATTAACATTAATAGGCCCAAACTGGCCATGTGCTCTTAAGGAGACCTTAGCACTGATTTCATTGAGTTCACCCTCAATCCATCTTTTCTCCAGGATGAATACATACAGGTCCCTCAGCCTTTCCTCACAGGGCAACTGCTCCAGCACTGATCATCCTCATGGCTTCACTGAACTCACTACTTCCTTTTTTAAAGGTCTTTCAGGTATGGTGTTGGAGGGCGAAAATGAGGTGCAGTATTTTGGATGTGGTCTAATGAGTGATGAGTAAAGGGAGATAATCATCAATTGATTGTGCTCTGGCTAACACAGCTTTCTGACCTTTGCTGCTGCCTCACACTTTGCCATGACTGCAAAGCCATTAGGGTTTGCCATCATGTAGCAAGAGCTGCAAGATGACTTGGTTTTTTCTCAAAAGATCAAATCTGGAAAAATGCTGAACATCAGAACATCAGAAACTCCCTTCTGGGACACTAAAGTCCAGAAACAGACTGAAGTCAATCAATAGAAGAAGAGATATGTAGAACAGTCAATGGCAAGAAATTCAAGCTATTTAGTTTCTAGAAGATGCAGAACAAAGTTTCCTTTCCATCCAGTGGACCAGGATAGGAAAACATCCACAAGCAATGGACTGTTGTCTATTAATTAATTCTGCTAGCAAGTAATAGAGTTCTAAGTGGGACAGAAAAGATGCTTTTAAGGCCAGAGACTGCTTACATAAAAATAGATGAAACAAGAAGAGCAGGTGAATTTCAGAGAAAGGAGGAAACACCATAAACGAGTGAAGTAAACCCACCCCACCCCCAGGGTGATCTGCACCAGAAGACCTGCCTGAACTATTTCACCAACAGTAGGACAGTAGATATGAGTAGTTTTAAGGAAAGTATGGAAATCTATACACTCTCCCTGTGAATCATAGAATTATTTAGGTTGGAAAGGACCTTTAAGATCATTGAGTCAAACTGTTAACCAGCATTGGCAACTCCACCCCTGAACTATGTCCCTAAGCACCACATCTACATCTTTAAAATATGCAGAATTTTGTACAAGGAAGAACTCCTGCATTCAGTTTTGTTGAGGATTAACACCTCAGAGTGAAGTTAATCACTGATATAAAACTTGCCACCTGAGTGGAGACAGGAAAGGGAGGAGGCACAAAAGCTGAATTCAATAAACTGCTAGTGTTCCTGTACAATGGCATTTGGAAGAGTAGTAAAACACTCTGAGAAGTCAAATGGTTCTAGTAACTTCAAAATCTTTAAAGGTGTTTTTAGTATGTTCTAAATTGCTGTAGTAAGTAAATTCTACTAAGTTAACAGTGGTGCTTTCTTATTATTGTGTCCTGACAAAACCTGTCTACTGTAAAATTTCAAGTGCACCATACAATCTTGGAATAATGGTAAGTCTGCTTAAGGAGGGTAGCCATGTTTGGTGATTTCCACTTTCTGGTAGGCATGGAAAACTTGGGACAAGTGTGTGTGACCTGGCAAGGTACCTACCCACCTCCTCTGCTGCCCAAGCAAAACAAATGCCAATCCTGATACTTGCTCCTCTCCCACAGTTTCATAAAATATCATAGATGGCGTGTTTCTTTCTGAGGGAGAGACAATCTGGGGTGTCTTCCTAGCTGCTCATGCAGCTTTCTCCATTGCAGGAGTGGCTTAGTGGGAGAAAGTGTGGATTTACCAGGGAATGAGGTGGAAGGAAAAAAAATTGCTCTACACATTAGCCCTAACTACTGGTCTACTAATACTGGTCTGCCAAGCCAAGGAACACTGTGTAACTCCTGTTTAGACCAGGATGGCATTCATCTACTGCTTACACTGAAACCCATGTGTTTCATGGCTCTAGGCACATGACTCCATGTACTAGCTGCTGTAAAGATGCACGGAAGAACATACTGCCTACCCCAGTTGATCCATAAGTTGTATTGAAATATAGGCAGATAAAATTAAAAGCTGCAGAGAGGAAGGAAATTGAGAGAGAAGTTGGGATATTGATATCCTGAAGTTTCAGAGATGATCTATAAAAAGCATTTTCTCCAAACCATTAGAAAAATAAGAAATTATCAGATGAGTTTGATTTCTGCCTTTATTGGGAAACTGCTTTCCCGCAGATCCCTTTCCAAAATAGGGTTTTGACTGGTCATGAGTCTATACACCATTGTCACAGACAAATTCTAGAGCAAAGAAGGGAAGGAATAGTGTCTTGAAATAAATGTAGAAGAAATAATGAAGAAGACACTGTATTCTATACTAGTCTCACTGCAGAGCTGATATGTGGACTGTCATGCAGAGAACAGCAAAACAGGAAGCAGCAGTGTTGTCAGAAGATGTCTCTAGGGAGGTTTTCAAACTTCTTGCAGTGTCTGATCACAGGGGTTAAATAAGAAGAACACGATACATAGTGGTATGATATGTATGATGTATACATGATATGTACGTGGTACCTATGCACGTATATACAAGACATGTAGTGTGTCCATTCAAAGCATATGTCTCCTCTGATTTTCAGTGAGATCTCTCATTTGTCCTATGTATAGGCCAGCTGGTAGGAATGAGGTCAGACAGGATGGTGATGGGATGAACGGAGATGAGAGAGCTCTGGAATCAAGCCTGGTTTTGGGGCATGCAGTTTATTGCATAGGGCGTGGGTGAAGAGGCCCTGCTACGAGCTGCCAGCTGCAGCTCAGAGCAGGCTAGAGAGAGAGAGAGAGAGAAGAAGAGGAAGAAGAGAAGAGAGGAGAAGAGGACGAAGTTCCCGTTACAATACATTAAATCTTCTTCTATACTGGATATTCTAATTTACACCAACCAATCTAGTACAAGATACAAATCCTATAGCATTTACATACAGCCTATAGGAATCACTACATTACCATACTGTGTTATATTTTAAACCCTAAAAACTGCTCTTTGGACCCCTCCTGCCAAGCTAGCAGGGTCTGCTCTGACCCTTAGACTCTTGGTAAGGAGAAGGGCATTGTTTAATCAAAAGGGGATTACCTTCAGCTGGCCATACTATTGTTTTCCAATTGTTCAGTAACTAAAGCTTGGCATCTTAGATATCGAAACTTGCTTTCAATTCTATTTCACTTATAGATTTCATATTCTCAAAATCTAAGCAGTCAAATTTATAAGACTTTCCTGTTTCATCTTCCCCAACACCAGCTGTATGAGATTCATAGGAAAATGTCTTCTGGAGAACATAAGAAATGTGGACTGACTGGTTTTTAGGAATATCATGATTTATATCTAAAGAAACCCTGGGCAGAGAGTTGACACACAGCTATTCTGGACTTACAGCTGGTTGCTGTAAACAGAGTCTGATTCCAATAGTTTTCATTCAGAAACAAAACAGGAGAGGGAAGATTTTATCTTAAAATAAACTAGAGCTGGGACACTCACCTATTACACAGAATGGTTTCCTCGCAAAGCGCAGTCTTCCTTGCCATCCTCGGTATCGACAACAGCACCCAGCAGACCAGATGCGAATAATAAATTCCAAACCAAAGACAACAATCATGACAAATTCCTAGAAATGGCAAATAAGAAAAATGCCTGTTACAGATAACCAACACTTAAACATCAAGAAACTTATCACTACTGTTTTGGTCTAACAATCCACCTTGATCACCTGAATATGCCAAGCCAAACTTGGGATCCTGCTCCCCAGGATGGTTGCACATGTACAAGCAGCACACAGTTCCCAGAGCTTCACAGTGAAAGGTCTGAGTCTAACCTGAATAACATTAAGTATCAGCTAAGATTGGCTACTAAATATGAAACACTGAATAATACACAAAAATATCAGAGCAAAATACTCAAAGACTTTGTATATTTAGCATCAGAGCACAGGTAATTTATACAGCTAGTGAAAATGTTTGACACCCAAATCCATACAATTAGTTCTTAGTTTAAAGGCTAAAAGTTTTTGGACATATATTGCCATTGTTGCAATACACAGGTGAAGTAACTGAGATTATGAATTTGGGAAATCAATCTGTTCCCAGCAGTAGGTTAATGTATGTGCAAGTGTAATTACATACAATGGGTATGTAATTGTAAAGTAATAAATGAATGCCCACCCTAGGCATAACTTTACCTGGACAACCTGTCATTTAAAGCATTTAGAAATTTTGCCTTGCTTGTTTGGCTTGCTTTTCATTCACATTGGAACCTTCTTTAAGACTGCCTATTTTAAAAACATGAGCATGTATTTATGCAATTTTTATTCTAAGAAAATTTTCATTGCAACAGTGAGGTCAACAGAGTTGCAGTAATAGAGCTTGGAGAACATTCAGCTCCATACCCTAAGGAGATCTGCAGCTCAATAATATGGAGTGAATAGTATATACACACTCTACGGAATTACAAACTTAGATACTCTTCTGGAATACCATCACAAAGTCATGTGTTTTGAAATGACAGAAAAAAATATCAGTGTGTTCCCAAAAGGAGAAAAGTACTTGATGGAGTTTCTTAAGCAGCCCATCAAGAAGAAAAGGATGGAAGTTGTGTTTTAATTGGCAGCCCAATGTATTTCTGTGTCCAGAAGTAAGCTGTTCCTTTGTCAGCCTATTAATTTGTTATTCCTGCAGGATGAGGACCAGTGTGGTACTGGTAAGAAAGCACTGCAAATGAATTAAATAAAGGAATATTTGCAAGGGTAGGGTTGATTCAATATTGACTTTTCCCCAACAAACATTTTGCATGCTTTTAGACTGAGACCCTACAAGACAACGTGTCAACTCAGGCATTAATTTGCCTGAACAAATGGCATTATTAATGTTGTGCTATGTAATGGTTCTTTACTAGATTATGATTAGTGGCAGTCCACTGAAACATTGAGGACTTAATTGCTTTTGCTGTCATAGAACAATTTGAAAACATAGTATTTCTTCCTAAAACATGTCAGCTTGTGTAGTTACATTACATTGAAAGTACTTTTAGAGCCTTCTTCAAGGTCTTCATTTTTGGTTTTGTAAATCCCATACTGAATGACTTAGTCACAAAAGTAGAATAAGATCCCTCTGGTAAAACGTGGCTGAAGAGAATGCCACATTTTTTATTAGAAAAGAACACATGGAAAAATTAGTGTGATTGTTTAAGCTTTTCTTTTTATTCCACTACAAGAAACTTAAACTTAATTCCATGAGCAGTGTTATTGCACAACTTCAGAAAGGATTATGTACAAAACTGAAAAACTTCCCCATATAGTAACAATAATTCCTAACAGTTGGCAATCCTGTGGTACATTTCCTTGTAGGAAATTCTGTGTAGGCCAAGAATGAAATGGACAGGAAGCCAGCTGGAAAAAAGGAAGAATATGTATTTTAGTTATTTAACTACTACTTTTATAGTGGTAGTTAAATCATGAATTGTCAAATCTAGTTTACACATTGTTAAATGATGCCTCTGAATTTATGAGGGTGTATGGCAGGCATCCAGGCCATCCGACATCTGATTCTCCTAAAGAAGTTTCTTCTTTGGGATAGGGTAAGAGATGTTGAAGGAAAGGAGGTCTGAGAAGCATGAAAAATTATTTTGCTTCCAATAAAATCCTTTTCTTGTTAAAATTTAATCACATTTCATTTGACTAAAGTTTGTTCTTTCCCTGGAAAATAAATGGTGTGTACAGATGGGCGATATGTTTTGTAAGTACAGTGAAATTGTCCCAGGCGTCTTACAGAGGCTGATCCACACACACAGGAGTGTGTCCTCTCCTGTACTCTAGACCCTGGCAGGGCCCCTGATGGGGAACTGGCAAGGACAGAAAGTACTCAACGATCCTGGAAGGACTAGTCCACAGCTTTAAGTCAGTTCAAATAGTATCACAAAACTGCTGGTAGGAGTTGGAAAGAGGTAATCTTTTTGGAAAGTTTACTCTTCTGGTTCCTACCAGTATTATGCAGTTTTGTATTTATCGCCTGTACTATTGTTAGCCATTACTAGGTGCTATGCTTGCTCAGTGAGACAAAGATAAGAAAAGTTATTGTGTGCTGAAAGCACATTTCTGAGTCTGTGTACTACATTGTGCCTTTGTGTGTTAGAGACAGAAATCATATTTGTCGCTCACACAAAAACACATATAGTAAAACGAGAAACTTCTTGGGGATACATCTATTTTGGGAGAGAAAAAGAGCAAAAAAAATTTTCACAAATTTTTTTTTGGGTGGGTGGGATAAGAGTATAAGATTTTTCTTGAGGAAACAATGTGAAATATCTCTGTGCATTCCTTGAGAAAAAGTTACCATTTCGAGAACGATTACAAATTTATGCATGGTTACATTGTCTCAAAATTAACTAAGGTTTCTCCTACTTAAATAATTTTTTTCTACTACTTAAACAATATAACAACTGTAGTTATATTGAGCTCAGATATAGTAAATACATCTCTGTGCACTGGGATGCTAAAAGAATTGCTGCTTTAAAAAATGTTATATATGATTTTCTTCCACCCATAACAAGTTTCTGTAGATTTTAAAGTACCCTATAAGTTTTAATAAAAGAAAAGACACTGAAGAAAATGTAGATGGAGTTTCACACTTATTTTTGCACTTACTGAAATAGCGATGTTTCAAACTGATCTTTATATCCTAATGACTCCTACTTCCTCAAAGAAAAGATGATTTTGAAGGGAGTAAATATAAAATATAATAAAGTCTAAAGGGAAAGGATTTTCCAAAAAAACATAATGCATTGAAACAGAACTTTTCATAGTAGTACACACAACAACTTTGTTTTATTTTGGATTGGTTCAGGGCAAAACCAGAAAGAAACAAAGAATTCTACACTACTGTGTAAAAAAGTAATGTTTTAGTAGTCAGGGCACTCAGTCAAAACATTAACACAAATCTCTATCAGGGTTAATACAGGCTGGGGAATGACATTATTTTTTCTTATGGCAGCTGTAAAGTTACAAGGTTCTTGGTCTTCATTGGCAAAAGTTGGAAGGATGCATCCCAAACAAGATCAGGATTTTAATTTCTTTATATTTCATTTGGAAGGCTTATTGCCAACTTAAGCATAAATCTGGGCTTTGAAATAACTTGGGTTTATTTATTTCCTTAGCAATTGAAACAGAAGATCAGAACATAATTGGAAAGGCATGTGATGGAATAAATCATTAGACTTCGTGCCTTGTAGACTTGTAGACTGAAGAAAGGATGCATTCCAAGTATCTTTGTCCTATATATAATATAATGGAATGTCATTAATTTTGAATAACTTATGAGAGTGAGAAACAACATTTACATCAAAATGAGAAAATCTTGCACTGTTTATAAATCTGGTCCTCTTCAAAACTAAGCAAGGCTGCATTTGAACTGATGAGCAACTTAATATTTACTGGAAACCTAACCCTTCCCTACCTAGGTAGAGCAGAGGTGCATTGGCTTTGGCCATTTCTTGCTTTTTCCCTATCTTATCCTTTTCCAATCACAGCTGCATTTGGCCTTACACCAGTTACCACAATCTGTCACTTTTTTGGCTGTTCAAGCTCACAGTTAGCACCTCCCAGTAACCACTATGGCAGATGCATCGGTGGTTCAGACAGTGGAAAGTTTTTCTTCTTTCTCAAAGCACAATTCATCCAAACTGATGAGCTTTTCCTTTGGAAATGTTTCTGCACATGCAGCTCCAGTTGTCATGGGGAACTGTGCACATGCAAGAGAAGGAAGTCTGACACACTTGGGCTGACAAGGTTCAGTTGCTTTTGGCCAGCAGTGTACTCCTGAAGATTTTTACATCTATCTGTGCCCAGGTTGTTACTGGAACAACGAGGATCACACAAATGGCAGGAAATGAAAAGAAGAGGTCATCCAGAGGAAGGTTTCTGTTGATAAAAGGTCCTGGAGGACTCTAATCAACAGGGTTGGTGATTAAGCAAATCAAGCATACTTTGTACAATCCAGCACTTTCCCCCCCTTTTTTCCCCCCTATCCAATTAGGATACATGATTTATTGAAATTGTTTACATTAATATGCTTCTCAGGCAGTTTCTAATGATAAGGATTTTCCTAAACATAACATTTTAACAGTAAAAGAAGTTCGTATAGTAGCTTTCTCACTCTTTGGTGTAACTGCTTATTAAAACTGAAAATAATTTGCTGCTGATGAATCAAGTGCCTTCACTATAGACTGTAACTTTGGGGAATTAGAGCTATTTTTGCAATAAGAAAATGACCAAAGTTGAGCACTCTGTGCTGATCTAGGATGCTTCTGGTTATTTTGCAATGTGTAAATGAGCAGAGGCTTGGATATAAGAAATCCACCCACAAGACAATGTCTTTGCTCTTACTTTAATTATATTTCTTGTATGGAAATGGTGATTTTTATTATTCTAAAGGCCGATGAAGTAGTACAACAGAGCTGCAGACTGATGTGAGGAGCTGCCTGCCTTGAGCTCATAGGAACAATCATTCTGTCTGACAGGCATTGTCAGAAGTTGGAGAAATGGACAAGAACAGACCAAATGAATCCTCTGAAATAAGCTTTAGTATGGCCACAAGTGTTTCCCCTCTGAAGACAACATCTCTGCAGTGTAGCTGCACTGCAGAACCTCATCTGCTATAAATCAGTGAGCCTCACTACCCTGACACAACAGCAGAACACGAGGAACAATGTCATCTGATACTGCTTGGGATATATCCCCTCTTCCCTAAAATCTCATAAACAGGCAAGTCCAGTGTTTCCAAATCAGGGAAGTCCAGTGTTTCCAAATCATTTTGAAAGGAGAGAGAATAAACATGTTCTCATACTTTAATTTATGGCTGACTTGTTTAAGTATGTCACCAGCTGCTGAAATATCTTTATGGTGACACATGAATACTTGATACTGTCCAAATAGCAATGCTTTATTACTCATACTCAAAGAGAATGAGATTGTTTTATCATTCAATTAAAGCAAAAACAGAACACCTCAGTTTATCAACAATGTCTGTCTCTAAAGCCAAAAACACCCTCCTCTACTGAGTCCAGGTACTAAGCTCTAAAGCTGGGCTGTACACTTTAAAGATATGCCATTGGGATGTGAGGGGAAGCACAATCCTGCTCTGCCTCAATGAAACCTGTCAAACATCTGGGCTTTAAATAGCTATGATGCAGAAGCTGGTGTAGGACTACAGGCAATTGTGTTGTACTGGCCATTTTCCAGATTAGAACAAGCAGGTAAGAATATGTGCATCCCTTACAGTTTAAAACAATAGTAAATTTGAACACATTTGTGTTATTCCTGGTTCAGCACTAAAAAGGGGAGATCTTAGGTCTAAACAGCTAACAAGCATATCTACACGTGCGTACACACACTTAAGAAACTAATGTTTTAATTCTTTCCAACTGCAGTTGAACAGAGGGAGAGACAGCCATAAATCTGAAAACATAACCCAGAATAGAACCTATTAGTGGCATATAAATCACAACCAGAGACTTCACCTCAGCTCCCAGTGAAATACACAATAAGCATGAAGTGAAATTTATGCACCTTTTCCTCTTTTATCAGTTTTATAATGGATGTGATACTTTTAGTGCTCTTGATTTTCCATATATGATTAAGAATTTCCATGAAGATTCTACATTAAAAAGAGGATTATTGAGAAATTAGTTTTGTGCCTTTTATTCAAATACATAGCTACAAAACTATTGATATAATATTAAAATCCCAGTTATATGCTTAGTTCACATGTTATACATATGACTTCTGCTATCCAACTCCCTTTTAGATTTTAGTGTTTATACCTGACATGGCACCCATCAGTCATGCTTCTTTATTCCTTCACAACAGAAAAAAGCTGTGATTTTTTATTTCAAATAAACCGGGTTTTGAATCAGATAGTACAACCCAGCAGCAGAATTACACAGATGCCATTTATTTATGTTTTTCATAGTCTCTTATAAAGACAAGTATTTACCATATCAGACACAATGTATGATTCCTACCATTGAAACTGTGCTAACCTTCCTCAGCATCCTCTGCCTCCCCAGACCAGCAGACTCACTTCACGTGACCCTCATGGGCCAGCTGCTGAGGACCTGCTGGTGCCAGGGGAACGAGCCACAGGGCTGCACTGGCCATCATGGTTACTGCCATCACCATGTGGGCAATTTGCAATTTGTGCATGTGGGCAAACTGATCCCAAAGCTCCTTCTGGTGGACATGGTTCTTCTAAGGACACTCCGATGATCACTGAATACCCTTTTTCAAAGTGGGAAAAGGGCAATGGGAAACACTGACCTCTCCATGTCTATCCTGCTCTTTCCCAGATACTGCGTCACCTTTAAACACTCACTGCTTTGTGCCATACTATTTGGTTATGTGTCAGGTCCAACTACACATCCAAGAGAATTCCTTAAAAGAGATCATGGCATAAAAGTCACATTATAGAATAATTTCCTACTGTCCAAATTTTTTTCACCCTTCTCTGTGCTTGTTCAGATTTTCTTTCTCTTTAGTGAGATAGCAGTGGTACATGATCTAATTTTGGTTTTAAATTTATCCTCATATTGAAAACAAAGAAGCTCTGTACAGCTGTACCCAGGCCTTCACACTTCCTTTGTGATTTCTTCATGCATTTTTTTCTGCTGTAGTCACATTTCTGATGTCACATTAGAGGCAGACACTCAAGCACGTCACTGTAGCAACACAGATCCACAATTTTCCTTTTGAAGTGTTTGTGAAGAAGTGTGTATCTATTCTCTGTCCAAAACAAGTGTAGAATGGGCATCAGAACTCTGAATCCTTTTATGCCCTGGCATGTGTATTGATTTTTTATTGATGCAAGGGGTTTAGGCTAATTGTTATGGCTGATCATGTGCATGTGAATTAAGTGATAACATCTGACATGCTGTTATGCAGAGTAGGACAGCATGTTCATTCTTTTATTCTTTGGCTGAGGCATGTTTGGAGTTGTTAAATGCTGGAGATTCTGCAAATGATACCTGCAGGGTTCTTCTTAAAATTATTTCTTGCAATTTCCCAGTTGTCAAAGCTCATTAAGAGAGCTTCCCTAGGTGTTCATTTGTGTGTATTTTAACCAATGGGAGACCTAAGTGCTTCTCAGTTTATATATACTGAAATGTTACCAGTACCAAAAATTTTCAGCAAACAACTTTAAGAAAGTGTTTTCAGACAGTTTGCAACTTTTTACAAACTGGTCTTGGTAGGCACTCAACCCAATCAGCCAAAATGTCATTCATGCATTTATTTTCTCAAAAATATCAGCTCACCAAACATTTCTGTTACTTGGACAAGTATTTGGTCACAATATTTTTATTCAGTTCCTTAAGTTCTGTGAAAAATTTGACTTGGTCCTCCTTTTCTAGTCAAAAAACTGGATTTTGAGAGCCAATATACCAAGCCTTGTGTTTCACACATCATGCCATTCACTGACTGTTTTGCAGCTTTTCCTATTACATTTTTCCAGGCTTATGGAATTTTGGTCTCTTGGAAAAAGAAAACATATATATATCTGTGTGAGCCATACATTTCCTGTGATCATATCTTCATATGGTCAATTAGCCAATTCCTGTCTGGTTCAGGTGTGATACCAACATTATTATTATTGTCTTGTCCATGACATACACCCTTTCCTTAGGTACTTCATGGAAGCCTAAATGTCTAAAATGACCAGTACTTATTTTGCTAATTCACCTTTGTAACTCACCCACAAATCAGGGTCCTCGTGACTGAACTTAGTTCCACTGTGTGTCTGTGTATTTACGATCACCTTCACTTTAGGTGGATTTTTTTATTATATCTACTCTGGATTCTTAAAGATTTGTTTGTTTGTTTGTTTGCCTGTATTTCAATACTTATTTCACAGAATCACAAAAGCACAGAACAAGCTGAGTTAGAAGGGATCCACAAGGACCACTGAGTCCAGCTCTTGGCCCTGCACAGCATCACCCCCAAGAGTCACACCATGTGGCTGAGAGTATTGTCCAAACACTTCTTGAATTCTGTCAGGCTGGTGCTGTGATCACTTCCCTTGGGAGCCTGTTCCAGTGCCCAGCCACCCTATGGTTGAAGAATCTTTTCCTGATATCCAGCCTAAACCTCCCCTGACACAACTTCAAGCCATTCTCCCAGGTCCTGTCACTGGTCACCACAGAGAAGAGATCAGTGCCTGTCCCTCCTCTTCCCCTCACAAGAAGTTGTAACTGCAGTGATGTTTCCCCTCAGTCTCCTCCAGGCTGAGCAGACCCAGTGCCCTCGACTGCTCCTCACACGGCTTCCCCTCAAGGCCCTTCACCATCTTTGTTGCCCTCCTTTGGACACTCTCTGATAGTTCAATGTCTTTCTTATATTGTGGCACCCAAAACTGCCCCCAGCACTGGAGGTGAGGCTGCCCCAATGCAGAGCAGAGCAGGACAATCCCCTCCCTTGCCTGGCTGGTGATGCTGGGCCTGATGTACCCCAGGACAGGGTTGGCCCTCCTGGCTGCCAGGGCACTGCTGGTTCATGTTCAACTTGCCATCAACCAGGACCCCCAGGTCCTTTTCCATGGCACTGCTTTCCAGCATCTCATTCCCCAGTCTGTCCATACATCCAGGGTTGCCCATCCCTGGTGCAGAATCCAGCACTTTCCCTTATTGAACTTCACGTGGTTGGTGATTGCCCAGCCCTTGGATTTGTCAAGGTCTCTCTGCAGGGCCTCTCTAACTTTAAGGGAGTCAATGGCTCCTCCCTGTTTTGCATCATCTGCAAACTTGCTCAGTATCCCTTTCCAGTCCTGCCTCCAAGTCATTTATGAAGATGTTGAAGAGCACAGGGTCAGTGATGGAGCCCTGTGAGACTCCACTAGTGATAGGTCACCAGTCTGATGTCACCCCATTCACTACCCAACCTGTGAGCCAATTGCTCACCCATTTCATGGTGTGTTTGTCCAGCTGTGTGCTGGACATCTTGCTTGAATTCAGTTTTTAAACTGAGTCTTCTGAACAGACTTCTCCTGTCACTTGAGGAAAGTTCACATTTCAACTGCAGCAAGCTGTGTCTTCATGTGCTTTGCCACGTCTCTGGAAAGAGACAGAGTGGTTTGCAGCTCTTCTGTGTTACTCAGATGCTGGATTTTCCCTAGATTTCCAAACAGCTTTCATATCACTGATGTGCTGCCTTCTTCAGCACTCTTTTCCTTTTGACATTTAATGGTTTGTAGATTTTTTTCCTTACATGTTATTTTTAACCATGTACTTTGGCTTTCCTCTGAGTACATATTCTGCATTTCCATTTGGCAAATCAGTATTTCCCTGACAAAGGTCAGGTCTGAATTTCTGATAGACAATTTGATATCTATCCATTTTTACTGATGCAATCTAAATTGTTTCTTGCCTGTTTTAACAAGGTAGCTCTTGATCTCCATATCAAGCTCTGGCATGAAGCCAATAAAATTCAATACTGCAGGATCTAGCATAAACTATTACAAATTTACATCTGCAGAAAATATTACACTTATTCCTTGGAGGTGATTTCCCATGCTAGCTTGTTATCACTTAAAGTGATAAAACAAGAAAGAATACATGTTATGGGAAGAGTTGTTGTGTAAGGAATGCTGCTTACTTGTCCTTAAAGGAAGTCCAGGACAGCTGGTTTGTTTTTTTAGCACAATGTGTTGATCAAACTAAAGGAGATATGCCTTCCCCTCCTCAAAGAATTATATCTTTATTAATCTGAAGCCTGCCACCCCATCACTGACATCTAATCCTCCCTGTTTTCCATTCCTAATCTCAAAATCCTCCTGGAGATTTTGTGTTCTTCAGAGAAAGTGTCCCCTTGAAAGGCTGGCTAAAAAGCTCTTTTAATATATTTGCCTCCTATGAATATTAATTCTCTTTGTTTTAGGAAACAAAGGGAATCAGAAATGGATTGTACCAGCATCTTCTCTCCTGACTCTCTGCATATAGCCATACAATGTCATCAACAAGATAAGCTAAGTAACAGCTCTTACACAGGAACTGATAACAATAAGATAATTTGGTGTAATGTACTTATATAGAAATTCAACTGGCTTTCTTACTACAGGTTAGTCATTTTAATATTAAAATTGTACTAGGTCATGAACTTGTTACATTATAACTGCTTCTGGTTTTGCTATTTCCATTCATCTTTCTTCACTGTACATTACCACCCATACATGCCCTGTTCATTCAGAGGAATGGAAAATAATTTTCTGGATGGCATGTCATCCAGCAGCCGCTGACTTGTGGCAACTCCAGTGATCCTAACATTGTGCATTAAATGCAGATTTCTTGTTAAACACAACTGATTGGTAGTTCTGCTCCAGCAGTGACAAAATCTCTCTCACCTTCTACTACCTTTGCTGCTGAATGCTGTAGCACTTGAAGTAAGTGTTCATAGTTATCCTATCTTCTTCAAATGATTCAGTTATGAGATTGGTTTTTTCCCTGATTGTAGATCACATATGCAGTTTTTAACATCTTTAGTCATCATTTAAGCTTTCCCAGTAGAACCCAATATATTGCAATTTTAATTACAATATAAAAATGATTCTGTTCAATGTATGATTTTCAATCTTTTCTTTACAAAGGAAATTTCTGTTTAATACAGTAGAATAAAGGAAAAGAAAGGACAAAACATTGCTAACAACATAATCAATCCCAGAATCATATCAATAATAGGCTTATGCCAGGATTGAGACATCTTTATTCTCTGACTGTTGAAGTGTACTTATCACCCTCAGCATAGCTGACAATATATAGATACCTTCTGATGACAATATATAGATATCTCAAGAGTTTTATGTGCTGTGCTGTGTTCTGTTGTTAGGAAATAATTTTTATGGTTACTTTCCTCTCTCTCTCCATAGCTACAGTGTCTACTTGTTTGTTAGAGAGCTTTGCTGGTTGGTTGGAAGTGCCAACACTGCCTTCTGAGAGAAGAATTAAGCTTTGAGGACAGAAACTATTTATAATAACTCCATCTTTTAATTTACATTTTTGCTTTCTGTCAGACTTCCTCGTAATAACTTTTAATTTCAGCAAAGTGCGTCCAGCATTTAAAGTTCCAGTGGGAAGTCTGTTCTGTTTCTACACAAAGATTTACAAGTAGTTGTGATGAACTCTTGTCCAAATTTTTGTAACAACAGTCAGCTCTAACTTGGTCAAATCTGCATACATTATAGGAGAGCATCAATTTAAACAGCAAAGATGTGAAAATATTCATTTTGGTATGGTAAGAATATTTTCAAAGATAACAGGTAGTTTATTATGACATGGTTGAATTTATTTTTACTCATGTTATCATAATATTAGTGTACATGAATCCAAACAAAACTGAAAACATGAAGGTTTTGACCTTATCAACATTATATTTCTCTCTCTTACTCTGTCTTTGATAACATCAGTGTTGTATGTCTAATGTAATTTTTCAGAGATTTTTATGAGGATTTCTGAAATTTCAAAGCTAAGATTTGATTTGGAAAATAAAACACTAGAAATCAGTATTTCTTGAGAAATACTGATCTTGAGTTTTGACAAACTTGCCAATTTTTAACTCACGGATCAATTAATCTGTTTTTCTCAGAAGACTCAACAAAATTCCGGTAATATGGTCTATACCTTGCTATTGTTAGAAATGAATCTTTCAAGATAATTTTTTTCCTTTTATGTCCTGATAGCTGGTCCTATAGAGCCATCATTAAGTGCTTTGTCAGGTCTGGTGGTCTTTTATCCAACCACGGCAAGAGGATTTAAGTGCTGGTATAATCTAAACTGAAAAATGCTATGTTTGGTTTTTTTTTAAATTGAGGACTATCCATGTCCCTTTTTAAAATCCACTCTGGCTAGCTTTACAATGCCATAGTGGATTTGTATGATTACATTCCCACAGATGGACTTACTTCCTAGAGCAGAAACAAATATATGCTTATATGCTTAGAATAGAATATATACTTACCTGCTATGGGGCAGCTATACCCCATATCTATGTTTTTAGATCAATGTGCATCCTCTTTCTTTTACACATAAGCATTAGGAGAAAAAAAAATCCTGGAAAGATATTAATTGCTAGAAGTACTTGGCAGACTCTCCTTTTGGGTTCATGTAAGTGACCACAGTACATGGAGAAACCAGCTTCATCCTGTGCACGTTGTCTGCTTTTATATCTTTGGGAGCTATTTCTGCCTGAAGAATGTGTTCCTAGAGTACATTTTCAGGGGCCTTTATTCTACAAATCTGGGCACAGCTTTCTACACCAGCCGTTTTCAGAGAAAACCACAAAACAGATTTGATAAAACCAGTCCTGCAGAAATTCACTTGCATTTTTTGATCTACCCGTCTTGATTAAAAAATTAAAATTACAAAAAAAGGGATGCTTTCTCACTTCAAATAAAAATGAAATTCTGTTTCCTACAACCTCAATCTGAGTTTTAAGCCAAAAATTCTAAAATAATCAAATACACAAATAATATTTTATGTCAGGTCAAATGAAGCATTTAAACTGATCCAAGACCTCTTTTTTTTACTTCTCAATATGTCAAATCTTCCTGGGTCAACTCAAATTATTTTATTAATTTTCTTGCATTGACAGCAAAAAACCAGAAGTGAACAAGAAATTCACATAACTTTCAGCTTTAGTTGAAAATGAACTCAAAATATAGAGAGTTTGGTCAAGAGAGTGAATGACCTCCAGTTCCAGATAATATTCTTTCTTGGCTATCTTCCCCAAAAGATTTGATTTTGCCTTCACAGCCTCAGTTTTACTCCCCTTGTGTTTATTATTTGATAAAGTGCTAGCAAAAGTACTTATAGATCAGCAGTATGCCAAAGATTATTTTCTTGCTGTGTTAGTTGGATTCTTAAGCTGCTTGTGGTTTATTTTGATGCTGAAGTAGATTTTTATTCTACTGCCTGTCTGGGATATATCACTGCTACAACTCAAGTGCCAGAAGTTGTGTGCACAGATGAGGCTAAAGCATAATTATCATTGTGGGTATAAGAAGTTTTATCTGATGCTTTCTTCCCAGTTACTCTTCTTATTTCTGGACACAAATCTAACCAAATTAATTACTGATGCAACAATCCAGCTTTACCATATGTAACATGCACTTAACTTATATGCATGACTTTCATTTTAAGCATAAAATTTAAATATTAAAGATGTTTCCCTTGACAGGTTTCCTGATAAAGAGAAGATACCTTGGAACACAGTAGTACTTGTGCAGATGTCAGAATTGAAGCTGGGTCCAACATAACACAGCAGGGCAGGTTTGCAGCCCAGATGAGTCCATTAACCTCTGCTGAAGCTCAGAAGCCCTCAGCTATTACTGCTTCCCTAAACAATGATTTGCTTTGAGCTATCACACATTGTTGCATGTTTCTGCGAGAGTATTTGGGATGCAGAAATTAGGAGATATGTTGTCTGCTCCCTTGTAAGGCACGGTTCAGGCAGATAAATGGAATTGACTGATTGGAGAAGAATAATCTCAGCTCCTCTGGCCTTTCTGAGAAGGAGGAAAAGGTTTGCTCAGCTCATCTACACTTCCCTCTTTAATCTCCCTGTGTAATTGTGAATAGCTGCAATATGTCAAAAGCCACAGGTACCGGTGCACGCAGCAGCTCAGGTATTAAGTTGAAGGAACATTACATTAGCTTTTCAGCCAATTAACATGGCTGTAGAGGAGACCATCTGGAATAAATCTGCAAAACAAACAGTTCACAGAAACCCAGCAGGCAGCTCTATGGATTGTTATATTTGTACGGTACTTCATTAGAAAATAAACATAAATCTTCTATTTCAAGCACAAAGCACAAACACTGTTAAACCAGGTCTGATAGTTAATTCAGCTGTCTTACTAAATGACACATTTGGAAAAGCTGTGTGAATCACTGGAAGGAAAAGGTTGTGAAAGCTCTAGTGACTGCAGTTAGGTGTCGGCACAGCCAAAACAACTGCTCCTGAGTTAATGTAGAAATGTGTTTTCCTCTTGGTTTGTGGTTGCAAAAGTCTGTTTTGATAACATTCTTAATATCAGCTAACGATTCAGTATGTAGAGAAGGAACAAACTATGCATCAGCAAACTGCAATAAAGCAGTCACCTTTAGCCTGCTTCTGGAACTTCATACTTGGCTGTGTTTATATTTTTTTCCATTAGAGACACACAGCAGGAGATGCAAAATTCGTCATCACTTGGTTTATTCCTGCCAAAGGTTTGCTGAACACAGTACGCTATAGTATAGAAATGCTACATGAGGCTAGTATTGATGCTTCAAGATCAACCATCCACCCTATTCCTCCTTAAGGCCTGTGGTCAGAGGATGCCATGGGATGTAGTCAGGACAGTCAAGATGGACAAAGCTCGTCTTTGAAGCCATAGCAGCAGAAAGCACCCAAGTTTCTCCCCAGCAGACACTGAGCAGCTCTGCTCAGCTGATGGACACCTCTCCAAGGACTGGTGTACCAGCAATCAGAGCTCACCACACCTCTGCCCAGTGCTGGGAGCAAGGCCAGGCCTTCGCAGAGCTCCTGCACATTGTGGCTCCTGCGAGACCCGTGACACAGTACAGGGAACCAGTCAGCTGAAGAATGAGCAGTGGTAAGTGTACCAGCACAATCAACAAATATATGGCTCATGGGAAATGCATATTTTATGTCAGAGCAAATGGCATTTCTGTGACCAATTTGCATAAGTATACAGGAAAATAGATTACTTGTCAGAAAAGCACCTTATATTACAAATAGAGTATTTTCAGACTAATCAGGTTTTCCTGTTTTCTATACCAAAAATTCTCAGCAATTAGGGTACCAGTTACAATAATATAACTAGCTGCAGAACATTCAAACAAACTTCCATTTACCAAGTGTTGTTCAGATTTGTAAATAATGGGTATGAGTGTAGGTCTAAATCTGACCCTTTTTAGCTCGTTTAATGCCACCTGATCTTTCCTTCAGAGAAAGAAAAAGCACTAGGCTTTCCCTAGCATATGGCTAGGGAAAAAAAATGCAACATTTATCATGGTTCTCCCTAATTAGCCCTGCTAAGAAACCATACAATGGAGCAGAACACCACATACCTGCACCTAGCCAGCTCTGGACATTTAGTTCAGGTATTTGATGCAGTGGCCCATCGTGCTGTTAAGACATAGCACACAACATAATTATGCTTATCAGCCTGCTCATGCCATAATTAATTAGGGAACTGTTCTGAAGACCAGGGCTTTTGGATATATGAAGTGATAACAATTTGAATGTTGGCATTTGTCAACAGTTACTTCACCTCAGGCACTACTTAAAAAGCCACAGTCTGCTGAATACATGGAACTGAAATAACCATGGTAACTCTGGGTATGTGGTGACGTTTTAATATTCACTACTGCCTATCCTCAGGCCATCACTTGCAGAACTAAACGGCCCATCAAGAAGCAGATGAATAAAGTGGCGTCAGTACAATGCATGAAAAGTGTTAAGGACTTTTAGGGATTAAAGCCATTTTCATTTACCTCAGAAGGGAAAAAGGAGAGGTAAACATAATACAAAAGCATGTATTATGAAGAAATAATGAAACTACCACATCCTACTGCAGCAACTGCTACTAAAATGTCAGTATCTACCAATAGCTAGCCCATATCTGTATCTAAGATACCAAAATTAATTCCTATTTTAAGTGCCTCTTACTACATACTGACTTTATAAATGACAGCGGCAATATCAAAGGCATTCATGCTCAGTCACTGCCAAACTGCAGTAGAAAATCTCTCAGTTATAAACCACAGTAGTTCTCAAGCAAAGAAAGGGATGCAGTACCATACTCTATTAGCGCTGTCTTACCATCTGACTTGTTCTTAAATAAAAAGATGGTGGAATCCTCTCTTTTATCATTTTTTCATCATTCTGAGGAAAAGTCTGATTTTTAAAAAATGCTCAGTTATTGTATTATATTACTTCCTCCATGGTGAGGGAGATGATTTGATTGCATACGAAAGTATCTGTAAAACGGTCTTGTATTTAGAATTTTCACTTACCAAAATGAAGAGACAACCAGAGGCAAGTTTTGTGTGTTCAGGAATAGTAGAAAACACGGACAAAATCAAGCAACCAAACACAAGGAGAAAACTGAAAAAGAAAGAATATTAATAATTGTTAATATTTTACATTACCCTGACCCAGTATCTATATTGGTTGTACTTCACCAACATTAATAGAAGACTGTACAGTCTTCATTAGTAGAGGGGAATACAGCTACCACTTAGTTCATTAAAGACATTAGAATAATAGCTTGTTATTAAATCTGTATATTTCTAAGCAGCACTGCTAGAATTCAGAGAAACAAGATTTTCTTTGGAAAATGACCCAATATACTTTTTGTAGCACAATCCTGTACCTTTATGCAGTCCAAATAATCTGTGTGTCTTTAAAGAATGATCTCCAGTGGGATGGTTGCTTCCCTGGTCTGAAAAATCATTTCTCCCACAACTGACCATAAATACCCCCTGCACAAGCTTACTGAAGAGCTAAGTTACATATTGCACCTATCTGTCTATCCGAAACAACTTCCTTCTGAGCAATAGACTTGAGGTACAAACTACCCGAAATGAGAGGTAGAGCTATGGCATTACTGTCCTTAATGAACAGGCTGTATTCTGGGAAGAAATTTAGTATCATAAAATCCGCTGAAGAAGGGTGCAGTTACACAAACCAGGCAGTTACAACCAGGAAAACATGAGCCCAATTTTGAGTTTGCATGAGCCTGTATGTTTCATGATACTGATAAATACACACAGGGAAAAGAAGCTAAATCTTTTCTTGAGGAAGATCCAAAAAAAAATGGTATCACTGCAGAAATTCTTGCATATCTGATGTCCACCCCTAGCAGTCACAGCACATGTGTTTACAGACACGAGCCAGCAGAACTGGTATAACTCTGACACATATACTGTTGGTGGTAAGGATTATCCTTTCCTCTTGTACTGCTTGACCAACAATACCAATGTGCTAGTGAAATCATCTATGAACTGGATCAGAAAAGAGGTTAATTTTACCCACAGTATCATGAACTGACTCATCAGCGCCCAGTAATAATTGATTCTACCAATGTTTTGCTAAATTCCTTCTTAAAACACTTGTCAGTCATGCTGCACAATGAGTCAACCAACAAAGACCAGGCCTTTGAATTTCTCTGAATTGCTGGGACTCATTAGCTGATGTTCTAACCCATGTGAATAGATATTGTAATTAATGCAGATACATATCCCTCCCTGTCCTTATCTTGACCCATGAGCCTTCCCTTATACTTTTCCTCCTCCATCCATCTGAGGAAGGCAAATGATAGGAAGGCTTTGGTGGGCACCCAGTGTCCCAGCAGGGTCACTGTGAAACCTCTGCCCCCAAAGATTGCAGAACTTGGCTGAAAAAAGCCATGGTCTGACTTTGAAGTGAGCTCTGCTTTGAGCAGGAGGTAGGACTGGAAGACTCACACAGGCTTTTTTCAACCTACATACTTCTGTGTTTCTAACTAATGGATATAACATTAATATATTATTGCATCTGCATACACTTGTGCTTCAGGAGCTATAATTACTTTTCCCCACAGAACATATGGACTTTCCATAGTGATGCAATATAGGAGTGCTATAATATATGCAATATATTACATAAAAATATAAGTCTAGCCTTCAGAATTTCTGTAGAAAATCTCTACCTGTAATGCAATAAGGCTTTGGAGGCACAGCATATCACTTAACTGCTGGGGAGTTCTACTCTGAAAATCAAATATGGCAGGAGCTTGCATATAAATTCTATTAAGGACTGTAAATAAAACACTATCCGGGAGGGTAAAGTGCACATTTGGCATACACCATTGGCAAGCCTTATTCTCTAGACTACAGAAAGGTGGAGATCAACACATGCTTCAAGATTTAATAAAAAACTCATTCAAGACTCATGCAATTCCAGGCACAAGTAAAGGCTGGGCAGAGAAAGGATCAAAAGCAGCCCTGGGCAGAAAGACTTGGGGGTGTTTCTGGACAAAAAAGCTCAACGTGACTTGGCAATGCATGCTCACAGCCCAGAAAGTCAACTGCATCCTGAGCTACATCAAAAGAAGAGTGACCAGAGGTTGAGGAAGGTGTTCCCGCCCTCTGCTCCCGTGAGACCCCGCCTGGAGTGCTGCATGCCACTCTGGGGCCCTCAGCACAAGAAAGGCATTGACCTGGTGGGACATCTCCCAGGGGAGGGCCACTAAACTGATCACCATGGATGAGACTCTCAGCAACCTGGTCTAGTTCTCAGCAACCTTGTTCTATGCCCATGGCAGGGGCTTGGAACTAGATGACCTTAACATCCCTTCCAACTCCAAACTATTCTGTGATTCTATTTTCTCCAAACCATTCTGTGATTCTATTTTTCTATGATTCTATTTTTCTATAATTCTGTGATTCTATGATTCTATGATAAGTGACAAAAATCCATCTTGTGAGCAGTTTTTCTCCCCTTCACTTTACGAAAATGGAAAATCTCATAGAACATTACTGGTAGTTTCAGCTGCTACAGCCTTCAGATGCAACCCCCCTATAATTACATCCTACTGACATAGGCATAAATGCAGTTTCTTCTCATTAAGGCTTGCATAGAGGGCAAAATAAAATTAAGAAGTGACTAAGAATTTACAGTAAAAGAATGTAATTTCCTTTTGCTGAATTTCTTTAGACCTGAATCAATTAAAACGACATTTGCTTACTTCCTTTGTGTTTAGGTATTAAAAGTTGCTCGTTTGATTTTATTCCTGTAATACCAACTAAATTGGATGCCCAGTTGTACTGGGTCTTATCCAAACAACAATACCAGTTTTCAATTGGAAGAGATTTCTTATAGCACAATTATGGAAAACAGACACAGCAGGAAAAAATAAAGTTTCTTGTTCGCATATCACAGTTGGAGACCATGACACAGTAAAGGTAAGGGACTTGCCTAAGGCTACACAGAAAGTTTTTACATGTGGAACAAACCTGAACCTTTCAAGTCACAGCCCAATCCTACGCAAAACCATTCTCCATTCACCCACCATTTGCTTTGCCATAGTCTGTCAGGACTAAGATTTAGAATATCACTGAGGGCAAGGTGTTTATTCACAATAGATGGGAAAAGTGAGTCAGGAGAGGGAATGAGTACAGCTAAGCGGTGTATTAATCAAAATAAAAGCAAATATTCAGGAAAGCCAGGTGCAATGTGGATTAGCACCTGGTTGACATAGTTCTGCTGTTTATCCATGAAAAGCAGAAACAATCCTCACAGCAATACATAAAAATAGTCTTGGAAAGAAATTTTTCCAAACTTCTATAACTCTTGTTCTCAGTTTTTCCAGAAGCTCAAAAGGGCATGGAGACTCACTTATTATTATTATTATTATTATTATTATTATTATTATTATTATTATTATTATAGAACAAAACAAAAATGTTTGCATTTATCCACCCACACATTCAAATATCAAATATCAAATCAACCCTCTGTCCCTCATTCCTCCCTCCAACACTGAACACTTTTTTTAATGCCACTCAGCACATTATGTCGAGAATTAAACTGTAAGCACTTTTGTGGAGGGGAGAAACCCAGTCCTACTAACTTGGTAAAATTAAAAGCATACATTTAAGTGCTGTAAAACACAATACTAGCATAAAAGTGGAATATTTTTGGTAGTTTATATATCACTGAAGTGCTTTCCTTCAAAGTAAACCAATAGTGAGGATTCACTAGCTATCTTTTTAGTGCAATCTATTTACTCAGGCCATGCAATGAAAGCACCTCTCCTTGTTCCTAACTGGAACTGAAGGCATTAAGGTCGCAGCAACCACTTTCACCTGGCTTAATGTTAAATGAGGATCTGCCCAGCAAAAATAAATCCCTAAGGTTCAAACATCACAGTGGTCAAAGTTTATCAGAAATTATTTTTTCTCATTGTGAATTATTTCTCCAATGACAGATGAAGTGTAGATGATTGCATTAAGCCCTGGATAGTAATTTGATAACCCTCAATAGAAGAGAAAGTATTTTCCCATGCCATCATTTGAACTGTGTGCTACGATACATGCTGTACATGACCATGCTGCTGTAGGTAGAGAGTAGTGAAAAGCAAAACACAGACCAATTATATTTGGCCTCTAGTGATCCAATCTGGATCATATAATTGTTCAGGCTGTAAAAACCAGATGGTTTTTCCTCATGCATTCAGTATTAGACAGTAAAACATACGCCTTAGGCAGCAACTTCCCATAAAATTATTCAAGTACTGCCATAGCCTTGTATTTTATGAAAAGCAGCAACTTCCATTTTGTTTAAGCAGTAATCAGTTTTGTTGCAGATCCTTTCATCTTATTCTCCTGCTTCTGAAAGCATATACTAATTGGAGAAAAGGCAGTTTATGAAAGATAATATAACTCAGAGGCTTTGATATTTAATCAATCTGCCTCCCATAAACTTTTCTAATTGGTTAATTAGGACCTACCAATTCTCCATTTATATAATTTTCAGCAGAATTTTACTGCTGTTTGATTTAAGGGCTTTTCACAGGGAAGAGGATGTTCAGCTTAAAGCAATTGTTAAAACATTACTCAAGGAGTATCATAAGGACAAATAATACACCCTGGGAAGATCTTTAAGAGCTATTTTGCTACATAACTTACTGCTAGAATTAAACATCTGCAAACTTTTGTGGCCTCTTCTGTAAATAATAAAAATCTATCAGTGTTAAAGTGGCATAATTAAGCCATTAGGCCACCAGAGTTATTTTCCAGTATTATTTGAGGTATGATTTAATCCCAATACAGGTAAGGGCATTCAGGATTATGACCAAAAGTGTTTGCAAACCATTGGCAGGGCCATTATCTTGTATTTTGCACAGAAGGTAGAAAATGTTTGAAAGGTTTTGCTAACCAACTACAACCAAAAAGCAGCTCTTACTTTTCTCCCTGGTATACTAATGCAGTTGCTTGCAAATTTAGAGGAACTTGTTCACAAGGTCTGAGTCTACAAGGAAGCTGCCTGAGCCCCTCCATAAGTAATCCTTTCCACAGCCAGGGGCAGTGACTATGCTTTTTTGACAATGATCAGGATCTTGCTGAGTTGAGTACCCAGGTGCTGGCTTTATATGATTTTTTAATCCTGGAATGCATAAAATCTGTGTGAGGCATAAATAAATAAATGTGCTAAAGTTTATACTTGATGGATAGCACCAATAGATACATTATAGGTTTAGATAAATGGGTAAAATACCCAGAGAAAACCCTGTTAAAAAAGGAAGGAAAGACAGTCTCTCATAACACTGTTACACTTTCATGGGGACTATTAATTTTGGTGAACAATTCTCACAAAAAGCAAAAAGGCAGATCTGCCTTGGCTAGATACTATCAGCACTCTCACCCCTCATACGGAGTATTTACAGGTTCAAGATCCCATGCAGATCCTGGGGAAGACAGAAGAAAAAACATCATCTCCTGGACCAGGAGTTACTTTTACACACACACAATTTTCAAGGCAGCAAGTTCCCACACAGGAGGAATTATGCTTATTGTTCAACTGAGTGCTGGTGCACCACCTTCCATCCCAGAGCAGACATGAATGCTCAAGGCAGGAAGGCAACACAAACCTGACTGCACCTTCAGCCTCTGGGCACTTCCTGGTGCCTCTGAGCAGACAGTTCTGGGAGTCGGTGGGTGTGGGTGGGAATGCCCTCTCTGATAGGATATGGAAAGAGAAATGCTGAAGCCTTTTCCTAGCTTCAGGAAGGACTGAAAATGAAAACGTCATCTAATGCAGGCGTGAGGTGGACATTTACACAGGTCCTGCGGTATGTCCCTTAAAAAGTAATCTTTTCAACATTCCTATAAAACAGATAGTGCACTGCTGACATGGTGGAAAAGAGCACAGTTTAACAGTTTTGATAGTGCAAGCCATGTGGATTAAATTTTCCATCATTTATCGTTTCAGTGTGACTTGTTTATGCAAGAAAATGAGATATGACAAAGGTTATTACAATTCGTTAAGAATGTTTGACAAAAGCTGCATGGAAAATAAGCGCTCTTCCATAGAAAAAGCTCATAAATTTCTTCTGTAGACTTCCTTTAAAATGACTTGTACTTCAACCTTTTCTTCAACTGGAAGACTGTAGCATGTTGAGGGCTTGATACTACACCGCCTTCTACCCAGAAATAGTACAACCCTGGCCACGGAGAGGTAGAGTATGAAGACCTCACAGTCTTAGGATGGGAAAATAAACTGGATAGGAAACTTAATAAATAATTTTGAGAAAAAAAGTATTGCAGCAAACCTGTCTTTTAATATATTCTTTCTTTGGGTTAATTGCTACCTTTTTCAGCAATACAGAAATTTGAACTGAATTTCATGTCTCACTTTTTTAAGAACTGATCTTCTTGCTGATAACTTGCTTAAGCAACTTATTTAGAAAGGTGCATTTGTCAGGCTGGGATGGATAAATTTTGTTTTAAAAATATTTTTCATTCCACTGTGGGATATTTACTCTTTCTAAAAATTAGAACAGTTTATCAAGAATGAAACAGTTTAAATTTGCAGTGTGAAATAAAGTGTTGTCAACTTAAATTGTCCTTTTCTGGCATATTTTTAAGGAGTCTTAAAAATCATATTTTTAGCAGAGTCTGCTAAGTGATTGTGTTTGGTTTCTATTGACAAAGCAATGAAGAGGCTATACCAAAACAAAGCAAATCAAATAGTTCAGGCACCTATAGGATACAGTGTCATTAAATGCACATTTGATAATCCATTCTATCACAGAAAAAAAATAAAATATCAAGGTAAGTTTCTCCAGGGTTCTAAAAAAGGAGGCATCATACATCCTTGAGCAAGCACAATAGCTCAAAAGAAAACAAAACAAGAAATTCTTTTTCTTAAGGCTCAGAGATACTTGTGACCTAGATGTTTTCTATTTTCATTTGCTTAAACAGGATATAAGGGAAAAATAAGAATAAAGCATGTGCTCCTCCAAATTTTAACTATTTTAGTGATTGGGAAGCATAATACTGATTTGCCTCAAATTTGTAGAGAACGACAAAATGCTCCTTTTATCAGTCTCAAAGCATAGGTCTTTTTGTAGACCAAATTTCAAAAATGAATTCTTAATTTAGTAAATAAAATTTGTATTTAGACAGCTCTGAAGGTTTTTTCTTTTGCATCAAATAGCTCCAATACTCAGTGACAAGTCTGGCAGCTTACATAGCAACCTTTGCTTGACCACAGATACCTCACAAGAAAATTAATTTAAAATATGAATAGAAACTATGCTGTCTTTAACACTGAGCACAGGTTGCTGAATTTATATAAATTTTATATAAATTAATATATATTATATATTAATATATAATTTTTTAGAACACATAAAAATTAAGATAAAAACTTTATTATAATGAAATAGAGAAAATTTAAAGAATTAAAATATGACACTGGAGAAAAGAAAACCACTATATAATCTTTTATTTAAAATATTTTTTCTATTTCAGTCTATATTTTCTAACCTTTTTCAAAGCCTAGGATAAAGGGAAGTACTCAAATAAACTTTTCATGTAAAAGTGTTTGCTAGCGTACTGTACTTAGAGGTCTTGTTAGTGAGAAAAATAATTCTTAATATAAGAAATGTATAGATGTGAAAGAAAGAAATGTGTTCCATAATCACCAGAATAATCCACTATAAAATCAGCTTTTTGGGTCTTCAGGATTTAAGATAAAAATATGGCCACTACCTTATGTTTAGTTGGGTTTTTTTTCAGTAACAGAGTAAACTTAAAAGAACAGAAAGATTGTAAGAGAGCTGAGTATATTTTATGCCACAAGAGTTGCCTGTTTGCTTGGTGCTCAGAGTGCAGCTCTGGCTCTGGCAAAGCCAGGGTGTGATTTACTGCAGCAGGGCCAGACATCAGTTACCTTCACTGCCTAATTGACCATCAGTGGCTGATGAGGCCAACACTTTGGCAGCTTTGGCAGCTAAAACTAAGAAGGAAACACACTGTGTTGGGAGAAAAATAGCCTGCCTACCTTATCCTCTGGAGTTAATCCCACTCACTGTGATTCAGCTGGATCCCTGAGTACTGTGACAGGGAACGAAACTCCCTATGGCTGCTGATGATCTACACCATTAAATGCTGAGGACTGCCATAAGAATAATTTTTGGCCTGGGTAAAACACTGCTTTCCTAGAGAGTTCTTGAGTATGGTCTGGGAGATACCATGTATCTGGATGAAATTTTTCTCTGGACTTGCCTGTATATCTTTTACTACAGATAGGTACTTCTGGATGTCAAATTATTGTGTTGAAAAAACTCTACCAAACAAGACTATTTAGCAAATGAGCTGTAATTTACAGTGAGGATATTTCACATCCTGAGGACACAAGCACAAGCCTGCCAGAATTTTAAAGCATTTGGAATAAACTGAATAATAATACACTGAAAGACAGAAAAATATTTTTGAGCACTCCATTGTGGAGTGTTAAAAAGGAGAAAGCAGAGGCATGAGTAAGTCTATCCTGAAAAAACCCATGTATTCATGATGGAATTTTAAAAAATTGGTAAGTATAACAATATTTACAAGTCCAGGCTACCTTATAGCCTCACAGCTACAACAGAAATCTAAGCAGCCATGAATGCCAGGGGTCATTAAACTTGGCAGAAAAATGCCGTAATGTTTTCAAGAATTAGCAGTTTAAAAAAATTCTTGGATCTAACAAGATCTAGGTCTTCTTTCTCTAACTTTATTTACTCCTAGTAACTAATAGCTGGGGTTTAGTTTTTGTTGAAACCTTACAGTTGCCTTCAGTGGAAGCATGGCTTGTGTTGGGAATTATGAGCTGACTCATAAATATCACCAGAGCAGAGAAAAATCCTGTTAATTTCCTATCGTTTTCTCCCAGTAGTAAACAAGGATATAAATGGAACACAGAATATTTTTCTAACATAATACACTGTTAGTATTAAACTTACTTCTAAGTATCAATCATGGCACTTTAGCTCGAGGCTGTTCAGTTTTATACCATACCATTAGTCTTGTCTTCCTTAATCTAAATAAGTCCTGCACTTTCTGGAATCTGAAGTGCCCCTTCTTGTTGTTAGGCAGCAGTACTAACAGACCAGAACCTGATGGCAGAAGCATGTGAGATTGCAAAAGAAGAACCCCATCTTGAAAGGTTCAAATGACAAAATTTCCTGAGTTTAACTTGCAGCAACACTTATCTCCTCTCCAAGCTCATCCATATAATATTGATAGGAAAACAGCACAAAGTCTCAAAGCTGAGGGGGCAGTGTGGGGTTCGCCTATTTCCTCCTATGCCTAAGTTTCTTTGTGTTTAAAAGCAAAGAGCAGAAACACACTTTGTCAAGTACTAGGTCTTGCTGGAGAGGATACAACAAACAGCTTATGGCTTTGTATCACACACTACTTTGAGAACAGAAAACTCCTTGCAGTGCTGTTTAGGCCTTGAGACCTAAAGCAAGATGTAACACTTACTTTTCACAATAAGCCTTCATTCTGTCTGAGTCTCTATAGTCAAAGCCCAATGATGTGACTCATTTCCTCTGTTTTTCAGGGTCTTTTATCTCATAATCACTGCAACTGGAAAGAGTGTTACACAGTTTCTTCTGTGCACCAAACAAGATATTCTGAGGTCCCTACAAGGTGGGGCTGCAGAGCAGACCAGCAGTGACAACAGTGTGGAAGGGCAGCACCTCGTGTGTGCACAGCAGGGCCGGCCTCTGCTGGGGGGTCTGTCCGGCTGCTGCTCACACGTCTGGCTTCCATGCACCAAGGCTGTGCTTATGCACTGCTTTGGCAACAATAATGTTTCTGTTTCAATAATGAGTTATTTTATTAAATGCTGCCTTGCAAACGTTCTGGAACAACTGTTGCGCTTATGTGGGATGTTAAACACACAAAGCGATCGCTTATTTTCCATATGGGGAAAAACTTGCCCTTTGATCTTAAACACGTTAAAGCTGCCGCTTGCCTGTTTGAAACAACACATGACACTGCTTTTACTTTCCAACATTTTATCTTACAGTGGCTTTCACTCTTTGCCAAAATTGTTCTGCTCAGAAATTTGTGTGAAACAAGTTTGCATTTAACAGACATATTGCAGGCACAGAGATAGTCTTATATGAACTTTAGCAGATCAGTTTCCTTTCACACAGGATGATCCTGTAAGCACTTATCTAAGTATTCACTTATCTAAGTCAGGCCAGGCTGGATGGGGCTTTGAGTAATCTGATCTGGTGTGTAATCTGATTGCAGGTGTCCCCGCCTGTAGCAGGTGCATTGGACTCAATGATCTTTAAAGGTCAGTTCCAACCCAAACTGTTCTATGATTCTGTGATTCCATGTGCACAGTTTGATCAGAGATGACTGCGAGTACATACTGCTGAACACTGCATACTTCCAAGGCTGGAGAAGAAGCCCTGGAGATCCCTTTGTTAACGACACAGTTGAAGTCAGTTTCTTGGAGCTTCAATATACAAAGTAGTAGCCTTCAGTAGTTGCATGCACCATACTAGTAAACAGGATGTTAACTTCCCAAAACTGGGGAACAGGCAGACAAACATCTCTGCTAGAAGGAGAAAAACACCTCTCTCAGTACAAGGAGGTCCAGTTGGTATATTTCAGCTAATAATGACTCTTGGTTTTTTGAGAGCCAAAGGAAAATCTCTCTGTGACTCCCAACACAGCATCATACTCTCTTCAGAGTACTCAGTCCAGACTACTCCATCCTAAGACATAGCAGTGTTGTTTTCCTGTATTCTCAATGTGAAGCTGAGATACATGGTAATTTTGCCTCCTACAATTCATAAAGGTTCACATTAAAAATCAGTACAGGGTAGGCAATGAAGAGCTTTTGCAAATAATGAGCCTCTGAGAGTCTAAATTCTTAAATGTCTTTAAAGTATTAACTCAAGTGCACAGGAGAAGTTTGGTAGAATTGAGAATTGGTCCTTCCTAGGCTGGGAGTAATTTAAGCTATGTATGGCACCCAGACAGAGAACTTCCAGCACAGCCAGGAATCATTCTTAATTGAGATATACCAACCCACTGCACCTCCTTGTAGTGAGAGCACTGTTTTTCCCCTTTCAACAGAGATGCATGTCTCAGGAAGCCTGACAAGTGGAAGAGTGGATTCAGGGTGAGCCAAAACCATAATATATATGTGTGTGTAAAAAACAAGTTCTGCTCTTTTCATATATTTTGTGATCCACTATGAACATTTATTTACATAGCTTTACAGAATGAATGTTGAACAGGACTGGGTATCTTGATTTAACTGAAAATTCATGTAACAGTATCCATCCATTCATATAAGAGCACACAGATAAAAAAGTAACCCAATCAACCAATATATCAAAGCAACAGAAGATCATTTAGTCAAACCTTCCTATCAAACTGTATGAAATAAATAGCTTTTTAGTATGCCCAGAGCATCACTGAGCTCAGACAATCACAGGCAAATAAATAACCAAGCACCTGTCTGTTAGAATCAGCATAATAATCTCTAATGAAACTAAAGTTACACTGGCTTCTTTTACAAAGAAAATTCATAAAAATCACAATCCTATGTTGGCTGGAAGGGACCTCCAGCAGTTATCTTGCCTAGCCCCTACAGAAAGCAAGTTCAATTACATCAGCTTGCTCAAGGTCATGTCCAGTCGAGTGGTGAGTGTCTGCAGGGAAGGAGGTTGTGACCTCTCTGGACAGCCTGGTAAAACACTTGACTGCCTGCACAGTTACATTTTTTTTCTTAACATGTAGTTCCAATTCTTACATAAGAAACACTGAGCATCACATTACTCCTCAAAGTCTAATCACCAAACAGTTTTGTTTTATTTTTTTTCCCAGTTCACCAGACTGCACCACTCAATCTACAATGTTAAGAACAAGTTGTCTTCATGAGCTGGGATGATGGGATGTAGTGGTGTGTTGAGCTGTGCTCAAAAATGTTAGTTTTATTTAATTTTGTTAATGAATTTGCCTAATGGTTTGCCCCATCCTCCCCTATCCCTAGCTGCACTAGCAGTTGGTTTCTCCCTTCTGGAAAGTGCCAATTCCATGGCAACCCTCCTGTCTGTTAAATGTATCCTTTCCCCCCAGAGCCTGTCAGTCTCTCAGGAGGCCTCTTCTCCTTCCAGAAAGCTCGGAGAGGTTCAGCTCCTGATTGGGACAGGTTCTGGGAATCCCCTACCCCCTTCCAGGGATTGGCTCTTTCCATGTCACCCCACTCCCCAACTCCTCCCTCTGTGTACCCTCATTGGACCAATGTTTTGTGCACGCCCCTGGGCGTCTGTGTCTTTTAAGCCCCTGCACGTCAGAGGGAGCTGCTCTCTCTCTGAGGCACGCTGCACCTACAATAAACCTCTTCCCTGTTTCACCTCAGAAGGAGCCTCCTTTTCATTCCCTCGCCAAAGCTGCAATCTCCGTCCAGTGCTCGCGCGCCAAGGACCCACCGGGTGGGCTCCTGCGACCCTATCCAGCAGGGCCCTACCGTGTGCTGAGCACGCTCCCCGCCAGGGCAGCCGGGCAAGGCTAGGGCCACTGGTCAGTGACCAGGGAGCGTGACCTCAATGGGATAGTCTGTATTTTCATCCTTCTGGTGCTATTCTCTCATAGCTATTCCTCCTTACCCCAATAGCCTCACTGAGTTTGTTTCTTCTAGTTGTAAACCTAACATTAATCACAGAATCACAGAATTACAGAATCATAGAATCATAGAGTGGTTTGGGTTGAAAGGCACTTTAAAAATGATCTTGTCTCACTATCAAGGCCCATGACCTAAAAATAACTTCACAGTTCTTGGTCGTATTCTCATTCCCTGCATTTGTGTTCTTAGCATTTTCTTTCCTGTTATTTTCCTGCAACCCAGGCAAGAACAAAGCTAAACCACTGTTTTGACTATAATGATAGACATGGGTTTACTGTGCTAGAACTTGACTTGCTTGTTCATATTCTTTTTATCTTGTCAGAGAGTTTTATTTTATCTTACTGAAAAGGCAAGAAATATCACCAAACCTGTGCCAATGAAGTAAAAACCAGTGCGTGTTAATGATGTATTTTTTTATATAAATCTTTTTTATCACCAGTACTGAAGGTTTTTCCAGCAATTAGCTGGTATCTTCAGATACAGAAGGCCTGAGTAGCTGTTTTGAGCTGCCATACTTGGGAGTGCTCATTTGCCACTTTTGAGGCTCAATGCAGTTGATTAAATGCCCAGGCACGGGTTCAGATGTCCAGCAGTGCAGCAGCTTCATTTGGAAATGTATTTATCATCTCTTTAGCAGGTATGTGATGTCTTTCACAATGTGTTTCCTCTAGCTGTGCCCACAGCCCAGTAGGTCAAATGCTACACCTGCCCACCTTATCAGCTTCTTGGAGTTTAGGCGAAGAATGAGGATTTGTAATGAGAGACCTACAGGATCTCTTTGAAGATGGAAAGGCTGCCTCAGCTAGAGTGCTGTGATGCAAGCACAACCAAGGTGGCTGGAAGGCTTTTGCACAAATGTAGACCATCAGAGAGAATTACTTCTAAAAAATGAATATTCGAATAATTCTTGGAGCTTATGGCTGGGTATGACCAGGAGTTCACTTAGCCGGGCTTCTGAAAAGTACTAATGACTGCAGCATTAATGAGACTGATTTTTTCCATGTCTTTGGGACATGAGAAGAGCACAGCCCATCCACAAGACCCTGCAGTTGCAGGCAGCATAGGAAAGGGGCCATGCAGGCAGACCTTGGCCTGACTGCAGAGAAAAGTGAAAATACCTACTGAGGCCCTGACAATTTGATCTGCAGGAAGACTTTTTCTTAACTCTAGATTTGGTGTCTAGCACTTAACAAGAAGTAAAATGCAGCTTTTTACTTCAGACGAAAGGGGAGAAGGGAACCAAAAGTCTTTTATTGATTTTTCTTCACAGACCAAAAGAAAAAACTCCAAATCCTCCCACTCAGTTGGTTTTGCCAGTTGCCTCAGGAAGTCTGTGGCTGGCTGCATGTGGATCAGGTGACAGCTACATGAAGCACTTGAAAGTTTCTCTAAATAATTTGATTTTTCCAGAATTTAAAAAAGAAAAGTCAACTTGGTAATTTAAGTCCATATGAGTTTGCTTTTTCATGGAATAAAGTTTACTAAGAAGTTCTTTGCCATTTCACTGCCTGGACAGCCACAGAACAAAGCCTCTGCAGCCCTTGCAGCAGCTGCTGGCAGAAGATATGAAAGGAAGACTGTGGAGGAGCCAAGCTGGTTCTTTACCAGCAGGCTGTGGCTCAGGGGCTTCCTGAACCTCAGACTGTGGCTCTGAACAGACTCTGCTGCTATCAGGTTGTCTAATTCCACCTCTGGAAACTGTGAACTTTTAGCATACATACAAACTGTGAACGACTTACAAAATCTAAGAAACAGTTTTATGAAGATGTATATTTCTATTTGTTCACCTGAACCTACTCCATAGAACCTGCCCTGTTGCCACCTCTGTGTGGCATTCTGGATGGTTGTCAATCACCATTCCTGTTAATTTCATCTGTTTGTATCTTGACTTTTTAAATCCTTATTATGTGTTGCTACAGAATAAATACTTTTTCAGGAACTAAAGAAGTTACAAACAGAAGTGAGCTCTGATTTCCAGATTCTAATCCAATGACCACTGAACCCAGCCCATGTTAGGCCAAGCAGATTTGCAGCATTAATGAATGCTGGTGTCTGTTTTCCATGACTCACAGTGAGGTGATATGTCTGGAATAATCTCCATCTGCCAGCTTCTGTAGCTTCATGACCAGATCTGTTCTGTGGAGACAGCTACACTATGAGGCTGAGCCACTCAAACGCTTTAACTGTATGTATAGTACCTAACATTTCTGCTTTGCACCACAGGACAATAGCATGTTGTAGTTACATAAAGAGACACTGCTATTTTAAAATATATTTATTACCTGCCTGATACAGAAGAGCTGGTTGGGACCACACAACTTAATTTTGAAACTGCCCTTTTTTTGTATTATTGCAGTTCCTAGGTAAGTCTCATATCAGATGTATGGAGGAAAAATGAGGCTAAAATGCAATATTTAGAGTGGCGTTAAAAAATATCCAGGAGAAAAAAATCTCCAACTGGCAAATATATTGTGAAATCTGCCCATGATTTGTAAAAAACAAAGATACAGTGTGGCTCACAGAATCACAAAATGGGTCAAGTTGGAAGGACCACAGTGGATCATCTGGTCCCCCTCCTGCTCAGGATCATCCCAGACCACATGGCAAAGGAATGTGTCCGATTGGTTCTTAAATATCTTCAGTGAGGGAGACTCCACAACATCTCTGGGCAATCTGTTCTGGTGTCAGTCACTCACACAATAAAGAAGTTCTTCCTCATGTTCAGGTGGAACTTCCTGTGCATCAGTTTTTGCCCATTGCCTCTTGTCCTATGCTTGGCGTGACCAAGGAGAGCCTGGAAACATCCTTTTGGCACCTTCCCTTCAGATACTGATAGACAGTGATGAGGTCCCTCTCAGCCAACTTTTCTCAAGGCTGAACAGGCTCAACTCTCTCAGCCTTTCCTCATAAGAGAGATGTTCTAGTCCCTTCATAGTCCTCTGCTTAACCTGCTTCAGGAGCTCCTTATCTCCTGTGTCCTGAATAGCCCCAAATTGGACACAGAACTCCAGAACTGGCTCACTAGAGCTGAGTAGATGGGCAGATTTACCTCACTCGACCTACTGGCAATGCTCCTCCTAATGTACCCCAGGATACCATAGTTCTGCAACAAACAAATATAAAAAAATTCTTCAGCTCGTTAATCTCTGGAAAAATCGAACTGCTGCTCACAGCTTCAGTGACTCCTGGTCCCCCTAGAGTCAGCAGAAACTTGTCTTGCATACGGAAGACTAAAGCTGGACCCTGGGTAATTACTGCACAAATGCAAACAGCTTGCTTTAAAAAATTCTTCTGTGCATGTTAAATGTATGTGATAGATTTAAACAACATCATAAATGTAAACTGTACTTGAGAAAACTGTGCAGCTGGTAGAGTCCATAAAGATAAAAGAAATGTTTCCATAACATTTAATTTTAAGTTGACATTTATATAACAAAATTATGGTAAAGCTATGTTTAGCTGAAGTTGTTTGCATATTTTGCATCCGTATCACCACAGGCTCTCTCCCTCATTTATATAGTTACCACATTTTGGTAACCACATTTATGTAGCAGAGGCAACAGCTACCGCAAAAGGAAAACTGAAAACCAGAGAATTTGTAACATTTGGATAAACAAGCCATCAATCCTCATGTTGTAACTAATCAACAACTGGATGTGTTCACTTTTGACTAAAGCAATTATCCTGTTTTGAGTAAGAGACACATAGCAGAGTTCGTACCAAGTTCTTGAACATTTAACCGTGAAAATACCCCATTAACATGGTTTTAGTTTGTCAGACAGAAACACACTATTCTGAGTTATTTTCTTTATCAACCACAAGGCCATAGAAATGTATTCTTTTCAGTCCCATTGGCTTAGTAAGGAAAAGGCTTAACATAGGCAGGTCCCTTCCTGACTGCTACTGCCATACAGAGTTTTCCTTGATATACTACTCTTTTTAAGAGACACAGAAACGAGCAGTCTGCATGTCTGTGGCATGACATCCCATCCCTGACAGCATGAGAAAGAGTTTTGCTGTCAACATTAATAAGATTAAGTTTTCCTGAATCATCTGCTTTTTTTGGTAACAAATCTGGTTGAGAAATGTCTATCAACTGCAGAAAGCTATAGCAAAGATGGGCCTTTACTACACCTAAAGGTGTGAGGACACAATGAGACCATAGTGTGTGTCAGGCTGCCAGGGTCAGCTTTAAACGAGCTAACTTGAGTTCTGACAAAGTGCAGCCAAAGCAGCACAGAGGTTAGCTCAGGCTAGCTGGCCCATTATTCACCCAGCTTTCCAGACAGGCTGGGTAATTCATGCTTGTGCTCCAGCCTGGCACAATTACACTACTCTCATTCCCAGGTTGACTGCATAAAAACTAGCTCATGAGTGTCCACAAAAGCTCCTGCTGACTTCATCTGAGATTTGGAAAGTGTAAGAATGTAATTTACCACAAAATATTTAAAATAAATTCCTCAAAGGATCTCTTATAGGAGAGCATCATGTTTGTCTTTGTCACCATACAAACAGACATTCTTTGTGGACCTAAGGAAAAGCAAGTTTAAAAAAAATAAGAGAATATCATTAATAAATGCTATGAAAAATCCTGAAAATTTCGATGAAATGGGAAATTCAGGAAAAGCTGTGCATCATAATCAGCAAATTCCAGGGCCTATACTTAAAATGTCAATTAGGTTATATGACAACAGTGGACAATCAAAATACCGAGGAGCCATTTCTCACTACTCTTGGTCTTTGCAAATCTGTTAATAGAAATGAATCCAAAAGAAATAAATGATTATGCATCATACACCTTGATATTTAATGAGTAAATGTCTCAGGAAGATGCTGAGGACATTTTTTCAGCCAGCACTTTCCACATGTCTCCCTCCCTGCTACAGTGCTGACATCACAGGCAGTAATAAATACAGAACAGCACTAATCGGATTTTTTTATGAAGGGAAACTACTTTCTTAGTAAAGTTTCCAGCTCTTTTTAGAAATTTCTAATGTTTGAAAGAGTAATTTTGCACACTTGGGTCAACAATGAAGGAGAAACCTTGATGGCAAAGAAATGTGTGCATGGAAACAGTGTAGAACCAAGTCTGAAACCAAGATTCAGGGCAAAAAGAACAAAATTATTGTCATATTTCTTGGGCTAAATTTTGAAGGAAGGCTGTAGAAGGGACAAAATCTGAAGAACTTCTAAAAAATCTCACTGAATACATATTTCCACATTTGCAGCTAAACACCCTTAGAAAGTGTTCCCTTAGGTCTAAGCATTTTTGCAGCCGTTGCAACAGAAAGCTGAAAGACATTTAGAGGATTTCAAATGTGGTCTTATGAATGACAATATGGTCTGACTACAGTTTAATAAGAATGTTCACTTGTATCACACTGTATTGTGAAACAAAAGTAGTAATACATTACTGATAATAGTTAAAATGAACTGACTGCCACCCCTAAAAAAGAGTGATCAAAATGAGCTGTGCAGCTTAAAATATCTTCCCATTGCTAAAAAATACATTTTTCAGTATTAAATCAGAGAAAAGAGACTTTAGACAGTGATATTTAGGAGGCAAGTTGTAGTTCCTTAAGCCTGTCTCAAAAGTGTTCCGTATATAGGAAGCATGGTCTTGGATAGAGTATCACAGGCTTAGATATGAGATTAAGAGCCAATTACAACTCCAAATTATTTCAGGACACCAAATCTGTGTTTTCTCCAGTTCATTTTCTATCTCGCAGGCTTTTCTCCAAGTTATTAACAGTGTGGGTGAGAGACCATTCTAGTCTGATTTCCTGAACCTGAATGTCACCCTGAGAGGGGTTCCCAGTGAAGAGACACTTGATGCTACTGAGCTGGAGAGGGAGTGCAGGGAATAGCATTATCTTTACAGAGATCCTGTGTGGGCTATGAAAAGAAAACCCCAGGCTTCATTTTTCACTTTGAAAATCTCGACAAATCAAGTGTCAAGAAATCTTCAGGCCACGCTCTTGTTAAAACAGACTTGAAGACAAAACTGAAAGAAACTAAAGGTAGGATATTATGTTGCATAATACTGGGAATAATGATACAAAATATGGATTATTGACACAAAATATAACAGAGGCTTATTTAAGAATATATAAAATGTTATTCAGTAAATTATTACTGAGGTGTTTCTTACATAGCATGGCATAACAGCAACAACTCCCAAAACAATAAAAATAGAAATAATAGAAATTATCTTCAAGTATTGCAAGTGGTAATAAAATGATTTTCCACGTTGCATGAGCAAAGACTACTTTTTGATAGTAAGAGATAAAGGCAAGGCTGTGTTCCCAAAATGATAGAAAGATGAGAATGGAAGTCTTGCAGAGGGAAAATTGTAAAGATACTCAGCATGAATGTAGTGAGATTCTGCAGTGAAGAACTTTCTGAGAGCAAGAAAGAGTGCTGGTCATAGCTTTGCATTAGGACATGTAACTGTCTATTCCTGTCAGGAGGGTCAGGAGAAGAAATGTGAAGAATAAGTGACAGTAAAACATTTGCCAAGGGTCCACAGCTAAGAGATCCTGCCACAGGAAATAAACAATCAAGGGTAACTGAATCAGAGCAACAAAAGAAATAGAGGGTAAAATCAATTTTTTCTACTGTTTTCTTCTCTATTGCATAAGCATATTTAATTCTTTCATTTTGCTCTAACAAAAAAAATCTTTGAGAAGTTTTTTCTTACAGAGTGGTACTCTTCCCTGTACAAAGGTCTCCACTGTTTGGATTGTGTTTCTGTGTTCTGCGGACTTATTTAGTGAATATATAATGTTGAAATTACAAAGTTTTACAGACTAAGTAACAGCATTTACAGAACTTTGGAATAAAAGCTAAGTAGCTTTAAATGACTTGAAAGTTATAAAAAGGAAAAAGAAAAAAATATAGAAAGAAAGATGAAATAGATTATGGAACAATAGCCTGTTAAAATAACCTAGTCTAATTTTTATTGCTGCTCAAGTGCTCAAAACATAGCCAAATTTCCATGATGCTACTGACTTAATGCCTTTGAAGACTAATGCCAACAGACTTCTCATATCCGAACAAAGAAAACAAAAACGTATCTTTTCCATGAGTTACATACGAATCTTAACAGGGTCCAGATAAAAAGATAATAACAACTGACAAGATTAATAAACTGCATGAGCACACACACTGCATTGGCAGCAGGTTTCCATCAGCTTGAATCCTCAGGCTTGCCCTTCACTTCTAAGCTCCATGTAGTTGTATTAAACAGATGTCAGACACAATTTTACTGCACAAGAGGAGCCAAGCATCCAAGCCATCCTTTGGGCTAAGTCTCTTTGAAAAGAATATATGTTTCATCAGAACTCATTTCGTGGTCCACTCTTGTTATCTTAGAGGCAGGTCAACAGAACAGCCACCAGCCAAAAATACTCTCTCCCAGCCATCCAGGTGAAAACATGAGATTTAAAACAAAGGTTTGGGGGTGGTGTATGAGAAAATGTCTGGAAAAATATATCTAAAAACCCAATGAATGTGATGAGATGGCAGTTCAACTACTATGACACACCATCTATGCTTGTCTCTAAAAAAAAAAAAAAAATCAAAAATCCAACCTTAAAAAGATGAGGAAAATATGTAGTATCTGGCAATTACTAACCTTGAAAAAATATGCTCAGTGAATTGCTCTCTTTTCCAGGCAGTGTAGCAAATATCTAATCAGCACTGCAGATAGACACTAACAAATACCACTTCCAATGAACGCTCTCCTTCCAGCATCCACAAAAAAAATATGTGCTGCTGACACAGCATCTTGCAGTTACCCACCCAGCTTCCCAGGAAAATCTTAAACAATATCACATGAAACCTGCAAAATTATATGCAAATCACCTTCTTCCCTATAAGCTAGCTTCTATGGAGCAAAATAAAATTTTCAGACATATATTTAGAATTCTCTTCTCTACTAAAGTGAGAGAAAAAAGCATGCTGGGATTGTCTAGAGGAAAGCTGAACTTTCTGTGGCTTCAAGACTTCATTTTATCTTCTGCATGGGTTAACGCCCAAAATCTTCAAATTTTCAAAAACATACTGGTATGTTTTTGAAAATGGTATGATGTAATAATTATCCAATCCCATTTACTGCCTAACATGTTATGCACATATAACATATGTAGCAATTTTGAAGACAACATACTTATTCCTTGTTTGGCATTCAAAACAGAGTCACTACATTTCCTCGCCCTTGCCTGTAAAGGACTCTACCCAAAATTGGGTAGGTAGATGGTCCTCTGGTGCCTATGTATAAAATCTGATCTAGCAAACCTTTAAATCACGGGCTGCTTAACGTCAGTAATTATCCTACTCTCTTATTTAAAAGACAGCAGCTTCTTTGCTTGTCTCCACGGCTAGAAGTGGCCCAGGCTGAGCAGCTCTTGGCTATGCAAAGGTCACTGACATAATCCATGATCTGGCTGGGTTGAACTCAACATTATTCATTTACCTCTTCCTGTTCTAGCAGAAACTGTTGCTCCCTCAACTCATTCAAGAAGCCTTAGTCCTCCAGGGAAAAAATCCATTCCAGCCCAAGACAAATTAGGATTTTCCCCCTTATTGAGATCCAATATAGCTAAATGACAATTTAAAACTATTTCCATATTCTGCAAAATTCCAAATCTAAAGCAAATAAGAATTCTTTACATATTTATTCAGCACAACCAAGTTTAAAGTTTTTCCAGAAAAAAAGGAAGATATATCCTACAGGAAGAGACTCCTTGGTGAGTATCAGAGTTAACTCCTTGGTGCAAGACAGAGGGAACCATCTTGACTGGCTAACTTAGCAATTTGACATATCAGAAATTCCTGGTATCTCACATATGATTATTATATTACTGATGCAAATAATACTTTGATGAATTATAGATATGTTTCTTACAATAAAGTGCAATATTTTAGCCAAGGAATGTATTTTTGCTACAGAAAGAAAATAATCAGTAGGTATCATGCTCTATGTATACAAAAACATAGGAATCACCGATCATTCAGGTAACCTTCACTCTTCATTTTGCTTTTTATTGCCACCAATTAATTAAACTGTAGTACAATTCAATTATTTTAAAGTCATATATTAACTGTGTTTTACATGTTTGAAATATGAGATGGAGGGTTCACCTTTAGGCAACTCCAACACATACATCTGCAACTTGGTTGCTGGTTATGGTGCCCTGAGCAGGTATTTTTAAGAGGAAGTATGTTTAATAGGTTTTAGATTTTTAAGTTAGGAATTGGGAAATTACTGTTTTGCATAAGAGCAATGGCATGTCCTAACCAAAGTCCATCTTCCCTTTCTGTCTGAAAGGTCTCAGCAACAACAATTCAGATGAGGGTATGGGAATCAGGGAAGCATATGGAATACTCCCTTACACTCTAGTGCAGGACAGAGCCTGCCAGCACCAGCCACAGTATTTTTATATTTAATATCTGTTGACACGTTTATCTTTGACAAATCTGCTTAGTTTCTTCCACCTGTTCTCTTAAACCTTGTGCCAATGTAAAAGAATTAAAGGGTCTCTCTGTTGACTGTAAAAACTTCATTCATAAGCAGACATCTTTACTGCAAATATGTGTCTGACTATTGCTATTATTACTAAGCACCACGTCTCAAATTAGATATAGACTTAAAATATTCCTCCTGGCCATTTTCTTAAATCAAAGTTTTCTGGCAGGTGGATCAAACACAACTCAATGAAATATATACCTTGGGGCAGAATTTTTCTTATCTATTTAGATTTCAATTTAGGGCTCATCTGCGTAATGTCAGCAAGACACATGTCAGATAGATAATTTATAAATAAACCACCAAGTTCTTGAATTATACAGCTGAGATCAGAAGATAGAGGCATGCTTCAGATATCATGCTTAAATGGCAGTAAATGCATGATAAATAAATCAATGGTGCCTCAGTCACTATAAATTTATTCCAAATTGTTAGACATTTTGATCAGAGCTCATTATTGGGGTGGACAACTCACATGCTAGTGCCAAGCTTAAGGTGCTGGATTACCTATTTAAGATAGCTTCAATCCTTGAAGCAGACTTTCAGGTGAACCAAATTGATCTTCTGGCTAACTGAATATGTATGATCAAGTCTGCATGGTGAGCTTACCTACTGAGATGTAATTCTGTTGCTAGTGTCACACCTTATGTGTTTTCAGCCTCCAGCTACTGCACCAGAAGACTGAAAGACTTCTAGAGATCATGAATCAGAGCTATCAATGCCACACAGATGTTTAATAATCTTTAGGACATTCCAAATGTCAGGAGATGCCCTCATTTTAGGCAACAGAACAATGTGCTTAGTGTGACTTCAGACAGCTACATGCATGTTAATGAAATAACAGACTTAAGCTGAATCCCACCCTTCTGGCAACGTCATCATTTAAACTATCCCTCTGAAATTTGTGCTGCCTGAAGTACATACGACATATAAAGAAAAAAAAGCATTCCCCAAGTTGCTTCTGATAGATCATAGATATTTTTACTGCAAAAGCAACGTATACTGTGATAATTTTTTTTCTCGCTAAGGTGGTACAGGAAGTGCACTGTTAAAAGTTAAATCAGAATGTTCAGATAACTGAGAAAAACAACACAAAACCTAATTCCTTGTTATAAACACACTCCTAGGCCCAATACTAGTATCACTTTTGTGAATATAGCAGTAGAATTAGATTCACTAAGGCTGATTTTACCCTCAGAGAAAAAATAGATTTAGGCCCAGAGAATTAAGGAAAAAGCCCCAGAGGACTCTGGTTTTTTTCCCACAATAAACTAATAAAAGGCAAGTGATTGTGGTCCAACTTTTTCAACAAAATAAACAATTCTAAAAAATATTATTAGAATTATTGCAGAAATATTTCTCTCCTCCTTCTTGCAGAAAAAACCTGCCAATGCCAAGGAAACAAGACATACAAATATAAAAAAAATCTTTATATATTAGTTTTTGCACAGATTTCAAGAAAGGAGAATGTTCATCCAAAGGCTAAGTCCTCAAGTGTAATGCAAAAAGTAGTGCATGGCAAAGCTGTGTCACTACAGTGGCTGTAGCAGCAAATGTTGGAAGCTTGTTGAGAAACTCTGAGGACTGACTTCACTTCCCTGCTGCTTGCAGCAACATTAACCCAATAGAGTTACCTTTTTCAGCTTTTATTTGAGCTATTATGCCATTGCAAACAGTATAGTTTGGTTTATAACCTGAAACAGGAGAAAAAAGGATGGTTTCACCTTTCAAATTATTTGATCAGGAATTGACCAAGCTACACTTAGAATCTGCTTGAAACGAGCTCTTCATATCTTCCTAGATTAAATCCTCTGTGAAACTCTGTACAGTGTGAAAAATTCTTTGCTGTCCCACTGGTTTAATGTGAATTTGTACTGTTGGACCATGTTTGTGCACTGATGATAACAGTAAATATCCAGAGAAGTTCCTTGTGCTGTGTGGAGCTCAGCGTGATGGCACTACAGGGCCAGGCACAGCAGAGCTCCAGGGAGGAGAGCAAACACCTTCTGGAAAGCTCCTCTCATCATCCTCTCATCATCTCCATATGAGAAAACTGCATACTTTGTTTCTGCCTTTGGACAAATACAGCCATGGAAAGATGGACATGCCCATATCTGAAGTAAACCAAGCCAAGATTACTCAATGCACGTGCATGAAATGAGGTGGAATTGCTCGCTAGATGCCCAGATGAAAATGATAATGCAACAGCTACAAAAAATGTTCTTCTATGATTCAAATGTTACCATCCCTGTCAATATAAATCCTGGATTTTGATAAAGAAATATAATACTGTTGAAAAACTAACTTTTTAAGACAAAATGAATAATATTTTGTTTCGTTGCAGCATTCACATGCTTATGCAGCTGATAATTTTAGAAAAAACAAAAACATTTTCCTGATTTTTTTTCTCTAAACCTGACGTTTTTACTTCTCCTCTAATGTTAATTACCCCCAGAGCAATTTCAAAACATTAATATACACTGTGACACAAAAGCACACATAAGGTCAAGTCAGTTGTGTGTGAAGCAATATTGACCAGGTCTAATTTTAACAGCAGTTTGGCACCACTGGCTTCTATGTTGCTTAGGGGTTTTCATTACAGTAGTTCACTGCATTGTATCACTGACATCAAAACATCTCTGAAACATCACTGTTTTGTTTCTTCTTCATATATTTTAATCCTTTACTTTCACAAATATGTAAATATAGATAACAAAGCCTTGTTGAAATGCAGAACTTAAAAAACTACTGTCCTCAATATATCACACTTGGTTAGTGACAGAAGTTTCCAGACTGCTTGACTATTATTACAGAATTTTTCCTTCATCTGTCATAAAACTTTTCCTTCTGTACCTGACTAAAAAGGTTCCACATCTCTTAACACCAGCTAGTGTTATTATTGTAATGCTACTTCATGTAAATATTATGAGATCAAATTTTCTCAACCACTCCATTTCATAGACAATTTAATAGGTACTTCCTCTGAAACATGAAGGCAAAAAATAAACAGATTTAAAAAAAAAACTGTGAGTGCAACACTATTTTTGGGGCCAGGAGGGCAAACACCAGATTGGAAGAGAAGGGACAAGGTTAGAGCTAGAGAGGAAGGAATGTATGTCTCTATCTTGCAGCACTCTCACCTCATGTGCTGTAGATTTTGTGAGCATGACCAGATTTGTCTTGATAATCTCACAGTGAAAAGCCAGAGGAAACTGCCTGCTTCCCCCGAATTTGGGGAAGGATAGAACATGAGTTTGATGTCCATTCAGTTCTGTGCTGTGTTCCTTTATTAGTTTCTTCAACAAAATTGTGTGCTTTTTTCCCCTTTGCTGCTGATATTTTTTTTCCCAAAGCTGATGATATGTGGTCCATGTCTACAAAAACTAGTCCGTCTGTTTATTACTTTCACTTTTTAAATTAAGTACCTTTCACTTAAATCCCTTAATTGGCAGAATGTAAGCTTCTGAGAATGGTAAATTATGACTATATGTGTGCTGAGGATGAAGCTTTGCTTCCTTCAGAACTTGCTGACAGAATAGAAAAAGCAAATCCAAAGACAAAAGATGTAAAGGGATGAGAATAGACAAGCTGGGCCGTAGAGTGCATGCTGATTCCAAGAGGAATGTTTTGAGGAAATTTTCCACAAGGTGTTGAACTCTACCATAAGTATTTTAGCTTAACATTATGTCATAGGAAGATGCAAGGCTGCACTTAAGGGCCCTCCTAAACAAAAATTGAAATGAAATAAGTGATCAGCACTTTATCTCTTAGTTGGAAGCATTAGGATTTCTGCAGAAGGTCTCATAATATTTCCAGGATGTGGCCAGTACATATTTTCCACAGGCATTCCTTTCTACGTGTGCTTGATGGTCAGCGCGAGCCCATGCATCAGAGCAGTTATTGGTGCATGAAGAGTTCAGTTCTGTGCATTTTGCTCTGGTGTGGATTCAGCAATGTTTTTTGCTGCCAAAGTCACCTTTCTGATCTCCTGTCAAGACCCATGGTCACCTGCTTTTTTCTCTCTCTCAGTGACACCATCATTATTATCAGTTTTAGAAACGCAGTGATCAAATCATTCATATCAAGTTCTTGAACTAAACACTTTGTAATATAATTCCCTAGTTAATAGACTCCAAAAATTTACAGTTGAAAAAATCCTATAAAACTTCACCAGTGTGTATGTCCATGCTTCCTCCTTTTTTCACTTTGTATTTGGAATAGGCATGGAGCTGTGCTTACAGACCACAAGCAACAGCAAAGGAAACAAATGTCAAACCCAACAAGTAGCCAGAGTGTCTCCAACCATCCAAAGGCTGATACAGGAAAATGAAGCAGGTCTTTTACCACCACAAACATCATATGTGTGTCAAAGAGGGAGATTCAATTCCCCTGCTCTCACTGTTTGGTCTCTGGCCATGGAATAGATTGATTATTGACCTGTTTCATGGATGTGCTTTGGTATCTATCTTATCTTACCATGCATGATGGGTGCACTGTAACTGTAATGCAGAGATGGGCTGAAACTCATTCCTCACCTCACTCAGGTGTGCTGTGGTACTAGTGAATGTTATGTGACAATGACAGTCCAGGAGCTGAGTATACTTAAAAAACTCTGTACAGAAGTTTTAATCCCATGAGAGCTCTCTTTTATCTCAGAAACTAGCTCCACTACTCTCCAGCCCTGTTTATGCTGTGGAAGTTTCTAAAGGGCTTCATTGGCTCCAGGCATTTATAGGAGGTTTAGGATTCAACCCTCAGATGCATAGATTTATAGCTGCAGGCAGGTGCAATGTTATCAGAAGGTCTAAAAACCCTTTTAACTCTGCAATAAGCTTCGTCTCCCCTCTCTCACGATTTTGGCATTGCTATTTCCCACATGGCATTACAGCTTCTCCCTAATCCATCAAGAGAAACTCAGACCATGGATGGATGGTGCCAGTTCTGCTCTTCACCAATGGGCTGGAGGGAGGTCACTGAAGGATGAGAATGAAAGGAGGGAAGAACCTGGATCAGGGGCCTCTGGACCTCTCATGGTGGCAGTCTCTGGCAGCACCCAGTCCTGGACGTGGTGTCACAGCCAGTGGGTGGATGGCATGGGGTCAGCCCAGCCCTCCAATCAATCTGGTGCTTGTGACATTTCAGTACCTGCCAGTGCTGGCCTTAGGTGCTGGGGTTAATAATACATTGAAGACTGAATTCAAAATAAAAATATCTTAGAGAAAAGCCTGGGTAAGTCTGACACTGGACTATCCACACCTGTCAAGGCATGATGGAGGGAGGGGCAGTGTGCTCCCACCCACCCAGGTGAGGGGCAGAAGGCTGGATAAATTGCCCAGAGACTTGCACAAACTGAGCTATGACTGCTGAATCTACTTTCACCACCATTTTAAGGCTGAAAACAAGAACAGCTACTAGCATGGATCCATCTAGAAGACAGATGAAAACTAAAGTCCGTCCCATGGGGCTCTTGAAGCGTAGTAAATGGGTGTTATAAGAAATGAGAAGTCCTCTGAGAGCTTCCAGCACATGGAGAAGGTTAAGGAGAAAGGAAATCTGCTTCTGTAGAGAGGAGTTCTTAAGTAAAGAGAAGTCTTCTGAGATATAATTCTTTGAACCAATATTAGGAGGACAAAGTGGTTCATATGAACTCTTCAGCCCCAAGCCACCAATTTGGAGGTATTAATTGTCTTCCCCGATCTCCTAGAAATCTGTAATTACAGTGCTGGTAGTTGCATTAACCTTCTACTAATGCAATCTTACTAATATTAATCAAAATACTATGTAAACTTCAGCTTACTGTAGTGTACTTTTTCTATATTTTTATCCTATAGTTTCATAGCTTACTGCAGTCAAGAATTGGAAATACAGGCTATATACTGCCAAAATCAAGGGAAGATGCTTAGGCTAATGCGTGCTTAAATAAGAATTTTAAACATAGGAGCCATCAACAAAAAATGCCAGAGATGCCATCCAATCTCCATGCTTGGACAGTTAAAATATCTTTAAAGAAAATATATGGAGTTCAACATTTCTTGAAAAAAATGGGAGTCTTTCAATTATGTTTGGTTTGATCCAAGACCTAAGCATACTACAGATTATGATTTCCTCATGAATTGCAGCTACGAGGAAACCCCCATGCCAAAATCTGCATTAGCAGAAATAAATACAACAGGGAATGGTTGTACTGGAAATGCAGTATTTCTGTTGGGTTTTTGTTGGGTTTTTATTGGCTTCAGTCAGTACTCAACAAATACAAACCATTTATGAGAATTTTCAGTTTTCAAGTGACTATATACATGAACTTCTCAAGTACTAATTACTGGAGGATGTTAGACACAAGTTTTTAAAGGAGAGAAAACAAAAATGAAAAAAAAGGTTAAATGACATGCCTTAATGGTATACAGAGAGATTATGCCAACAACTGACTTCAAATACCCATCCTTTGATTTGGCATTGCCAGACTGCTCCACTTCTTTCACTCCTTCCCTTCAGAAAGAGATACAGTGCCAGGCCACTGACATGGGAAATGTAAAGGAGCTGGGCTGAAAGGAATACAACTGGGCTACGGGTTCATCAGTCACGTGGGCAATGCAAATGTAACCATACAGCTCTATGGAAAAATAACTAAACCTGAGAAGTTTGGCTTAGAAAGCAAGGGATGTGAACGATCTACATCAGAATAAGTGATGGGAACCTACCCCACAGGAAATACATAGATTTAATTTATGCAAAGCCCTTGCAAATAAAGAGCCAGTCCTGTCTGCCTTGGACACAGAAAACGTCAAATGACACAAACTGTCCCACTGGGTATGCTGTGTCAGCACAGCCCTGGATCACATCCCTCCAAATGGGCAGCAGTCCTAATGACAAAGGTCACAGGGGGTGGGGAAGGTGCTTCATTGCTGTCGTCACTAAACCCCAAATGAATATCAGGATATGTTCATTAGGCTTTTGGAAGGAAAGATAGGTATCACTCGATTTTAGAGTTGAAAAATAAAGAAAGGAAAGGACAATTAGCCTTCCCTCATAAAACTCCTGACAAGGACTGTGCAGTGTTTCCTTCTAAAAGGTCTGTTATTCTTTGTGGGCTTCTTTTAATTTAAGAGGATCTATTTAATAGTGACAAAGTATTAAGATGGTAGCTCAGTACATATGTTTGCCTTTTTTGCCATCAATTTATCAAATCAAAACACAATGAATATGCACACATAGAAGTTACTGCCTTTATGATTACTACTAGTGTTACCAATACTACTTATTACTACTACAATTGCTACTACTTGTAATCTGAGGGTTTTTTATGCTGACACTGCTTTTCTTGAAGTTTATCATTCTGATTTTCTGTCTGTGGAAAGGGGAAATGGGTTCAGTACTGATAGTGTTTAATGTATCTACCAGTGCTGTTTTACTCTCATTGTGTTTCCTGTGATACCAGTCCAGGGGTTGTGCCATTTTTCAGCTTGAAAAATGTGCTGCCTGGTAGATCTCACCACATAAGCCACAACCGTCAACTTTTCTCAGCTCTGTCACTGAAAGCAATGTAATCCTGGCATAAGATCACAAATTGCACTTAAGCAAAATAAATTCTTTGTGCTTCCATTTTCCATGGTTCTGGCCAAGAAAAGAGTTCTGTGAACTCTTCTTCCCTGCTCTGATTTAATTTTGGTACTCTATTTTTCCTCATTCCTGTAGCAATACTACTTTAAATTCTATTTTGTTACTGCTTTGGTCAACCTCACTCTGGATCATCTCTTTCTTCAGTCTTATGTTTTCTGTGCCCTAAATGCCCCTATTAGCTTCTCTACAATAATAATTTTCTGTGCCATTTACACACACTCATCCCCTGTAAACTTTTTTATACTCCTTGTAGTTGCAGCAGGTTCCCACTATGTTTTATCCAGAAGCTGTTAGTAACCTTTCTGTTTGTTTTCTCTAACAACTTTAGGTAAACTCTGCTACATGCCCAGACTTTAAATTGCACTAAAACTGAGAAAAAGGTTAGTTTGCTTCTGCCTCCTTGAGTCATAGATAACCCTCTTTCTAGCACAGTTCCAAGACCCATGGCTAAAGGTAGAAAAACCAGAGGAAGAGCTGGGCATGTGCTTCTAAAAACACAGCATCACATTTTTAATTTGTGTTGAAGGGGTGGATTATTTATTTCAACTTGTAAGATAAACCTCAGTGCTATGAAAGACTGAGTTAATTTAACTCCATACTAGCTATGACGGCAACAGCATTTTCTGATTGAAAGATAGGATGAACCTAAATTCTGATCTCAGTGTAACATCAAAGTAACTACACCAGCTTTCTGCTTAGTATACATAGTTTGGCTTTCAATTTTTCATTAGTCACTTAATTTTTGTTACTGAGCAAAAAGCCCATACCAGTGTCCAAAATGATGATGAGAATCTGTGAATGGGAATACTGTGGTAGAATAATGGTATGAAAAAGAAGAACAAGGGCCAGTTTTCCATTAGCTTTATAACCACTGTAAAAGTTGAAGTAAATGCGGAGAAGTGTTACAATTCTTTAAATAGCTTAAGCCAAGAACTTTTAAGAATAGATATCCAAAAATAGCATTGTAGTAAATTTTGTATAGAGTTTTAACAGACTTTCTGTTCACTTCTAACTACAGAAGAACATGTGTTATAATTATCCTCTAACTCTCAAAAAGGAAATGGGAAAATCTAAGCTACCAGCCACTAAAAGTGCAAACAGTATTTTTAGAGGCCCAAAATATAACTAAAGGAGAAGGAATGAAAGCAGCACTGGAAAGCAAGTCTGCATAACTGAGTGATACTTTAACATTTTCTGGCATAATGGAGTATAATTTAACATTTTCTGTCATAAGGAATTTAGACAAGGTTAATTTCCGGGTATGCTGCATATAAGGAACCTATACATCATTAAGCACCATCTGTCACATGTGGTGGAAAAAACAAGCAGAAGCACAGGCACTATCTGAGGAAAGGATCAACTTCCTTTAAGGAAGTCTTCAGCAAACTCTAGAAGAGTAATCTCAGGCACTGTTCTAAGGCTTTCCTCCCATTAGAGGATATAATAATGCATTATTGGCACTTACCACACCTCTTTGCCACTAAAAGCAGCAAGTAAACCAACTATTCCCTCTATTAACAGGTGGCAAAAATGGACCACAGAATGATTTTTACAGTTCTTAAATATATATGAAGAACTGCAATATGAAGAGGCAGAAAACAAGTCAATTCCCCATCTTGTAGCTAATTTCCTTCTGGATAATACTGTTGCAATAACTTCTGCAGCACTGGTAGTTTTTGAATCTAAATTGATAGACCTGAAGAGAAACCAGTCATGTTTCATCTGCCAATGTGTATTCTTAGTTCAAACTGTCAATTTTAAACAAGGTATATCAGAACCCAAAATCTGCACAGCTGCTGTCAGGCAGTAGCTGGGGAACTGCCACATGTGAGCACTAAAACTTGTCTTTGAAACTACTGAAGTATGAAATGGCCTTCCAATAATTGAAATCAGTGTAAAACCATGGTTATTCTTAAATTTCTTTATTAAAAACAATGTAAAACCCTTGCAAATTCTTCAAGTGCTCTACCATATAAGCAGTGCCTTCAGCATATAATGGGTAAGAATCTATTATCAATGAACTGTAGATTGTGTAAAAGAACTAACACTTTTGCAGCAAGCTCCATCTCTAGCACTGAGGTTTTGAAGCTGCTAAAGCAGGTTCAATACAAATATGTTGTGCATCTTTTCAAAAAGCAGTCCCATGCTCTACAAGACCACATTCTCAGAGGCACACTTATAAATTATACATCAAACAGCTAATCAAGCCACTAATCTCACGCTGTGTTGCTTTCTTCCTGTTGAAAGCCTGAGTAAACAGCGGTATGTACTCAGCTGCAGCCCATTAGCTGGAGTCTCAGACATTTCTCCAGCTTGAAGACCAAGTGTTTAAGTGAACAACTGATAATTGCTGTATAATTAAAAGAGCATTATTTTAAAGTTCTTTGGATAAACCTCCCTCTAAGATGAGAGCTGATGCCAGACACAGTGACAAAGATCATGCATTACCTAAAAAACCACGATGTGATAACCTCAATCAGAGATCTCACTGTTTGTAGAGGCATATGGTCATTAGCAGACGTAGTGGTTAAAATGATTATGAGCTTTAAAGACTGATTTTCTGCTTTACTTTTTGGAAGAATAGTAATCCATATAATGGGAGGAGGCTATTCACACAGGTAATCACCTTGAGTATTGTGTAGTGCAGAGAGAAAGAGATTCTCAGAACTGCTCTTTGAGAAAGCTGATTTTTCTCTTTTCTGTCTAGGAATGGAGCCAAGAGAAGTTTAGATACCCAGGTTAGATGCCTAGGGCAAGCAAGTGGGATGACACCAAACAAACAGGCATACACAGAATACTAAACCACTAAACAGCACAAATGTTCTGTCCATTAACCATGATCATTGGAGGCAATTTTGGTGGCCCTTAGCCCATTCTGTCAGCATAACCAGAGCAAAATATCAAGGTGAAAAAGTAGTCCCCAGGGTCTCTTGAACAAGAAATTTTGTTTAAAAAGGAAAAACAAACAAACAAACAAAACCCCAAAAAAACCCAAAAAACCCCCACCCTCAAACATTTCTCTGACCATGAATATACTCCAAAGCTCTCAGGAGCACGAAGTTTTAAAAATTGAAGAGAAGAAATCCACATTAGCGCATTTATGGACTTTGGTGTTTGCTACTCTTACTAAGGGGCCAGAAGTAAAATTTCTATTGATGTTGGTGTGACATGTTTGTGTCACATATTTAGAAATTATGTAGAAAGATACCAAGAAAGTCAAGCTACATGTAGCTACAAGAGCACATCACCCTACACCCTATTATTCAAAATGAAAGGGTCATAGTGGGGACTTTTTAGGCAAAGTGATTTAATGTGTTCTGAATTCATTCTTTAATTTAAATTGATTTAACTTTCCTCAATATGCTTATGTACACAAAACCAATGTTTCTTCAAATTTACCAAAAATAAAAATCTGCAATCAATTAACTCATCTTTCATTTTGTCATCACTTAGACAATGTAGTTGAATAGGTTTCTACAGTGCCTCTGTCCCTTGAGGTCTGCCTGCACCAGCATGGTTAGGAAAGTTAAGCTGAATTAACTAAACATGCAAAATAAAAATGCAGCAGTAAAAATGTATTAATCCCTAAGGCACAGTCCTCATTCACAAACAAAGCTGTCTTAATTCTTCACTACTTTAACTCTCAAAAGGAGCATCTAAACAAGGCTTTTGTGCACTTAAACTAATTCACATTCACTTAACACCTTTACTTAACATCCTCCTGTGACAAAGCAATGCCAGTAAAATCTTTAGCATAAACACTTTCAGAAACAAAAACATCTTTACTGCTGGTAGAGTTTATTTCACTTTGGGAGCAGGCTATTCTCAGAGCAGAAGTCTTCTTTTGCCAGAGGAAGTCTCATCTCCATTCAGACAGGTTGGTGGTAACTGCTATTAAAAAAACAAACAACCACCTTCCTAAAAGCAGAAAAACATATTTAAGATATTTAAGACTATTCATGAGAACTTCTAAAAAAGTGTAGGTGTATTATTTTCCTGCTTCACTCAATAACATATGGAAAAGTATTTCTAGATTTAATCTTTGAAACAGCAAGCATTTCTGCTTTTGCAATTTATTTTGTTTTTATAAATACTTTCAAACAATTTTCTAGTTATTAAATGTTATTGTCTTCTAGTGCTCATCACAATGTTAGACAATGCCTCTACTCAACACTTTTGTGTAGCAATTCAAACATTTATCAGCCTCATAAGTAGACACAGCTTCCTGCAGTAGCCTAGTCTATTGTTCAGCTTTCTAGTACAACTAAGCTATGTTGGTTATAGTACTCAGGTAAAATTACAGCCCTTTGCTAGTGCATTTATATTTCTTTCCACAGTGTTTCCAGAGCATTTTCTGTAGCCATCACAATTAAATACTAGAAACTCAGTCTTTTTGTTGATTTTTATTGCAAACATTTTCATTGAATTATGCAGGATACAGAATACAGAGGCAGAACTGGAAAGAGAAGAGAAAGTAAAACTAAATACTGTGATGGCAAGAGTCCCACAGCAGAGAATGAAAGAGGTAGGGATGGAATAGACAGAGCTGGAGGCAAATGGGATGAAGGAAGTGGACGGATCTGTCTAGCTTGTGCTTAGCCACAGGACAACTGCTGCCAAGACATCTTCTGGAAAATTTGGTTTCCTTGTTCTGGTAGTGGCTCTTTTTCTGAGCACTTTTTTTTTTGCTGTTTATTTTGCATCCCACAGTGTGATCTGCCTTTCTGCCTCTTGCTGTGCCCCATCCAGCTGCCCCATTCTTCCTTACATGCTCATTGCTTTGCTACAGTCATAGTCACAGACTGTGCCAGAGTCCCTGAGCCATGATTGCCACATGTTTGCTACAGACTCTTTTCCTTTATTACTCCCTGGCAGGCATCTCCTGGTAGCTTGGCATCTTTTTACCTCTCTTCTCATTTACAAACCCAAATACATTCACAGTAGTGCATCCACTGCTCTTATTCTGTCTAAAACTCACTGCTCATTCAATGCGCCATTACAAACAATTGAAATTAAAACAAAGTTTGCTTAGAATAGATGTGATGGCCCTGAGAATACCCATAGCCCTGACCTACCCCTGCCCAAAGTTTCTGGGGCTCCTCCCACCCTCCCCATAGTCCAGAATTCCATTTGAACCACTTGTGGCCAACAGTCCTTGTCCTACAGGTGCTGCAGTAGGGACAGCCTCCTGTTTGTAGGTAGTTGGTCTTATGAGTGGATCCCCTCTCCACATATGGCACAGCTCATCTCCAGCCCTGCTTCTGGCCCCAGCCTCTTTAGTTTCCCTTGGATGACCCTGGTACCAGACCAACATCTGTTGACAATGGCCCCACCAGAACCAGCCAGGTGTGTAGCCCCAGGGGAATGCACCCTGGAGGGAGGGCATGTCCTTGTGCTGTCAGTCCAAATCAGTGCAACTGATCCCTGACAGAAAGCAGTTTATTTTACAGTAATTTCTTACTAAAACATAACTTAGTTATGTTTTCGTAAAGCCAACATGTCCAGTTTTCTCTGCCTCCTTGTCCTCTTTAAGGTTTCTTTTTAGCCTAGCTATCTTTGTAAGAAAACTCTCTCTGAAGGATATGTGCACACATCTATGCTCTGATTTTTCCCATTCTGAACTCCTACTTCCCCAAGAAAGGCAAAGGGTTTGGTGCTTAGAGGTAACAGAAACAAAATCACAAAAATAGCTGGAAAGGAAAAGACAGTAAAGAAGAGTCCTACAACAGAGTCAGGTTTGCTTCAGACTTAATGGTTAGAGCTGTTTTCCTCTACAACTGTCTAAGGGGTGGAGAGCCCTTTCAGGCAGGATTGACCTCTCCTAAGGACACCCTAAGCAGCTGCCCAGAAGGAAGTATCTGAGGATGTGATAATCCTCACAGGCCCATGTCCTGCTTCTGGGCAGACTGCTTTGCTTGGGGCACAGCAGCAGCACGTTTTTGCTGGGGGCTGGGCAGGCCCTAGCTTCAAACCTGAATGGCCACACACGAGATTTCTAGATTTTTAAGTCAGCTCATTGACAAAACTTTGAATGTCTGCCATGAGTGCTTCTTGGTCAGAAGTAAGCTGACAATGTAATTTGGGATGCTAACCCTAACTCCTGCTGGGAACAGCTCCTGTCTGAACATTTGCATTGGTTTTAGTTACATTCAAAGGATAGAAACAGATCTTTCTTAACATCAACAGAAACTCTATGGAGTATGCAGCTTGCAGTTGTGGGTTACATAGAAGCTGCTCAGGAGAGCTCCTAAAAATGAGCCTAACAGCCAGCTGGCCAGGGGATATGTCTGTATTTAGCATAAGATGGGATTCTTCACACAGGAAAACACACAGGTATATGAAAAACTAGTGAAATCATGCCTGGACTTTGAAATGGTTCAGGTACTCTTACTATTATCACAACTATTTTACACATGGGTATGTTTGAGCCACAACAATAGGGTCAGTAATGGATGAGATATCTCTACAGAACAAGAAAACAAAACCCAGAAGAACTAAGACTGTAGGTAACTGAGATCTAAATTACATGAGCAAAATTAAATACAAATAAAATAAAATATTAAACCATGAGTTAAGCCAGAGGTTTATCATTATTTTAATACCTAGCTCTGTTGCTTTCAAATGTATAGCACCAGTGACTGGTTCCATTTCCTAGACACTGTTATATTTGGCTCTGCATTTTCTTTTAAAAGAACTTGAAACAATAGCCTATTTGAAAATTAAGTTAATCTGTGACTTTTTTGTAAAAGCTTTCAAGAGTGTCTTCTGACACCTACTGCTTGCCTCTGTATTGTGGCAAGTATGAAAGTGAACCCTTGAGCCACCTACATTCCTCTCTTGATGCTGTACTTGATTCAAAGAACAAAACTCCTTTGTATATTGCTTGCTTGATGTGGACATGGCAGTGACCTTTGAAAACATTTAACTGAGTTGCAGTAGGAGCCGAGGCTATAAAATTAAAGTTTATGAAAATTACTTTAACAGGACAGAACACTGTGTTATATTTATGTTCAAGCATATTGTATGGATGAATCAGATATTGTCATAGTGAGAGGATCAGCCTTCTGCAAAGTGGAAGTGTTTCTTCAAGAAAAGACTGGATTGTGAAAAATTATGGAAGAGTTAAAAGTATTATAGCTGCTTCTCTCCTACTATTTATATATAAAGCTAAAGTATTACTTGGCACAAATGTATTAACAAGTTCCTTAAAGAGAAATTGGAATGTTTGCTGGTCTGGAGGGACTGACATTTTTCCAGTTTGCTATTCCCTTTAAATTGTTTTATTTTCCATTTGCTATAAAATCCTTATGTTTTCACAGCACTGAGAACAGGAAGGGGTATTTTTTCAAAAAAGGCAGCTGAAAATAAGCAGCACAGCCCAAAGTCCTTTCTTTTGACTTCCTTAATCACCCAAACCTGATTTTCATGACCTTTTACACAATCAATGAATTTGCTTTCATGAAAAATTCTTTTGCAATTGACAATGCTCACTTTTGTTTTCCTTACTTTTTTATACTTTTGTAAAAAAATTCCTTTTCAATTTATTTTGGGGAAAACTCCCAAACCAACTGAGAAAAACTGTAAAATACTGCTGGGCTTTCTCCTCTACCTGTAATCTTGCACTGTCCTGTTTTCTCAATAATGTTATACAGAGACCTCACATAACCTGTTGTGAGTGATCCTGTGCTCACAATGTAAGTAATGAATGTGTCTGAAGATGGAAAGTTAAGCCACCTCATGACATGTATTGCCTGCTCCCTCTCATGAAAAGTTTGTTCCCATTATAACTACAGTTTGCTTTGCTAAAGCATCTATTACAGCTTCAACTCTTTCCTTCTTTCCTCCACTCTCTGCAGGAACTCCTTTAACACCAGTTTCCACCTCAACAGCTGACCCAAACAAAGGCTCCCAAGCAAGGTCATTTTCAGCTATCACAAAAATAAATCACTATAAACTTTGTTAAGGGAATATGTCACAAAATATTACACAAGATTTTCTCCCAGGTATTTTGGAAGATGTCTGAATTGTAATCAAATATACATTTTTTAAAAAGATGTCCGAATTGTAACCAAATATATATACACGAAGAGAATGAAGCATTGTAATAGAAAGGGTAAATCCACCTGAAATCAGTCTCTGTGTGAGAATTACAGTATTTCAATTGTGGTTCTTATGCAACTACAGGCTTCTGGTTTCAAAATCTATTTTACATTAAAAAAAAAAAATGAATCACTTCTTAAAATATATAGTAGAATATTGAGAGATGTTCAGCTCTCTTATTATTGTATGTTGTGGCCAGAAGCTAACTTTGGCATGGTGTGCTACACACATTTCTCCACTTACTGTCTACCAGTAGATGGAATTTAACAAAAAAGCCAATTTTTCTGTGGTTAGAGGGTATGAGTTGTATATTTGCTTCTTAGACATGTTGGACCAAAGGCACAGCAGATGAATTCAAAAGTGCCATGTATATGACCTGAAACTTTCCTAATGCTTTTCTTGATAACACAGATTTTAAGGTCTGTAAGTTGAAATGGAATACAATCAAAACCCAATCTAGCGTGAAGATGAGTATGAGTTGCACAGCATGGCTATGGCAATGCCAGCACTCAGAGGATACAGAAAAATATTCTTGGATAAATATCCCAAGGTATCCATCCTAGCCAAAATCTACCTTTCTAGAGTTTGAGAATATTTGTCTTATTTTGATATTATTTTTGACCCCTAATAGACACACAAAATTCCTGTGAGTAAATCAAATGAGAGATTACTTCTTTCATGTTTCTAAACCTAAAAAATACACACCCTAAATGTCAGTTTCAATAAAATTTTGGATTAAATTAATTCTAGTTCCTGTTCTATTGAAATTTCAGCAGAGATCTATAATCATTAGCTATTTAAGTCAAAACAAAAGCCTTATTTAATTGTTAAGGGGAATTGATATAAATTCAAGAACAAGTTCCCCTTAGTCTTGCATGCTCCATGCTCATATCTGTTTCTTTGGTAGCCACAGGTTATCTCTGAAGTCTGAGAGACTCCCCATTTTGGACTTGAAGATGAAAATTAGAACCCAAAATCTTTTAAAAATTGTTTGGAACCTCTCAGGCAAGAAGCTAGTTAAATGAATTAAATGCGTTTTGGAGATCAAGGATCTTTGAGGGTTTGTACAATTTTAGAAATTCTAGGCCTAAGTTTATCACTGGCATAACCGCAGATTCCTGAATTTCATGGAGTTAAGAGAGGGATAAATCTGTCCCCTGGTCACCTGCAACTAGATGAATGAATGCATGAGAGTAAAAAGACATATTATATTCACTCTTTGGGTTTAGGTTACTTTTCTTTCTCATTTATACATTTAGGACCTATGAAAAATCTCTTGATAGCATGTATATTCATTAAGCTTCTCATATACATATATATTTACATCTACTCAATCCTATTGAAAATAGTATTAATTAGAAGGCATATAATTGTAAAAGTCGATGTCCTGTTGGAAAGATGAGGATGCACAAGGAAGGTAGTGGTCTGTATTTTTCAGGTTCATTTAAATGTAATAAGCTAATATTGCTATTCCCATTAAGACCTTTGAAAATATAATTAAATGCTCAAATGACTACTAACATGATTAAACAAAGAACAGGGTAGGTTATTCACTAAGCTTAATTAAGAGATTTCAAATACTGTCCTGCTCAGTAATAAATCACAGTGAATTTTTTTTAGAGCGTTATCAACTGGCAAGCAATTTTACCATTTTCCTGTCCACTAGAAGGTTAGTTCAGGAATGCTATTCCATTTTTAAAAAGCATGCCAATTATACCTGTGTCATAGTTTTTTGTTTGTTTTGTTCATATCAGATCTTCATTTTTCTAGAAAGAATGCAGTAGAGGGAGCTCTTTTTAAAATGCTTTCAATCTAATTGAACAACATATGTGCTTATTCCCTGAGTTTGGTCTGATATGCACAGAAGCAAAGAGACTTTGTGAGATATACCTATGCATAATTTAAAGAATATTGCACTATTATAGTGCTTATTAATTAAACTTTGTTCCATAATTTGCAGAAAGAAAGTCCCCATGATGGACCATACTGCTATCAACTTAACTTCCAAGCTACCTTCCCTACTAACCTCACACAAATGAAATCACTTCATTTCTGTTCACTCTTGCTCTGCTTACACATTTTCTAACATGGAAATCTATAATTATAGGGAAGGGTAAGGATCCTCATACATGTATGTGATCCATGATAATGTGTACTGCATGCATTTATACATATGCCTATATAAGCTATCTATACTATACACATACATGTTGGTGTTTACATAGATATGAATGTTATATAAATTGACACACAACACATGTATTATATGACTATATGTATATAATTATTTAGTGGTTTTGTCTCATATTGCATCACTTTTCCACAATGATCTCTACAGTCTTTTCAGAGTTATGCTTTAATCACAATTTACAACATCAGTATCTGTTATCTACAAATTCTACTAGCAGACTGGGGTTTTTTTCCTATTTGTTTTCTTCCAGATATTGGAAAAGCATAAACCTTACTTCTGGAGTCTCTTCTATCACCGCTGGAAATATCTTGACACAGCTATGAGTCTCTATGGAAAACTTCAATGAGAGGTTTATCAGACAAATTATTCTTGAGCCCTATTCTTTCCACCAAAGCACTCATGAACAGTCAATATTTTGTCCAGGACTGGAATCAAGATAACTGGTTTCCAGTCACAGCTGGGGTCTTTCCACTTGAACTTTTCAAGCAGAGGCACATCAGATTCCTTTGCATTTATGCCAAATTCTACAGAATTATGAGGAATTGCCACCAAAATAATAGAAACCTGTCTTCCCTTTGTGGACATGGAGCAAGGCAGCAAGGTCTGTGAAGGGAATAGTACTTATCCCCCATAGATACTGTTTCAAATTTTTGATCCTTTGTCAGATTTTATGTAATAGATACACATCCCCCTTCCAAATTCCTAACAAATATTTATTAAAAACATCTGTTCTTTTTTGGCAACATGGTCAATAAATTTCCATCCCATAATAGGCCTAAACAACTTTTGAAGAGACTAGTAAGAAGTGATGTTTAAAACACAAAAACCCCACCAAAATTCCTAGAATAGTTTCACTTCATCAGAATATCTTTCTTGTGTATCTTTAACTTCTCTTATCAACAGCCCATGCTTTACAACTCTACTAAATGAACAAACAGATGTAGCAATCCACATAAATTGGATTTTCTTCCAGCAGTTTTGAAGAGAGAGATTCAGCAATTTTGATTGTTCTGTAAGATGGACCGTATCATTACTTAAATATGATTGAGCTTTTGCAGTGCTTACGTTCACTTTCAGGGCAGCATATTGAAGACATCCCTTTCCTCACTTTCTAAATATATATCATGATAATACAAATCCCAACATTTAGTAATGCTCATTTCTGTGCCCTTGCATGGAATGATCCTGTCTATCCATGTAAGCTGCCTAGAGTCATTCCACTACAGTCTGTAAGTCATGTGGCAGATACAAGCATGCAGGTACTTATATGAATGAAACAGAACTAAATCACTGTTCAAAGACAGAAACATTTACAGCCAGGGATATCTTGTGACTCTTGGCCTTCCATGACATGCACAAGCTTTCTTGCCCTAAAATTCTTGCATCACACTGCCTATGCTAATGGAACTTCTAGCTATATGCTTGTTTTAAGGAATATATACAGCTCTTATATTCTCACCTTTTCTTTTAATAAAATTCAAGTCTTCACCATTCTGCTAGATTTTGACCTTGGTGCTGTGTAGTCTGAATTTGACTAAAGAAAATGACAATTCCTATGCAGGTTGGATCTTGTCAGAGAAACATAAGGTATCTTCTACCTCTGTACTACATTGACTAAAATGCTTATTTTGACAACTAGAGATTGATATAAAATAGAATTTTAAAACAATCTTCTAGAATTTCAAGGACAACAGAATACCAATTGAAATAACAGCTATTCAGTAAGGCTGGTCACTGTGGGTATTTCAAAAGCAGAGGAAAGAGATGTAGGGGGTTTAGATTATTTCTCAGAGTCAGAATAAATTAGCTGTGATGGACTTCTAATTATGCAAATTACTCAATTATTTTCCATAATTTTTTTTGTATTTAAACTCTGCAAAAGTAACTTGATTCACACTATAGCTTTGCTCTATAATATTTATATTTTCCCTCAGATAAATCCTTATTCTGTCTGCACTTGCCATTCATTATGAAATTCATTAAGCTTAGTGGATATATGGACATGCACTTATCTCACTGGAATCTTGACAGACTGTAGCAGACTGAGGAGAGGATATCTCAAATGAATCATTACTACACCTGAGACTATTTTCTCCTTCTGGCCCACACGTGGGATGTGTAGGTGTCTTGATTAATAACAAAAGTAAAAGACTGTCTGCACTGGCATCCTTCATGACTAAATTAAATTTTTGAGAAGTCACCTACTAGAAAATCTAGAAAACTTGCCTGTATCTACTGATCTACCATGTATGAAAGAAAAAAAGACATGGCTTTAAAAGAAAATTCTGCTAAACAGCCCTTAGCTGAGCTAGAGGGGAATGGCAGAGAGCTGCTCAGTAGTGTACCTGTCTGTACTGCTCAGTCAGGCTTCCAGAGGGTAAAACTTCTGTTACTGCATGTTATATCTCCCAAAGAAATAACTGGCAATTTCCAGCTGTGACAGTTTAACACAGACAATTGTACAACTCACTTAGGAACTCTAGCTTGACCCAATCACACAAAAAATATTCCTGATGATGGTGACCTAAGTATCTTATGAGCTAGGCAAACAATTATTTCTGAAAGTGTAACTGTCCATTCCTACACTGAACACTAATGAATAAAATATTTCAAATTTAGAACTGGAAAAAATAATAAAACAAAGAATGGCTTATCATAAAGAAAATAAAAACACAATAAAAAGAAAATAGAATGAAAAAACCCCTTCTGCTTTATAGAACATATACTTTATTTATTAATTGTATTTGAGCAGAATTCAGTGATAAATCTTAATATATACAAGAAAAACCATATAGCTTGATAAGAAACAACAGTTGAAAAAACTGGTGGGAAAATGGTTTTGGGAAGTAGTGAGTGGAGTATGGAGTTGAGCACTAAAATACAGGTATTTTTCATATCAATGAAATGATCAGGAAGCAGGGTAGTGCTCAAGCTTTTGATCCATTCAATAGGACTATTGCTTCAAACCAGCATTCAGCTTCTCCTGTTCGGGGGAGTTTGTCAGGCTATAGGGTCTGTGCACTTCCTTCCTGCATACGAAAGCTGAATACTTTGCACATGAATTTCTACACTTCTCTTTTGAGATTCAGACCACACAAACATGCCAGAGCCACTGCACTGCTTGAAACACACAAACAAGCAAGCCCTGAGAGACTTGTTCACAGCCACAGGTAAAATCTGAAGCTCCCCTCCCTTGCCTCTCAAGCTTCAGCTGGGTGCAGTCACATTTGTTCTTCAGACTGCTTTTCATTGACCACTTTATTAAAGCAAGGGCAGATCTATTTGTTCAATCCCCCTTGGAACTAAAGATATATTTTACCTCTAATGTAGGACCTCTGTTGCAGTTTCCAGACGTCCTTTGTAAACACAATATAGCCTTGATTTTGAAGTGGAAGCGAGAACTAAAAGCCATATGTTCCAAATCTGGGACATTTTTTCCTCTCAATAAACATGAAAAATCTCAATTCTCTCTATTACATACACGTACTTAAATAACTCAATAATGAAAGCCAGGGCCTTGGACGGCAGCTGACCATTCATCACTGACACTTGGTATCAAATGAATCCATAAACAGATTTTTTTCTCCTTAAATGCTTTTAAATATAGCTTCTCATAGAAAAGCACAAATGATTCAAGGACAAAACATCTTCCTCTGCCTATTGTTTCTGCTGATGGATTTGTGTCTTTCCCCAAAACCAAACATATTTCATTTATAGCCTAAGAAATATTTACACCAAGATAAAAATCCCACAAGCATTTTCTTGCTTTTCTTTTTGTACTTTAAAATTAATTTTAAAAATTGTCTTCTGTTTCTGCTGAAACACAGTACTCTGTAGTATTCCACTTCAAGACAAGTCACTTTTGTTACGCTGCAATCCCTTTTCGTCACAGAAAACTGTAAAATCATTGATTAGCATCTCTGGCACGAAGCTGATATTATAGAATTGCTTTCCTTTACTTTACAAAAATCAGCCCTTGCACATTTCTAGTGTTTCTCCCTGTTCCTTCTTTCCTGTAACACCTCACACCACACCAGTTTGGATGGCATTGGCCACCTAAGATCTTCTCTGGCTTGAGTTTGTCCCAGCCAGTTGAAGCCACCTTTTGTGCTCATTGAAAAACTGTTGAAAGATACAGGAGATGAGAGTGAAAAGAAAAATCATGAAGCAAATATGTGGAAGCCTGACAGAAATGTTGGCATGGCTCTGATCTGATGGATCTGTTAAGACTCAGGTATAAACTACATAAATCAGATGGACCTAGTGAATAAGGTATATAATGAACACTCCTGTGTGAAGTTTGTAGATGTCATTAAAAGAAAGCATTGGCAGATTTTCTGCAGTGTTTTGCTACCAAGTTTCCTAATACCCTAGGGCATATCCAATTCTTCTGTTTCCATGCCTTCATCTATCAAGATAGAATAACAGCACACACAGTGAGAACTAAGTTATATACACTCTGGAGCCCTTGGGTAGGAGTTCAGCATTGCTAGTCATAATATATATACAAAATGAGACCTTCCCAAATTACTCAGTTCATAAATCTTAATTTTGCTTCATCAGCTCCAGACAGGCTGCTTTCCCCTCTCCTCTCTAAGATACCATATACACAGTCTGCGAATGAAGCTTGTCTCAGTCACTACAGTAAATGTCTCCTGCCAAATCCCAGCCCAGAACCAAAAGCCCAAGTACCAAATGACCTGTGAGATCTTGTGAAGTCTATTCTGAAAACTCTTCAGTCCACCAGGATTTAAAATAAATGAATTAAAGCTACCATGGGTATATTGATATACATAAACATCACTTCTCTCAGCACCTGTCCTAGGAACATGCACAATCTCCTTTAGATACTGCTTCCTTTTCTCCTATTTTCTAGCATATCCTTTTTCTGAGTGATCTTTAATTGAAGTTTATAAGCCAAATGTAGGAAATTTTACACTCAAGAGGTACAAAATTTTCTCTTGTGTAGCATCGATGATCCCTGAGGAATCTGAACAATAATTTCTCAGTTAAAATCAGGTTAGATCTGAACACAGCCTGACCATTTCTCTCTGATTCATGTCAAGGTTGCTTCCAGATCATCTTTGCTGTTATTTCAACCTGGGAAAAAACCCCCACAAACATATTTGTTACCGTGAATGTACCAATAATTTAATTTTTAATGGTAAGAAATTTCTATGGAAAAAAAAAAAGTTCAGCTCAGTATTTATCTGCAAAGCACAATTCTGGTGAAGTATAATTCACATGCTGGAATATTATTCACACCCTTTCAATTTACCTGGGCAGACTTTGGGTCCTGAAAAGAGTATGTCCTTTGGCTTAGCAGATGGCGTGCTAGCTCTGTCTCACTACAGAGGACACTTAATCAATTTCCTTGTCACTGTGGAATAACAAAGTACATCTCCAGATGTTTCTTTTCTGGAGCACAGGGTTTGTCCCTGTGAACATCTTTTCAGAAATACTTCATTGTCTGGTTTTGTTGCATATCTCTATGTTGGACATAAAATGCTGACAGTTTCTTAGATTAATGTGGAAGATTTAGTCAGAAAGTTAATTCTAATAAAATGTTGCATCATACAAAATATTTCACTTCCATCTTTTTTTTTTTCCAACTTTCTTTGGTGAGGCATTCACCATCATTTTTCTTTCTGTAACTAATCCCTACCACATATCTGTTTCCCAAACCTCTCCTCCAGTGCCATGCTTTGCCTCTCCAGAGTTCTACAGTTTTGCTACGACACAGGAAAGTAGGCTTAATGCAGAGAAGTAGGAATAATATTAGAAGGACAACATCAATGTGCCCTGAAAGCCAGTGATGTTTCCTTGGCTGACTGCAGCTCCTACTGATATTTGGCCAGTGTATTAGTTGGACACCACTTGTGATTCTCCAACCTGAAATTTGGGCCCTCCGGGAAGGTCTGTAGTGCCATGGTCTCTCCAGGTCCTCCACGAGCAGGAAGAAGCTGTGGATGACTCCATACACATCCTGTTCTGATCTGTTTTCCTGGCAGCCTGGAGATGTACACCCCTGTTACACAATCTGTTGTTTCTTTGCATTCCTGTTCCACAAATAGATGTGAACTATCACTCCAAACCTCCATTTACGACTTGCAATATCTGCCTACAAATATAAGATAATAAGCCCCATTTTGAAACAAAAGGTGGGTTCAGTGGAGGAAAGGAAAAATTGCGCCTTCATTGCAATAGTCCTTGTGAGACATTTTTATTTCATAGTTTTTAATGACAGGATGATTCCTTCTGTGTATTTATATGCATCTGTTTGCCTCACCAATTTTTTCAGTATCTGTACATGGAAAAGGGAACTGGACTCTACCAGGATGCATACACACCATAAGGAGAATATATTTATTTTATCTAAGTTATAAATTCTGTCCTCTCTAAGTAAGGCATCAAAGATGAGAAGTGATGGCTTTTGGTGATAGAATCCTGCTTGACTTTAGGTTTGTGGGTCATGCACATAGTGTTGGTGGTTAGCAACAAACATTTCTTATTGTAAAAGGAAAAAAAATGTGACGTGGAAGTCACTGACTGATAATACACACAGAATTTCTAAAGGCTATTTACAGTAATTTTTCAGTCTGAAAATCTACATTAAGCCATTTCCTCCTGTCATTAACAATTAGAAAGCCTAAAACTGAGAATAAGGATTTCTTTCTTTTTGTGTACTACTATACACAAATGGGCTATGAATTTGGAATGGAAAGAGAAATTCAATTTTGTGTATCAGAAGCACCAATGACTAGAAACAAACTTATGAGAAAGAACTATAACAAGAATGCCCATGAGGTGTACAGTACTGAGAAGAATACTAAAAAAGCTGTGAAATTTCAGCTCATACTGTATCTATAGATGCATTTCCAGTTACTTGCCTGAACTTACTCATGCATTGATTTTCGGAGTAATTAAATTCTAAGGCTTACCTCTACTATAAACACACAGTTTTCCTACGGTTAGAATTCAAAATCAGAAGGCCAGGAACCATAAAATGGCACTATGCCTTTGTCCTCCACTGTTGATTAATCATTACAAAAGAGATTTCTGACAAATGGCAGATTTAGCAGTCAGAACTTACCGCACTTGTTACTGCCCATCCCTTACCCTTTAAAAAATCTACAAACTACAGAAATAACCTTGGACTTTGGGGGAAGCCTTGCATGTCTAAAACCAGAAAGTAGCCTGAGGATGTAATTCAGCATGAGTATGTTAATGAAGACTATCCCTGGGATTATTGTTGCTATCTAATAGGGAGACTGTGAAATAGAATTATTTGTTTCTTGGTATTTAATGTCTCCCCATATGAAAAATAGCAAGGAGTAATTTTGTATGTTCTACAACATAATTTATATCACAGAAAACAATCTTCACAGGAAACCCTTACAAATAGAAATTTAACTAATGGAACATAAGGATAAGTTATAATATTTTTCTAGATAATGTGGGTTTTTTCATTACTACTTTGTTTCCAGAGAGAGTATGACCAGTTTAATAAAGCAAATATGCTCTTGTATGCCTCAAGAGATTTAAAAGTTTCCAAGATCTTGATTTTTATTCCTCTTTTTCAAATATACATGTACAGTTTAGGTGTTACTGGAATATATGCAGTGACCTTTTTTTTGTTCAAGATCCTTAAAGCTCTTTTAACTTTTTACTGATAATAGAGCCTGATGTACTCTGGTATGGTTCAGCAGATGGCTAAATAAAAGATGGCAAAGAAAGATGGAACAGTCAAGAAGGTCTGTGCAATTAAGCTTGATACAACTCTCCAAGCTATTAGATCCTTCCTTTGTATCTTTGCTGCAACATCAGCTCCCTGACTCCCCTTTAAAAATTTATGTTTATCCCTGATCCTGTACAATCCCATTTTTCACAGTTTTATATAGACTGTCTAGATCAAACCTGTTTGAGGGGGCGGAGGAGATAGCAACCTTATTTTTTATAAATCTCTGCTCCTCCCCTGCATTTCAGCAATCATCTTGGAAGGTAAAGCTGCCATTTATAGTTTTGCAAAAATAATTTATGTACAGAAAAATTAAGTCCTGCCATGTTTTGCTCATAGGGACTTTACTCACAAAAGGCACGTTCCAGTGAAGTTAATGAGAGCAGCTGCTTTTCTGGTCAGACAGAAAGCCTAGGATTAATAGCTATGGGCTTTAAAGCAGTTGGTGTATTTCTGGTTCTACCCAAGTCAATGGCTAATCTCTAAGTGGAGTGTGGAATTCATGCTTTTAGGAACAGAAATGCAGCACATTAACAATTGGAGTTAATTCCTGTACGTCTTATCAGAAGCATGAATACAGTCAGTTTCTTCAGACTAGACTGTTAAACTTTCCTTTCAGCTCCTCAGTCCACACATGTCATAGAACAGAGTATTTTGGATTGGAAGGGACATTTAAAAGTCATCTAGTTCAACCTCTGATGTAATGCCCTAAAAGCAAAACTGCATACTCTTATCTGTTTGTGGCTGTAAAACACAGATTTGTTCTTCATATTAAAGTCTATTAATCCCCCTCCCAAAAATTTTTAAAATACTTACACCAGAAAGCATTGCAATACAGCATTCTGGCTTAAACTTGGAAAATGAACTAGTTTTGCTTCATTTCTAGTGATTTTCTAACCTGATAAGTTCACTGTATGGTAAGCTGGAAGTTTGGAAGAGGCACAGTTTCTCAGGATCCAGAAAGATCAATAAAAATCAATTAAAGCTAGTCATATTCCAACCAAAATATAATGAACAATCTTCTAAAGCATTAAGCATCCTCAAAATCTTAATTTTCCTCTATGAAGTCACACCAAATATTACCTAAAACCATAAGTATAAATAACAGAAGTACTGAAGACACTCACTGGCAGAAGCAGTAAGTGTTGCTTTGAAGAGTGTTTGTAAACAAGAATCCCCAAAATGCTTAAAATAAGAAGTAGGATTAACACTTAAAATGGCATTGCTTAGCAGTCTAAGCTGTACTAAAGGATGACTTTGACATTTAGTAGAACACAGCCTTTCAGTGAGTCTTGGATTCAGTGTCTAATTTTGAAAACAGAGATTAGAATTTGTTTCAAGTCACTTAAACAAGTAAATTTCCTAACTTTATTCCTACTGAAAATTATCCCAGAAGACAGGCTGAATGTCAAGCACCCAGGAGCAACATTGCATCCACCGGTGAGTATTTTGTGAAGTTCTCCCTCAAATAAAATGATACTGACCCACAGTGAAGGTTCAGCCTAAGTGAAACTTGCAGTAAAAAACTCAGAATTTGGAACATTGCCTTTACTTACTTATTTATTTATTTCAGTTTTAAGAATTAATGGTTTAAAGATCAAGGGCCAGCCTCTGTCCCGTGTGCTATGTGCAGAACTCCCACTGTTGTCAGTGGGAGTATCACAAACATATCTGAGGCAGAATGTGACCTTTTTATGCACAGAGCCTTTTTGGGTAACATCAATATTTCAAAATTGACTATCAATTAGATTTACATGAAGGGCAGTTTTGATAAAATAGCTAACAAGGAACAGAACATTCTGCTGACCTTCAGGGTGAATACTATCTTTTGTTAGCAAATTGTTCAATGAACTGAAATTCTGAATCCCAAGAGATTTATTTTGTCATATAAACCACTGTGGTGACTATAAAATACATATGTTGATTCTATGAGGATGAAATAAAGAAATGGGACAGGGATTTTGTGTAGATTAAAAAAAAAATAAAACAAGAAAATTATAAGAGTTCACGCAATGAAGACTATAAAGGAATAGTTCTGATTGGGAAAAACCCATATTCCTTCATTCTTTTAAAAGTAAAATTTCCCGTCAACAAGTAAATCCAATTCTAAGTAACAGCATAAATTTGGAACCCAAATTATATGCATACTGTGAATAGCACTCCTACACCACCTTTATCCTCAGCAAACAGACAGCACCCTATTAACATCTATCAGTAGTTTGACAAGCTTTCATCCATGTAGTAATAGTATTTCAGCAAATGATTATGCAATGAAAATATAAAATAACTTTCAGAAGGGGGACAGATCATGTTTGTTCTAAAGAAAACTTAAAATATTACCAGAAAACACCTAATTTTAAAGATCTAAAAGCCAAACTGCGTTAAAAGCACATTTGCAAATCTAAAGTCCTTATGGTAAACAGAAATATAATATCTACTTTTTTCCATGATAGACCTTTGTTTTATAGTAATTGTTCATCATAAATAGTCATAATTTGCAGCTGATACCAACGCAGCAGCGTGCTCAAGTACCTTAGAAGAGTCCTAACATAGCCAATGGCTTACACACATCAACTATACATACTCTGTCCTCTTTTGTAATAGCTTAAATTACATGTCTGAGAAGATCAAAGTGGAAAGGATACACAGTGGGAGAATCTTATCACAAAAGTTAAGAAAACGTGTTGCTACTGTTGGTGCTAGCAGGAAGGGAAGGGACTAGGGCTCCTTCTCTTGTTATCTCAAGCAACCTGTGCCTGCTGGACCATGAGTTCACAGCTGGAAGGAGCAAGTGATCAAAAAATGTGGGAACTACCCACTGCTCTTAGAGTCGCTGGTGAGAGGATCATGGGCATGTGGGTGCCTGTTGAAATGCTAATCACATAATCCCGAATCACACAGCTCCTCTTTTCAGCCTAACTTCACGCTCACGTTCATTTAAAGTCAGAATAAATGCAGAACTTGTTGAACTGACACCAATTTTACTGCATCAATCACAATATAAGCTTGAAATAAAGGATTTATTCAGGATGCAAGCTATGAATTCAATTATCTTTGCCACAGAAAGCTAAATGAATAAATCTGGCAACATATTTGGCACAAATTTCCTTCTTAAAAAGACAATAATGATAAAAATCTTATGTAGGGGTTTTTCATTAGGAAAGCCCAAGATGGACTGTCAGAATAATGCAGAGCATCATTTTACTTAATGCAAGAACCAGCAGCCAGGAGAAAAGAGACTTTTTTAAAAAGTCCTTCAGTAGACCAATGGCAGAGCTAGTAACATGAGAAAAAGAGAAATCCCAAGTTAAAAATATTACACCAAATTTTAGATTGGACAGGCATTGTTTTGGAGAAAATCTACCTCACCTTTGTGTGTGCTTACCTTTTTCCCTTATGGCTAACTGTACCTTCAGCCAGACTTGGGCACTTCTGCTAATAGTCTGACTGGCACAGCACAGGTTAGCTCCAGTTCACACACCCCAGGTCATACAGGTCGTGCCTGCCTTCAGAAAGATGTGCTGCCTTTTTTGAGGTCCATGTGCCCAGGCACAACACCTCACCAAGGCAGCCGTGAGGCTTTTGGATCAGAGCTGCCTTCTGTGCAGCCAGATTGGAACATGGGGCAGAAGGAATTAGGATTTGTCAGCACCAGTCAGCCAATGCTGTGGGATTCAGCAGAGAGTATAGGGAAAGTGATATGAATGCATATCTCCTATAGCAAGTGACAAAGCACAGACAGGGTTAATGTTGCTGCCCTCTTCAACAGCTACAGCCTTCAGCAGTAACAAGTGATGTCCCAGCTCCAGAGACATCTTCACAAAAAACACGGAAAGTTGTTCCATCATGATAAGACACAATAGTTACAAATAATCTTGGAGAATACTGAAAGCTCTAATCCAACAGATGCATGGAAAGAATATATAAATTCTTCCCAAGATCTCATCTAAGACCAGAACTTGGCCTCCCTGGGTCACAGGCTTCTACATTCCTAGGATGTCTAGGCATGAGAAGGCCACGACTGCAACAGCTATATAACCACCACACATCCCCACTTGCTGAGAATATTTTGAAGATCTGACTGGAACAGCCTGGACTTATAAAAATAAGGGATTTGCACTGAGATACTGCATGACCCATCTATGGAGGACAAAATTAACATACTCATACCCAACCACGTAAATCACAGAGATGACTAGCCATTCCCATCTACCTTCCGAAGATAAAGCAATTTATAGAACACAGAAGTAATCCCATGCAGTCAGAATGTCAAAGGAGAGGAGAAAAGTGCTTAAAATGCATATCTCAGACCAAAAAACTAATATGTGATCTGATATCTTTGCTTTTTCAAGTGGCTTTAGATTTATTGAAGCAGATTTTCATCTGAAGTAAATCAACATCCTTTATTAAATCAATTATCAGTGTTTTCCTGATTCTCATTAGATGGTGACTGGGCTGCTAAAATGCCCCAGGTCAGGAAGCCCTAGGGAAGTCTCAGGAGGACACACATTATTGTTAGGAGACTTCCTGCTCCCCAAACAGGCAGAAACTACTGCTCAAGAAAGAGCAGATATCCTTATGAAAGGTGCTTATATTTAATGCTTATGGGAGGAAGATGGATTCTTAGAGTTAATGTGTAGTTCTTCTTTGGGGTGAGAGAAAGTGAAATTAAGTACAAAGCAGCCAAATTAGTTTTTTGGTTTTGGGGGTTTTTCACTGGCTGGCAAAACAAGCCAGCTAAGTAGCAAAGGTTAAATAAAGGCTTTTAAATTTTGCTTATCAGCCAGGACCATTTACAGTAGTATGACTTCAATCCATAAAAGTAGAATAAAACTTTAGAGCCTTACATGACATTAAAATTATCTCTGTGAAGAGCTTCTCCTGATGCTGACAAATAGTGCTTGTTTCACAGTGCAACATTTCAGAGTAAGGACTTCCACAAATAAGTGCTTCAGATATGTGGTTTTCAGTTGCACTTGATTTTGCATTTGGTAGACGCTGATGTTAAACACCTACAGATTTTAAACAAGCAAAGAAACTGAAGCCAAGACTGGTCTTTGGATAAAAAAAAAAAGGGTCACTTCAGCAGAGGTAGGTAATTTCAAGTTTACAAACAAACAAAAGATAATAAGCCAGAGTTAGAAAAGTAAGAATTTCATCTGAAACTGTGTTTGTGATTTCTGAGTCTTTCATCTAGTGACAAATAGCTGGTTAGGTACCATCATAGTTTAAAAACACTTGTAGAAGATTACAGTATTATTATCAGTTTATAGAAAGAAGTTTAACAGGTGTCTGTCCTTCCCTCAAACCTGCCAACTCAGTTGCATGGTTTGTTTTTTTCTTTATTCGCCAGCCAAGCTCTTTCAGCTTTCCAGATATCTGATAATGAAGTTTTATTTGCAGTTTGAGAAATAATGAGAATATAAGAAACTTCCACGCTGGCTTTCCATCACTTAACTTTCAAACAGAATACATCCTGAGAGAAAATTTGCTTTGGGTACAGGGTACACTCCTCTGATTCATTGACCATGAAATTCCCATCCTGTCAGGATCAAGGTTTGTATTTCTGTCTGTATTGCAGCACATCTGCTGAACCAGACTTGTCACTGCTAACCTAAACTTTTTATTTCTTCTTGCCAAGTTGGCAAAGAGGGCTTTTAACTAAATTTGCCAAAGGAAGGTAACCTCAGTCCATCCCACTCCAACCAGTTTGATGCCACAGCCAGCCATAGCTGCCCAGATCCTGGAGTGGGATAGACAAGCAGGTCAGCAGGAGCATCTGAAGGGCAGCACAAAGGAATCCCAGCCACTCCAGCCAGTAAGTCAGATTTATCAGGGCCCCAGCCTAAATGCTCCTGTGCAAACACATGAAGCAAGGGGAACAAAAAGGAGGAGTTAGAGCTGTGTCCCTGCCTGCAGCACCACCATCTTATTGAATCTCCACCCAAGAAGGATGTGCACCTGTGAGAGAGGGTCCAGAGGAGGGCCACAAACATGATCAGAGAGGGGAAACACCTCTCCCCTGTCCTGTGTCCTCTGGGCACAGGCTGCGAGAGTTGGGCTTGTTCCGCCTGGGTGGTAGAAGGATACAGTGAGACCTTGTAGCAGTATTCCAGCATCTAACAGGGGCCCTTAAGCTGGAGGAGGGTAGATTAAATTATATATTAGGAAGAAATTGGTGACTGTGAGGATGGCAAGGCACTGGAACAGGTTTCCCAGGGAAGTTGTGGATGCCCCAGCCCTGAAGTGCTCAAGGCCAGGTTGGATGGGGCACGGAGCAACCTGATCTAGTGAAAAGTCTGCCAAACCAGGGGCTTTGGCACTAGATGATCCAGGGCTCCTAATAATTTAAACTTTGTAAAAGTACTCATGGAACAGGACCATGTTGCGTGTGTTATACTGGTTACAAAGTAAATATTTATGAAAGTATATATTCCTTTGGTAATGAATACATCTATTAGAATATTTTCTCTTTGATAAAAAAATTGGATAATGGTCTAATGCAAGTTCAGTTAGTTTACTTGAAGTTAGATACATATTTAATTTTTGGTATCTTAATTTCAATTTATTTTTAGTGCATGTTTTTGTTTGGTTTGTTTGGTTTTTTAAGGTAGCTACAATGTAAGAAAAAACTGATATTCATCAGTTTTTCCCTTCTGAAGGGATAGAGCTGAACAGTAGCTCAGTCTGGAAGTCTAAAGTTGTCTAGGTGACAGAAATGGACCTGTAAATGAGCTATATCCATAAAATAAGACAGCAGCTCCCTGAAAAATATACAACAGATTTCAGAAGCACTTTTTTAAGCATTAAGTTATGAAATAAGTGTCTACCAATTTAAAACTATTTTAATTTTTTTTTAATTCTATCTTGAAAAAGAGAAAAAATTTCTGTGTAACCTCTCCTTCATAAAGGATGATGTAGCCAGACAATGAGAGTGGCTGATTTGTTACCCTTTTCCTTGGCTTTTCTTGGTTCTGCAGTCTGAGATGCTTCATGCTCTTAAACTAATTGATTTGGGCTCTGCAATTCAGTGGGGAATTATGTCATCTATTTTGCCGTAACTATCACACACAGCTGATACTGTATTTCCTCATCTTACCAGACAATTAACATCAGTTTTGCCTTCATCAATTCAGAAAATTATTTAGATTTTGAAAGCTCTTTTTTTAAATGAACAGCCTGGGTTCAGATCCAACTCTTGGCAGCTTTAGAATCTGCCTTTTCTTGAATGGAAGTTTCTTCATGTATGAACTTCTGCTCAAAGGTCTGAGCACAAAAAGTCATATCCTGTCTTTTGGTATCTTATTCACATGAAAACTGGAAAGAGCTCCTTCCAACAGGCTTCCAGATACTGTCTTAATACTTACAAATAGACCAGTCCATACTTGTGTATCAAAAAGTGTATATTTAATTTTCAAAAATTATTTATTTATATGAGATGTTCCATTTCTAGATAAAACTAAAAATTACTGCTTATTTTAAAAACTATTGCTTTGATCCACTTTTATAAAAGTATAAAAATGGAAAAATGGACAATTCTCGACACGTCTTCCATTAAAACAGTGCTCCACTTTAAATGCAGAACAGTGTTTCACAATGTTGCTTACACTGACGAATAAATTTAAATTTTCTACCAGCAGTGTATTGCTTATCTCACCTTGCTTAATCTCCAGGTGAATGCAGTTTCTATATAAAATAGAAGCCAACCTGGAGAATCCTGTTCAAGGCACATTTTACAGTCCAAGCAGACTCTTCAGCTGCTTTGGCTGCTATTTTCAATTCTAGACCCTAAACGCAGAGTTACATATTTATATGAAGTTCAAAGCTCTGAATTTCTCATGCACTTCACAGCACTACTATTTCAAAGTTGTGTAGGCCAATGCATGATAACAGGAGGAAAAAAAAAGTATTTGTACAGACTGTGTTATGGAGAAAATAGCAACAGCTGCAATACAGGCTGCCATGCCAAGTGGTACATGCCAGGGTTTGAATAAGTTACTCTATAACTGGGTAAAAACAACTGGATATTAACAGAGAACATTCTATCATGCTGTTAACTGGTAATATATATTAAAGAGATATAACAGGACATTATACAAACCAGTTTAAAAAGTAAATTGACAAATAATAAGCTTTCATTTACAGTTATCAGAAATTAATGTTGTTCCCATGATTTCAAGCATTTTCTCTCTATGACAACCTTTTGGCTTTGTTCCAAAGTTAAAACTGTTTTTAATAGACATTAGGAACACACACACAAAGTATCAATTGTCAAATAATTATTTTGTCTTATACAGTAGAGTCATAAAGGGTGTTTTCAGCATCAGCAAATGTACTATTTTGACCAAATCAGTCTTATTACAGCCTTACATTACCTCGTAAAACAAAACAGCAACAATAAGAAAACAAATTAATTTAAGTAAAATTAAAAATACATTCTCATTACGGAAGCTTTTTCGATCTTTGGAAGGCCTCAGTTCACAGCTTGCAACTGAAGGAAAATTTTGTAACTGCATCCAATTAATACAGCCACAAGCATATGTCTGCTCACCAAGGAAATCTGCTGCGCCAGGCAACTGGAGAAAGCAAGGCCAGCACTCTTGAAATAAGGCATGATTTCAGGTTGCAACTGTGGCTGCTAAGAGACAGACGCTACCAAAATAAATATAAGAAAAAAATAAGCAGAAGTGGATACAACATTTACTCTCAGGTACAGAGTTCTGCCCAGTGAGAAAATCCAGAGCACCTTGCAGATTACAGTAGTTGTCACTGGATCTTTAAGAGTTCCAGGAAAACTGAAGTAAGTATGGACACTGGAAAAAAATAATACTCCAAATTAATTCACCATCTGACTACAGCTAATTTGCCTGTTTCAAATTAAATGTAGATTCCCTGTTCAAGATTTCTTGATCCTTGCATGGCTAGGTCATCAGATAGCCATGGGTAAGGGATTGCAGACTACCCATCTCAGACAACACATGGAAGCAGATATTCTGAAATAGGAAGAGGTACCAAGTTCCCACCAAATTCCACAGGGAGCACATCTGAAGGAAGTGACACACTGTGCCTCAATTTAAAGGCTTTTTCTTCTCTTCCAGAGAAGCTGGCTAAAATAGGTTAACTGCTAATAAAGTGTTCCTACAGTCCTTGCAGAGAAAACCCACTCCATCTTCATTCACAATAGGTAGATTTTCGAAATATTGAATATTGCAAGTTGCGGTAATGAGTTCTCGATAATAAAGTTAGTAAAAAACAGTCTTATGTAAATTTCTCCTGCTGTAGATCCTACCTAGAGTGCACAGTCTGTCACTCACTTGCTCAGCCATTCATTCCACAGGACTGCTTCTTGACAACAAATGCCTGTTTCCTGATTCTTGCTCTGTCCAAAAAACCCCTTCCAGATATGCTCTGTTTCAAACTTCTGATGTCTAACAAGTAACACCAAGGTTAAATTCATTACAATCTTGATACAGAAATGTGGTTTATTTAAAATGTAAACACATTAAGATCCATTATCTTATGATATATGGCTAATTTGTGTACTACATTCCCTGGAATGATGGCTTAAAAGACGCACTTTAGCAGATAATCTACAGCATACTTTATTCTTCATAATGTTACTCATGGGAATTTTACATTCCATTCAGTTTTCTATTTTATGCTCATGATTTAAGTACTCATGCTAATAATACTAATAGTTCAGTGCTCTGAGGCAATGTGTACTTGAAAAGAAAAAAAGAAAAGAGCAAAAAGGAAAAAAAGAACCATTTGCTTTCAATGTTTCAAATTTAGCTAAGGATTAACATTTCTATGTTACCTTATATATTAAGAAATCCAGGCAGTTTTGCTGTAGGATTTAGACAGCTGAGTGATATAGAATCACTGAATCACAGAATCTCAGAGAAAAGACCTCTGACATCACCAAGTTAAACCTTTGAATGATCACCACCTTGTCATCCAGACCATGGCACTAAGTGCACTTCCAGGCATACCTTGACTACCTCCAGGAATGGTGACTGCACCATGTCTCTGGGCTGTCCAGAAACCAACCCCATACAGCCTCCTTTCTGGGAGTTGTAAAGAGTGATAAGGTCCCCTTTGAGCCTCCTTTTGTCCAGGATAAACATCCCCAAGTCCCTCAGCTGCTCCTCACAAGACTCATGTTCCAGACCCTTCACCAGCTCCATTGCTCTTTTCTGGACATTCTCCAGCAAATGAAAGTCCTTTTTGTAGTGAGAAGCCAAACTGGACCCAGAATTAGAAGTCAGGCCTCACCAATGCTCAGTACAGGGAGACAGTCACTGCCCTGGTCCTGCTGGCCACACTATTGCTGATACAGGCTAGGATGCCATTGGCCTTCTTGGCCACCTGGGCACACCCTGGCTCATGTTCCACTGCTGTTGACCAGCACCCCCAGGTCCTTTTCCACTGGGCAGCTTTCCAACCACTCTGCCCCCAGCCTGTAGCACTGCAGGGCATTGTTGTGGCCCAAGGGCAGGACCCAGCACTTGGCCTTGTTGAACCTCATACTGTTGGCCTCAGGCCCATTGATCCAGCCTGTCCAGATCTCTCTGCAGAGCCTTTCTACCCTCCATCAGATCAATACTCCCAACTTGGTGTGATCCATAAATTTGCTGAGGGTGCACTCAGCCCCTTATCCAGAGCATCAGTAAAGGCATTAAACAGGACTGCCCCAATACTGAGCCCTGGGGAACCCCACTGGTGACCAGCTGGATGTGACTCCATTCACCATCACTCTTTGGGCCTGGCCATCCTGCCAGTTTGTACCCAGCAGAGTGCACCTGTCCAAGCCGTGGGCTGACAGTTTCTCCAGGAGAATGCCATGGAAGACTGTATCAAAGGCTTTGGGTAAAAAAAATACAGTGGAATATGAGATTTTAGATCAGAAGGAAAGCACAAAAAATTTCTAATTAGTTTGCTATCCACACATTTCCCTACTTTAAATGCTTTCTTTACTTCCACAACTGTTGCTGCCCTTAACTTCATGGAGATCCTCAAGTGATCTGTCCTTTTGCTTAAGCCACTCAAGGGAGTACAAGCCACTAGTCTGACTTGGCCACAGGCAGCAAGACTCAGTTCTGCCCCCACAGATGGTCACAGAAGCAGAGCTCCCTATCCTACTGCTGTGAACAGCATAACAAGGAAAATGGCTCTTATATTTTGGGAATGTTCAACTACCCATCTTCCTGCCCTTTTGAGGAACGAGACCTTTGCAATATGATACTTCCCTGAGCAACCTGATCTAGTGGGTGGCCTCCCTCTACATGGCAAGGGTGTTAGAACTAGAGTATTTTAAGGTCCTTTCCAGTCTATGCCTTTTTATAATTCTATGATTCTCTGTTTCTCCACAATACTACAGCAAATTAAAAAACCCAAACCCATAAAGAAAAATATTCTGTTAAAATCCAGTTTTCTACGTTTTCTATGATAGTCGCCAAACTTCAACTGCTGAATATCATGCTCACATTTGTTTAAAAACTTGTAACGTTTGGAACACCTGAGAAACTTCATTGCAAATATTACTTTACCCAAACTGTGCCTCCTGCTTTAGCATAGCAGTGACTGTGCACTGGTCCTGATTTCCTAGACTGTAGATTTAATTTCTTGACTCTTTTTAGGACTTGCTTTTGAATTTTCTGGATTGATAGTGAGCATCTTGATATGAAAACGAAATATATATATATATATATATATATATATATATATATATATATGTAATGTCTGAAAGACTGTAGTGCCCTGATACCCTGGTTTTGGCCACAAAGCTGGCTTAAGTTTCTTCTTTCTCTTTTCATCTCTTTGTCCCACACATCAATGGAACAAAAGATGCAGCATGGTATGGTTTGCGCATCAGAAAGAGAAGTGTTGGGAGTATAGAGATGGTGGCAGGACTGTCCTAGAAGGATTTTTTTTTTTTTGGCAGAAAAATATGTCCTCAGCTTCATCTGCTTTGAAAACCCTCTGACACTACAGCTGTGTCTTAAGTAACACACAGGTTTAAGTAGCTCGCTAAACAGTGGCAGTAGGAATTTGGTTTCAGGAAGCCACTGGGAGTGAAAGGAAACAAGAGTAGGGAGATTTTTTTCTTTTTTAATGCTTGCACATTTTCTTTTATTGCCACACTGCCCTTCCAGGAAAATTACTTTAAAAGCAATATTGCTCTCAAGTTTATAGTGTTACAACTTACCTCATTAACAAAAAAATAAATTGTATGGGTACAGAGATCTAACTGTGAAAGGCAAAATTCAGTTACTTTTCTGTTTCATTTCACAAAGTGCATTAGAACCTAGCTGAAATCAGTGAAATATCTGTTAGGTTTGGGTACAAGTATACTTGTCTTGCAAAGTACACATTGAAAAAGCCCAATTACAGAATAAAGAGGTTAATCACTCTTACAACAATATACAGAATAAGCAGCAGCTACACCTAAGTAACTTATTAGTATACTTCCTATTTGATCTATCCTTAACTGTGTGGGCAATTTTTAGTAATTCAGTGCTCTTGACCAGTTCTAACTGTAATTGTTACCTCCTATGAGACCATTTGAAAATGTAATGGGCACTTACTTGGTTTTGAAGACTAAAATAGAGTTTAAACTACAGGCTCAGTAAGGTTCTTTATTATGATTTTTAGTTTCACAGTTTCACATTTTTAGTTCCAATTCACATGTTTAAATGCTCAAAACAGAGTCCTGACAGCTCTCACTTTCTCTGCAGCTCAGCGTGGTGGGAGACATATTTCTTCACAAACAATGAGGTCAATTTTGTTTCTTTTCTGAGCTGCCCAAAGTATAATTTCTGCTAAAATTAATATATACTTGTATGCTGGCATATCTTATGACTGATTTCTAGTTGTTTTGACAGCTGCAGATGTAGTATGGGCTGCCACTGAACTCAGTAGAAAACTTGTCACTAACTTTAGTGGGAGTTGGAGCAGGAGTTTTACAAGCTGCATTTAAGAGTTTCACAAGTCCTTAGAGACCTCATGGAGCTAAAAATTTTCTAAAGCATGTCTTTTCCCTTTATTCTGAACAGAATTGTAATGTTTCAAAGGAGAGGCTTCTTTAATCATCACATCAATGAAAAGAACCATCAACTGGCCATCACTCCAGCCTCTGAGTTATCTTTAGGTTTGAAGACTTGCCCCAACAGCAATTTTATAACTCAATAATACTTATATAGTATTTGAACACAGAACAATGCATATTTAAATTCATTTTTGGGGCATCATTAAGCATAAATTTGTAGCTGATTATTTAATATTAGTGTTCTAATAACTATATCAGTATTTATTAAACTTTGTGCTTACATGAGTGGGTAATATCAAAACTACAGAAAGTGTTAAATGTTCATCCTTTTGCCATATCTTTGGTTTTGTTTCTATGGAAGCACACACTGTTATTTTTGGAATGACAGGGGAAAGCATATAATCAGGGCAAATCTGGTACTTCCACTGTATTAATCCAGGATATCTTCAGATATTTCAATTCCTTATAGCGTGCCCCACCTGATTTGTGTCTCCAGCCACTTCAATCTCACAAAGAAAAATTTCTGGGATTGAACTACCCAGCTTTTAAATCAAACTCTTACACTGATAAGCTCAGCTTTTCATGCCAACAACCTTCAAGATGTGGTGGAACAGTACCACAAGTCATTTTCTTGTCCTGTTACATGGATTTTTTTTTTTGGTAGGAATAATGTACATATCATGCTATATGAGAAAGCAAAACATGATTGTGTTCCAACTTGGTTAAAAGAAAATTATTTTAGTTCTCATTTAGTATCACATGGTGTAAAAATGAAAACTTGAATACTTCACTGAAAACTGATGAAGGACAGAATAATATATTTCACTGCTTTTACTCCAGTTTATGGTGACTTTTCTGCCATTTGTCTAGACTGAATTTGCTACAGTTGGGTTATGTGCAAGGAGATACAGAGCTGAGGAGAGAATAGGTAGCTAATTTACATGCCCCTCAATACCTCTGGAGTTAAAACAGTCATCAACCATGCTTCATGTCAGAAATAGGGGTTAAGGTTGATGCGCTTGGTTTGGGGTGGCTGTGCCTGTGAATCCCTGGCACCATGGTGACATTTTGAGAAAGCACCACCATGTCATCACCAATCTTCAGAAATAAGACATCAGCAAAACAGTTAATTTTCATTTTATTTTAATTACTACAACAGTAATTACAGCTGGACTACAGAGTAAACCACAGTGGGAAAAGGGCTGTATATGACATATGTGACGTGACATATGTGATGACATCAGTGGGCTTATCCTGACTGGGTCCATACTTATTGTTGTAATAGTTGAACATGCAATGGGCATTACATGAGTAACAGAGACAATCTGCTATGCAAATCTTACATATTTCTCAAGTAAGAATGAGATTTTTTTCCCCTCAAATTCAGTATTTACACACTGCTTCTACTAAAAGTAGAGTCTGTGTCAGGCAGAGACAGCACAATAAAATTCAATTTATATGATTGCCCCACTTATTATTTACTTAAAGTAGTAAATATTACTGTTGTAGTATATTACTGCAACAACAGTGCTACCATACATATATTTATTTAATATTTACTTGCTATGGTAATCATTAAATTCACTTGGACCTACCTTAGGTGGCAAGGTGGTCTTGTTAATATTTTTGGCAAGTGAAACTCTATACTGGTTGGATTTTCAAGTATCAAAATGAAACTCATGCAAGAGTGATTATACTATGAGTATTGCTGTCTGTTTTCTGGAAATTAATGATAAGCTGAGAAATTTGAATTTTTGAAGAAAAATAACTTTAGTTATGTGTAACCTACAACTGGTGAAAATTACAACTGGAAAGCATTAGTTTACAATCAAGTAAATTTTTTTTTTTTTTGGTGTAAAACATGACTACAGAATAAAAATGAGAGAGAGTCAAATTGGAACAGAGGTCAGCTAAACACTCTCACTGGAATTTAAACACAAGAGTAATGTTTGTTTGCATAATTTTTTAGTGATTGCATATTCTCTTGCAGCCAAAGCACAGATGTGACTGTTTAATGAAAATAAAGTCCTGCTCTAAATCACTGTCTAAGCTGTTGTCTCATAAGAAATATGTGTAAGTATTAAAAAGATAACTAATGTCTATGATAGGAGGCCCAGAAATAAACTCAATATTCCAATTATTCTCAAGTGTCTGGACCGTCTTTGTTTTGCTTTGGGTTGGATTTTTTTTATGTTTGTTTGGGTTTTTTTCCCCCCCATTTCATATTAGGAAATAAATTGGCTGAAATACTTTTGCCTGTTCTGTTTTTTCATAAAAGCCATACATACAAAGTATATGTATGTATGAACTGCAAAGCCATTTTTACTGCAGTAATAATCAGCTTAAATCTTGTTTACTATCATAATGAAAATTCTAACAAAAATTGTAACAAATAATAACTCTGACGATCTTCTTCGCAGAGCATCAGCTGTACTCAGACTATTCTGATAATATTAAATCACATACTCTAGAAAATTTCCTCTTTTAAGCTGTCAGTTAATGAAAGAGTACAAGTTACTTAATGAACCACTGCTGAAAATACATGGGTTTTGTTCTAAGCTGAGATTCAAAAGGCAAAACCAAATTCACGTCCAGGACAACATAAGCTTATACTTGAGTATATACTAAAGGAAAGCTTGTCAAAGGCTGTCTAGCTAGATTTTTGAAGAGTACAAATTAAGATTCAGTGAAAAAAAAGAGAAGGATATTATCAATGGTTATGGACGATTAAAAACATCTGGATTCTAAAACAATTTGTCTTGAATATTTGCTCAGAATTTAAAATCAGTTCTTTCTCTCACAGGCAGGTGGCATTAAATGAAGGCAAAATCAAAGCTTTGTATTTTCTTTCGGGGTTCTCAATGAGTGATCTAGTCTGTTTTACTCTCTGAACTTTACTGGAAAACATATTATTTAGCATTAAGTATTATGGCTGAGAATGTGTAAAAGAATAAACCATTTTCTAAACGCATAAGCATTCCTCATTGAGCAGTGCTCAATGTACAAGGGGTACAATTAAGGTACAATTTCCTGGGTTTACTGCAGTTAGAAAATTATACACAGTGAATTAGCCACTGAAGATGCCGCATTCCTGGCTGCCATTCCCCTTCCCCATTAGCAGATATCAAGTTAGAATAACATAGCAGGCTCCAACAGAGATGTTACTGAAACATATATTTGCAAAACAGACAAGAGAAATTTGATTTTGAGACGATGGAAAAAAATGCTGCTATGAGATAGGATGGGCAATCTACAAAAAAACATGAGTACTGAGACTTTTGTCTTCTCACCCATCCCCTACCATTGCCTTTGTGCTTCCAGAGCAGTACAAAGCCCAAAGTATAGCTAAGACAAAACTGTTATTCACACTTTTCACTTCATCTTGATACAAATTTTGAAGCTGGCAATCCTGCTGAAAATATGGTGTAAAAATACTAAAAGTTTAGACCATACTGCTATAATTTACTATTTGCTCATAGATGATGAAGCATAGCCTGACTGCACTGAGAACTATTGTAAGACCCATTGTGTCTTATGGGGTCTGCAAACACTACTTTTGTCAACTGAGTTAGTGAAAGGGATAAGCCACGGAGTGAGAGAGATCCTTCCTAGGAACATCTCATGATGGTTCCCTAGAGACTAATGTATTTTAGCATTCACACTAGATATTAGGGGATTTATGAGCTTATTGTAAGTTTTTCTATGCTTTCAATGTGTTTCAGACCAGTCCTTAATGAAGAGAGTATATGCCCCTGAAGACAGTCTGCTCCAACGATATTACTCCATTCTGTGCCTCAATCATTTGATCCTAGCACTGTGCTCAGCATTGACTTCTCAAATCACAGGCTTCTCATTGATGACTGCCAGAGTATCTGAGCACAGGAAAATACACAACCTGTAGAAAGCACTTTTTTATACTGTACTTGCTCATAAGTGCTGGGCCAGCACCCACAAGATTATTACAGAATCATAGAACCATTTAGGCTGGAAAAGACCTTTAATATCATTAAGTCCAATTTACCCAGCATTACCTGCTCCAGCACTAAACTATGTCCCCAAGTGCTACATCTACTTGTCTTTTAAATACTTCCTGGGATGGTGAGCCCACCACTTCCCTGAGCAGCCTGTTCCAATGCTTGGAAACTTTTTTGGTCAATAAAATATCCCTAATATACAACCTAAAGCTTCCCTGGCACAACTTGAGGCCATTACCTCTTGTCAATTGCCACATGGAAGAGGCTAACCCCCAACTGGCTACAACCTCCTTTCAGGTAAAGAAGAGTAGGGTCTCCCCTGAGCCTCCTTTTACCCAGGATAAACATCCTCAGCTGCTCCTCACAAGACATACGCTGGACCCTCCACCAGCTCCATTGCCCTTCTCTGGATTCACCCCAGCACCTCAATGTCCTTCTTGTAGTGAGGGGTGTAGAACTCAACACAGGCATTGACACGTACAGACTGCCCTGTATGACACCTTTTCCCTATGTTATCTGGTATTTGAGGCACAAAGAAGATAATCATTGTATATATATAAGTGTAAAACATCACATGTAGGATAACTTTTTTTCCGGGTTGTAGAGTGGTGAAGTAATCTTACAGTGCTGCTGCTTCACAAAAATGAGAACTGAAAGTTAAAATTCTTGGAAATTTTTTTCATATGACCTAGAGTGTATTTTTTTCTCATTTTGTGAGGTCAGAAGGCAGGTGAAAGAAGTATGAAAGCATGACTATGAATGTCTGCATTCTGATAAAAGGTATATATGTTTGTAGTATTTGCTGAACTACACATTAAAAAAGATACTGATATTTCCAGTTTAACAATCTAGCAATGTGGGATTCAGTAGAATCAAATCAATACAAGAGAAATGGTGGTTTCCCATCTGATAAGTCATCTTTGTCATGACATGAGACATAGCAGAGCAAAATATTTGCAACAATAGCACTGGCACACAAAAAGATGTGTTTACGTTATTGCAATACCGTCTAAGCTGAAGCTTGTTTTTTGTTATGATAGCTATAGTGAAGCTATATTTGGAACTCCAGGAAGAATAGTTCCAACTAATTATCTCATTACTGTATGGTAATAGCTACAGTTTTCCTGCTTTCTTTGTGCACTGATAAGACTGTATAATATCCACTATGTTGTGAAATGCATTCTTTTCATAAATCCCTATTTCTCTTCATGATTTTTCCTTCCACCTAAGAACACTTTTAAAAAATCCATCTGATAGAAAGGAAATATATTTGCAGTTGTTACAAACACATCCTTGTCAAACTTGTCTGGGGACAAGGCTGGTCATTTCCCTTGGATCTCTTCAGAACAGAACACATACCGTGTTTCAACAAAGTGCTTAACCTGGTGAACAACATCATGCCATTTGTTAACAATAAATGATCAAGGAACATATTTGCAAAGCTCATTAAGACCAGTCCTCACAGAGCTGTGAGCCTACAGAGAGATTGGTACTCCCACTCCCCGTACAATTCTAATGAAGGCACTAGACAAGTAACAAGTTTTACCACAGCACTGACTTTTCTTAATTACCATCGACTGGCATGTGATTATTACAGAAACTGTCATCTTCTGTGGAAAGAATTGCGTTTGTTAAAATTGGAAACCTTCTTTCTTTTCAAGCACACATGCACATGCACATGCACACACCAAACTGAGGTTTCAAACATTCCCTATTAGGACAGGTTGGCAGCAAAACTCCTTGGCCAACCTTCATTTGGAGCCCTTGTGTTTATGCATCAGGTTACTGGCATCAATTGCATAGTCAGGTAATCATATAATCCTTGATTTCTGACAAGATCCACAGCTTTTCAGCCCACAGAAGAGACAATGGTTAGAGAATAAACATCCATTCAGGACTTTCTGCTGTTCTCATGATGTAGCTCATGTCAAGTACAGCTCTCATTCTACTTCAGCAGTATTATCAACTATCTCTTTCCTGGGCTGCTTACCGTGGTGATGCCAAAGTATTAATAAATCTATTTTATAGCGTGGTGATAAGGTACATTAATTCCCATTTTATGGATGTAACTGAATCACAGGGATTAAAGTAGCAGATTTGTATTAACTGAACCTTCTTTCACTGGCCTGTCAATTACTGAACAATGGGCACAAAATGACTCCACAATTCCATTAAAGTTCTTGGTGCTACCACAGCGAGACAGGCACCTCTGGCACTTACACCTATACAAGTAAATGAAGCAAGTCCTAGAAAGTTTCTGGCACTAAGGACAGCTAGCATAGAAAGTTTGCACCCCAACCAGCAAAGCCCTCCCACCTTTAGCACAGGCTTGGCTGTGTGCAAATTGCCTTATGGCAATGGTTTCTGGACCACTTTAATGGTAAGCCATGCTGGCATGCTATATTTTTCTTTTCATTACCAAAATCACCTTCTTGTATTTTTCTTCCTCTTCTCAAAAGCACTGCAGAAGGTAGCTTGCTATATAGTAACTAGATAAATTTGCCTATACTTTATACAAGTGTTTTACTTTCCCAAATCTATTACAATGAAACACTATGGAACTGAAATATCCATTGTACAGCCTTTCATGGTAATAATAGTAGGTATCATCTGTATTTGTACAGCTTGTCATTCTAACACATTTTATATTCTGGATAATAATGATTACTAATGAAAAAAATGCAAAATGGATCATTACACTGAACAGAAGAAAAGCCTGAGGCATAAACCACAGATTTATTCATTCTTCCTTAAAAAAATTAAGATGACATACAGTGTTTGCCATTTGTGTTACAGCTGAATTTATCACATCATCAAACTGATGGGCCAAGGGGAAGGAATCTTTTAATGCAACACAGAATGGAGTTCAGACTTCTGGAAAATAGAAATTTTTATACACAAGCAAATGTGTGGCCAAAGGGTATAAAACCTGCAAATAATTTTAAGCAAGTATATTACTTTAAAAATACAATGACCACTTCCCACCCTCATTCCTAGGTATCCGTGCTCTTGTGAGGAAAGTAAAACTTGTAGTATATTATACAAGGTATCTCAAAGGCCATTTAATATTTTTGTTTGATTTTAGTAGCAGTATTTATTATCTCCCTTCTTACTTTTTACAGTTGTGTCTTTTATTTGATATTTCTTCTATCTGAATCGTCAAATTTCTAAGTTTGCAGATTCTATGTGCCTTGGGTTGCAATGCAAGATGTAACCAAAAGTATGTGTTCTATTGCCATCTGTTGAAACCAGTTGGGGAGGTGTTTTCTTTATCTCTTCTATATCCCTTTCCACATAACTGGGAGGGGAGAGGGCGAGTATCTTCTGTTAATGGGCCAGCTGTTAAAACAGGTGGGGCAGTGTTCTTTATCTCTTCCACCACCCATCCTCCCTCCGGGGGATATCTTCTGTTAATGGGCCATTAAGGCTCACTGCACGACTGATAAAATTACATCATCCCATTGTGAGATGCTCCACCCAGTGGGAGGAGCCAAGCATTCCTACCTGGGTAAAACCTGAGATTCAGAACACCAGGGCAGCCTGTTTCCACTGGATTCCCAGAGGAAGACCAGAGCCATCTACACAACCACTGGACCTTCAGAGGAAAACTACACTCTTCTACAGGATCCTCTCTCCTCCAACAGAACCACATCTGTCACTCTAGGAGGACTTAACTGGACTGCTACCAACACCTCAACCAACAGGGTGCCAGGTCGTATTCTGACTCTGTCAGTGTCTTCTTTTTTTGTTTATTTGCTTTTTTTGTACTACTACATTTTTATTTTTAATATTCCTAGTAAAGAACTATTATTCCTATTCCTATATTTTTGCATCAAAGCCCCTAATTTCAAAATTATAATAATTCAGAGGGAGGGGGTTTACATTCTCCATTCCAAGAGAGGCTCTGGCTTTCCCCGGCAGACACCTGTCTTCCTAAACCAAGACACCATGTTATCTCATTTGTAGTGCCAAATGACTCATTTCTCTAAAGTTTTTCTATTACTCTACTGAACTTGGTATTATTATAACCTGATGCATTTCCTTTTGCCGTGAAAAATAAAAATGCTTCTATTACATATCTCATTATTTTGGGACTGGAAATTTGGGCCTTGATGTCTTGTTGTTTTAATACTTAGAATAAGAAAGTAACTGAAAAAATATCTAAAACCTGAAGACATTAATATCATGCAGAGTAAAAAGACCCATAAATGTCAAAATGTCCAAAATTCAGAATATTAGGATTTATTTAACAGAAGTTAATTTCACTCTGTTTTCAATTGATTTCCTACATTTGTGCATAAAAAGAAAAGTGTTGGTCAGGGTTTTTTCCCAGTATTTTAAACCCCTCATATTAGAGCTAAAGGTACCCTGCTCTGGATAAGCATTTTTGTTTTATTTTAACATCAGCTTCCAAATATTCAAAAATTCAAATACCATGCGCAAGTTTTATTAATACAGTAAAGAATTTACTGTAAGACAAACTAAGTGCACATTTATTCTGATTAAAAATAAAAGACTTCCCTGTTGACTTAGTGTTACTTACAGAAGTTGTAATATAACAGGATGCTATAGTGAAATCATATTAATTATTTCACAAATAAGCTTTATGTTGATGATATTGAATATATAAATGCTTATAAACAATTGATGGAAGTTACAGGCATGTCAGAGACAGGTGGAGATATTGTTATCCTGAATGGCAGTAAGGCGCTATGGAGAGTTACAAGTTATTCCCATCAGTAACCTGCTGAACTGAAGTGTAAATAAAAATATATGTATAACTACTGAGTTAAAGTAAATGGTTTATAAGTTTTACATAATGTAATACAAGAGCAAATTGGTTATAAAGGGGCATTAAAAAAAAGACTTAAAATTACAGGAAGATATTTGAACATCTGAGGATGTTCTGAAATGGTTGTACAGGGCAGGAAACCTAAATTGTTTTAGTATGAGTCTCATAAGATTATGAAAGAGACTATATTAAAAAAAAACAGGAGAAACTCTCCTAGGAAACAAAAAAGGGGTAATGGAAGTCTTGTGTATCTAATTGGTGTCATTAAATTAAAAGGAGATTGGATCATAAAATCCTTCATTATAATGTTTATTGTCTGAATCTCATAGAGGGAGCCAACCATAGCTCCTTATGGAAGTTACAAAAACATTTTTCTGTCTTGGAAAAATTAGACAGAGAGAAGACCAGGAGAAAGGGATGTTCACTTGGAACCTGGAGATCAGCCATTAAAGACAAACCCCTGTTCTTCTGCCTTCTTCAGCTCTCAGATGTGATTGGTGTGTTCAGCTTACTTGTCCATGGCCAAATTACTTGGAAAATTTGGGATCAATAACTGCTTTTTTTTTCCACAGGTCAGATTACTGGAACAACCCAGCCTGTTATATGCTGGTTGCTCCCTGCCCAACCTCCCCATTTGTATACCTAGTAATATCACCCAGGGGTATTATTTATAAAATGTGTTGTTACTATACAGAAGAGGATTTGGCAACTCCCTAATTCTCTGCAGCACATTTCTGGACAGAAAGGAACCCCTTCATGCAGCCTGAGCATTACAGATAAAGAAAGACTAGTGAAGAAAATGATGCCAACGATGTATGAGTCCATTAAATCAAGCAATGACACTATGATAGTAACATATTACCAGTGGAGCTCCCCTTAGTTTTATCATCATGTGAATCTGACATAAATTATTCTGGCACCATATTAATCAGTAGGAAAAAGCAGGTTTAATCTCACACTGGAAAAAACTTTATAGTTTGGACTATACCCAACATGAGGGTTTTATTAGTCAGTTTTCTGTAGTCTGTACAGAATAAGTAGAAGCATACACTCTGCTAAATTGTGTTCAACCACAAATGCTATAAACTCAAATCAGTTTTGAATAACAAAGATATTCCCAGGCCAGTGAACTTTTGCCCCAATTAAATAATTCAGAAGATTTTTCTTTTACCACTATAGAGAAACTTTGTTCCTTCTATTAATCTAACTTCACCTACTAAGCCAAAGCTGATAGTGCCAAAAGTCTTTGAATTTATGAAGACATCTTCACCACTCCCAGGAACCCTTCCTCAGCTCTTCAAACAAAGGTGAGGAGGGCAATGTGTGGTGGTACTGCACACCTCATTCAAAGCTCCCCTTGCTCACCCTCCTCTTCCCTGGAAAGATCATTCCTCTGCTTTCACATCCACTTACCAGAGCACCAAACAGTGACTGGAAAGCAGTGCTTTGCCGAGTGGGAGTCAGATGTGCCAAACTATTACATAGAGTCCACCAAAACCAGCCTGCATTTCTCTAAGGCAAAGTGGGGAAAAGGTATCTATGCAGAGCACATGCACTGGGCACTTTCATGAAAAAGATTGACATCAATATGACTCTATTGGTTCTCACATGGTGATAATTACACTGAAGTAGGTTTTCACAGGCTGTAAACCTGAGGCCTTGCACTCCCTGTTTTCCACATAGATGATACTGACTATTGCTATATCTAAGTAGCAAATAAGTTTGCTTGTGAGGAGCAGAAAAACATCAAATGCAAAAACTGTTAGAGGAGATCTATATATCTTAACAATTTTTATGTTACTGAATTTTCAAAGAGAAGGCAAAACAAACATTGCCAGACCTGGTGCCTTGCTCATCTTACCTTATTGAAAACAGAGAATTTTCTAACATTATCACAGTAGCACGAGTTGTTCTAAATCCATGTTTCTCCATACTCACTACTTCACCTTTCTTCTAGGGAAATTCTGCAATACATGTTGGGTGCTAAATCTTCAGCTATGAAAACAGACTTGGTGACATTGCTTGTTTATGCCTCTAACAGCACTCGGAGTAATGCAGTAGTGAAGCATCACATGGCTAGCAAGAGGAATGGACTAAAAATAGGGACAAGAAAAGCAGAAACACTTCTGACAGTGCTTGTTGACTTCATATTGTCGTGGACTGTCATCTTCTTGATCCTGGAAAAAAATAGCCCGTCGAAATGTTTAGAGGTTAAATCTTAACAGAAGAAATAAGCAGCAAAACTAGTGATTTCCTCACAGCTGCAACCCATAGCTGAAGCTCCCTCTCATGTCTGTACCCTCTGTTGTACCCTTGCCATACCTGGCAAGGAGGAATTCTCCAGCTTTCAAACCAGGTGGCATGGCTTGGATGATGTCAGTAGTGCAAGACGGACCAACAAGGGAGCAAGATCCAAGATGACCATTGGCAGTGGTCTCTGGCTTCACCTCCCTGCCCCAACAGGGCACAGGCATTGTCTAGGAGATGGTTCTGTTCTATGGCCCTCAGCTATTGGGGGGGTCATTCCTGCAGTCACAGAGCAAGACAATCTCATACCAGCACCCAGAATCACAGCCTGACACATTTTTAGGATAGATGTAGCCTCTGTGCTTCCCAAGTGCAATAACCCCAGTTCTCCTGCTCTTCCACAAGTTTGCTGTGTCCCTGACTGCTAATGGGATGTGCTGATTAAGTCCTACTCACTACCACTGGGTGAGCCTGGAGTTTAGATCCTGGGTCTCTCTCATGAAGACCATAACAGAGGACTTTTGGTGTGAGATTAGGAGGTGTATTTGTGACACTTGAATGGAACTGATGATTCCATACACACTTCTACAACTAACATCTGCTTGTATGTCCAGCCACTTATGCAGCTTTAAGAGTCAAAGCTTCATAGCAACTAAAAATATTAGTGCTTTAATAGAATGGTGTTTGTCTGAATGCTTTTTCTATTGAGAGATATTTGATATGCAAATTGACTGTTTTCCTTTTTTTGTGTGAACTTAACATCCTCAGGGGTTTAGGAAAATTCCTTTTGACACATTTCTGCATGTCAGTGTCTTCATGCTTTTAAAAGTCAGGTTTTATGCAGCTTAGGATTTTAAAGCCTATTTTAAGAAGTGACATTAGTGACACTTGAATCCCACTGCATTTTTGTGAAATTGAGTGTCCAATTTTGAGGAGACTTCATATTGATTCAAAGAGGTAGCTAGCAGGGCTTATGAGAGCATCAAAAAACTTAGTCTTCAGTGTGAATTAGGCACCTAGAGTATTTTATCAAATTTTAACTACAATAAGGATATTATCTGAACCTGTTGGAGCCCTTAGGCTCCAAAGTGCTTACATTACTTTGAAAATGGAACTAAGGCTGCAATGATGCTTATATAATTTTGGAAATGCTGCCCTTTATCCTCTCACACACTGTTATTTTCTCTAAAAGAGATTCGTAGTAAAAGGAAAAAAACACTTTTCATTTCAGATCTCTTTACTCTTGTTTTTCCCTTGGGCTCAAAAGCAAAATTTCTCCTGAAACTATAGTTCCAGCAAAGCATCTGCTTTGAAATCAACACCAGAAAAAGCTCATGGAACATAACTGAGTTGTGTGGATTTCTAGAAGATGTGCTGAAAACATCTTATGAAAAAGATGTTTTTCGTAGAGAATATGTCTATTCACAGTAATTGCAACAAAACCTTGCTTCATTAGTACATTTTGCCAATAGTTAGCACATAATTCCCTGTGATTTCTGCATGCTAGAGCAGAGCTCTCCAGAGTTTGATCCTTTTCATTTATAATGCTAAAGTGTTCTCACATGTGGTGGACCATCTCTGTTAACATAAAGGTGTATTCATGGACACAGGACAGTTTTGCAGCAACTCAGTGATCTGACTTCATTACCTACAAGAATGATTACTATAAGAATGAAGCTCATCTAAAAGAGGAAAAAGATGTCAGTGAAAGATGGTGGTGAAAATGTATGTACATATGTAACTAGAGAATTGGGTTTCCTGTAAGACAATCTGTGACAATTTTTATGTATAGACCTTTCATCATCTCCAACAGATGTTACACATAAAGGGAAGCACAGAGCTTGTGTAAAGCACTGCAGGACAAAGAGTATGTGGTGCAGAAAATGCTGCTGGAAGGGTCTGGGATGATTTACACCACAGACACGAGGTGAAAGGAAAATAAAAAAAATCTAAAAAAAGGCAGACAGGATTGTACCTTGGCTTGTGCTGGGACCTGTGTTTGTTAGAAGTGGATTGCTGCACTGTAGCCACCTGATTTTGCAATGCTGAGGGAGACAGGAGCCGCAGTGCTGGGAGAGTGCCCTGCTTCCCGTCACGCTGCCCACCTGCTCAGTGCCATCACTGCTCTCCCACCACCCCTCTGCTGCGTGTTCTCCTCACTGAGTCACATCAGCCCCCCCAGCAGATGGACAGCCAGGCACAGTCTGGATGGCCACTGTCTGTCCTGCATGCCCTGCTGCTGCTGCCATCCAACAGCGCTGGGAATGGCACTCACATTTTGTTTGCACTGGCAGGGCTACGACAGGCAGCAGTTGAGAATAATAGATAGTGCCAGCCTGAGAGTGACATTTTATTTAAAACACAAGAAAATGCACAGGGGTTGCTGTGAGCTTCTCTGGCAAGGAGATTTGAGTTGCCAACTATGACTACGTGCAAATTTTCTCTTATCCCGGCACAACTGTTGATTGGCAGAGGATCAGACTTAAACAGCACAGGGGAGGCACAGCTGTTCCCAAATGTTAAAAGCTACTGCAACAAAACCTTTACTTTTGCTGGGCTGGTAGCGATACAGAGTATGTTATACATATGTGCACACGCACGTGTTCTCCATTATTTTTTACTTATTAATTTATATATAAAGCTTCATCTTGTCTTTCACTTAAATGAAGACCTTTAGCATCCTCCAAGTAACAAAAAGCATATAAACACCTTATGAAAGCAAGAATCTTTTGTAGCTCAGAAGACAGAGGTAACAATTCGGGCTACCTGATGGTCTTAATACAGCAATGTTCATAAGCCCTCTATTAAAAAATATTTTAAAACAGAAGTGGAGAAATACTTTAGATCACAATAGACAGATATATAGAAGGTTCTGGATTAATAGGACCAAAAAACTCTCACAACCCCAAATCCAAAACCTCCTAAATTCATATTCATCAAGTATTATTTCATTATAAGCCTAGGGAGCAACCTCCCAGGCTGGATGCCTGTGGGTGCCACAGGTGCATGAGGAGTTAAAGCTTTGCCCAGACAGCACAGAGAAAGTTGTAGAGACCATGCATCTTCTGGATGAGTCTGCTGTTTAACATAACAGACTTGCAAGTTTTCAATGTACAGTGTTCCTGCAGTTTACTTCTATCCTTTTTACAGCAAGGATGACAGGATTGTGTTAACACAGCACTCATCTGGTCTTTTCAAAATCTCAGCTGGATGAAAATATCACACACCACCTTGTACACAGATCTCAGATCATCCCATAGCCAATGCCACTGACAGCAATCAGTACGTATGGATTAAGCTTGTCCATACTACTTCAAGGTGAATTTAGTCACTCCTTCCATGCACAGATTTTTAACAGGACCTTAATTCTGTATGATTTGTTTTTAGGTGTTATCTACATGGGGATTCTCTTGACTTATTATCTAGTAACCTTTTAAAAACTCAGACAGATGCATTCACTTTCACTTCTTCTAATCCATTAACAATGACCAGAGCCTAAATCTGGTATATGATAATCTTCTGCTTTCTGTGACACTGAAAAGGCTAATCATATCAGAAGATCCAGTCTGAGAGAAAAAACTGAATTATATTTACATAATCTCCTAGGGCCTTATTATGTCTATCAACAATTTAATTACATGATTTTATTTTTACTTTCTTATCATTTCAGAAGATGAAAATACCAGTGGGTTAATAAATTCTTCCCTTGACATTCAATTGCAATCTGCAAGCAACAGATTTTCAATGTCATTATGATAACCTTTCATATTTATACACCAATTTTCTAAAATGAACATATCAAATTTACTTAATTCTCTTAACAGTACTGCTTACAATTCTATACTAGACAAAACTACAGAATAATTTAGTTTTTGTAATTAAAATATCTACATGGATTTAATATACACATATTTCCACATACTATGTCAGCCACCCTCCTTTTATGTACATATTGGTGAATCAAAATTCTTGTTCCTGCATGTGTATGTTATAAAATATAGATTTTAGTATGTGATGATGTAATACAATAAAAGGTCTACCAATTTTTTAATAGAATACCATATATGAACAAATCATTGCCAATAAAATGTGCATAATAGATCAAGGTGCCTTGGATACCAAAAGAAGGAAAGGTCTGTACCTTATTTGGGTTTCTAACTCACTTTACAGTATTTTGTGTCTTATACATTTTTGTTGTAGACTCTGAAAAGGAGCATATTTGTTCTTCTAGTTAATGCACACCAGCCAAATTCATTAAGTCTACTGAGTTCAAAGGCTAAATACAGATGTATAGTGGACATCAAATAGTACCAAAGAGATGAAGGAACATGAGGATGACAATACCAAAGGTTCAAGCACAGCATCTGTCATTGTTCAGTGGAAGGAGCCTAGGCAATTGTATAATAACAAAATGCATAATGTTATTTCCTGAGAGTGCTGTCCTGGGCTTAGCCAGACACAGCATCTTTGCAGTTGACAGACAATATTTTTAATTCCATGAATTGGTCTAGTTACTTTTCTAATCCATCTAAACCGTGAAACACAGCAAAGTTCCCTGGCTCAACTCCTCTCTGAGTGAAGAACCACCACCTCTGCTCTGGTTGGCTAGGTAGTTTCTGGTTTTATTTCATTTCTTCTACTACTTTTAGTGGAAGATCCTGAGTGTCTTACCCATCTTTGCTCTGCCACACCCCAAGCTCATGCCTTGCTCAGTTTAGACAGTTCTATCTAGTACATGTGAACAATCCTTAGTAGAAAAGTTGTCCACACAGCCCTTATCATACTTCTTGACAATCTGATTCCTCTCCTTTTGGAGACAGAGGAAACCAGAACTGTACCCAGCATTCACAAAACTAACACAAATGTCCGGCTGCATAAAATTTTATGCTTTGTTATCTTCTTCTTTCTAAAAAATTCCAAGCATTGCATTTGCTGTTTTTGATTGATGCTGAAATTTGGCTCACCTTATCACAAAACAGTCTGTTGTAACTCCTGTATCTCATTCTTTGTGGTATTTGTTAGCTAATAGCCCATTGCTCAGTGTCTAAAGGGAGGATTGCTTCTTTTTCCCCTGTGCATCACTCCACATCTGAATTTCATTTCATATGAGGTCACACAGTGTCATATGATCCCTCTGCAGTTCTTGACAACAGTTCTTCTAAATAACATGACATTTAACATTTCTTTATTCATCCCTTTACAAACCACTTCTAAGTGTTCTGATCACATGCATTATATGGGATTACATCGGTAATACACATACTCCATAAAAATGGAAAATATGTTCCCAAACTTTGTTTACTATCCTTTAGTCAGTTTTCTCCTGTGGGGAATCCTCCTTTTATTCCAGGGTAGCTTTGTTTAGGAGGCTTTGGTGAAGGATCCTGTCAAAAGCCTTTGGTAGTGATCCAAGGAGACCACATCAAATATTTCCCCTTCAAGTGATCATGGAAAACCTCAGAGTGTGCCAGTGAGTTATAGAGCTTTATTCTCCTTTGCAAAGTCACCCTGACTGTGCCACAGAATCACGTAATTCACGTGTGTACTAATTTTACTTTTTATTGTAATTTCTTTTAATTATTTTGTACAAATTGCAGGTAACAGGTTTACTCAGCTGTGATATCAAGGATCTTTTCTGAAGTTCACTGAAGAATAAGTGTCCTGTAAGTCCCTTTTCCATCTTCAGGTACGGGAGTGTTTTTAAGCAAGTGGCCAGAAACCACAGTTTGTGATTCAGAATTCAAAATCCTATCCTCCAGAACATGAAAGCAGTCTACACCATCACCCAGCTATAGAGCAACTGAACTATTATTTTATCAAATAATCTAAAAAAGTCTTTAAAAAGTCTATCAGAGAACCATACAGTCAAAGTCAAAGTTTTCCTGCAAGAAAATCTTTGCATCCTCATCTGCGAGACTCACTCTATTTGGAGCCTCTGCTACAAAGCTCCAGTCTGAAGAAACACTGGGAAAAGCAACCAGTAATGGAATTCACATATTTTTCCTAGGGTTTGATGTGGATTTCCTGCAAAGATCAACACTAACTAATTTTGTATACATGGCTTCTCACACTAGGTACCAACAGCTTTTTATGTGGTTTCTGAATGTCTTCTTTCATCATTCCAGATCACAGTGTCTGCTTCAACAGAAATTATTTCCCTTTTTTTCTGTCCTATTTCTATCATCTTCATTCCTTTCTAAGTCTTTGGCTGTGTTTTGCCCAAAATTTTCTCTTGTACTTAGCACATACTAACTTACTTCCTTACCTAGATAGTTTCATTCTGCTGTAAATGGTGGTCCAGTATCTATTTTAAAACAAGAGGACATCTAAATGTGTTTAATCAACAGATCAAGCAAATGACAGAATATGAAGTCTTCTCATTGGTTTATGTATAATCAGATGCATGAGTTAAAGGTAAACCATCTGTTTCAGTGCACAGTTATCTGATTTAAATATGTAGATGTTAGCAGAGAGTCAAAGTATGGGATTTCCAAAAACAAACTTTAGTCCAGCATAACTGGAGACAGACAGGATCCTTCACAGGGTTGCACAGTGTGTCATTCAGATGAATTTCCTACTTCGAAAGAATATAGTGAAAGCTGGGGACAAATAAATAAAAGAAATGGTTTTGAAAGCCAAGAATAATTTGATAATATGCTTTAAGGTTTCTTACATACTCATGAAAAATTTCTCTCTCCACTCCTGATGTCTAAGAAAGTCTCTTAAGTGAAGCTGTCTGCCACTAACTGCTGAATAGAAAGCTGATATTCTGTTACAAAATCATCACAAAAGCAGATAAATACTATGAATCATAAACCTCAAAAAGACTGAATTACAAAGAAATCATAAAAGAATTTTTCCTTGGAAATTGGTGTGAGCAGCAGCCTTCTGTTTCCCATTTCATTAACTCACGGAAAACCTTTGAAATAGTAGACCTGTCCTAAACAGAGGACAGATGCAAAGGGAAAATGCTTACCATTATGTTTAGTTGTTAGTAAAACATTTCTGGAAAAAATAAGACCAGCTCAATGAAGTACTTATATTAGGATGTTTAACATGACATATATAGCAAATTGTAATACAATGAAATGGAAAACATGGATAATGATAGCATATTTAATTACAGTTTTCAAAGTAAGCAGCAAATGCAGAAAACAAGTTTTCTTGATTCTCCTGCCTATCAAATATAGAGAAGATTACACTGTGACAGGATTTCCAGAAAATTGCTTGGTCAGAGTTCATTTCAGATTTGTATCTCTATTTGTATTTCATCTCAGATTTGTATTTCTATAGGAGAGGAAGAGAAAGGTACTATGAGGACAACTTAAAAAACATGGATTAACCATCAGCACCCAGAGGGATAACTAAAAAGTAAACTAAGGTTGTAAACCTAGAACATCTGTGCCAGAACCCAGTATGTGGACACTGGGAACTGTCAGATAAAAATAGTCAGATAACTACCAGACACAAAGCAAAGCAAAACAAGTTTTTCACAACATTCAGTAGCTGTTAGTTGATTTATTGAGAAAAGTGAGTGCAAGAAGAAATTAAGGTAGCCACAGACTTTGTGGCTCACTTGGCTATTTCCAGTGAGGGTTTCCTTCCCATCTCTTACATGAGCATGCACATGCATGCCCTAGACTTTTTCCACACCTCCATGGGCCTCAGGATTTGCCATTATCAATCTCCTCTCATTTTGGCCATGGCAGCACATACATATGTGCCAAACCACCTGATAAAGCACTCTGAACAAACATTCAAGAAAACATTATATTTTTGAAAGCAATCATCAATTCCATAAATCAGCTAATCACTGGAAGGGCACATGCCTTTGGCTAAAATGTCTCATCCACTCAGAAACAGGAAGTAATGGGATTCAGTGTAGGAAGTGTGCAAACCCAGTCTGGAGGGAAAAGGGGTGCATCCTTCCCTTTTTTCTCCCACTTTCAGAAGTAGAAAAGGGATTAATTCTGCGACAGTGTGGTCAGTGCAGAATCTGTGAAGAGTTTTTTACTCCTGCTGATTCTAATTTGTTGTCAAAAATTATGACAAGTATTTATGATGTATCTTCTGAGTACCGGTGCTGCTGCCCTAGGAGGGATATGTTTTGGAGAAGGAAATAACCCTGGCTGAAAGAGACTCATGTAACTGCAGTGGGAGCTAGCAGATTACAGATTCCACAGATTTACCAAACTACCATTTTGAAATATTAAAATAATCTTTGCAGAGCCATAAAATCATATAACCTTAATTCAATTTTTTTTTTAAATTTTTATTTTTATTTCTACCTGCAGTATCTGTTTTACTAAATAGTGCAGAGGGAAGAATGGGGAATACTAATGGACTACCTTATATCACCTTTGATGATCACTGCCCAAAAAAAATTAGTTAAAATTTGAGGCCTACCATTTACCAGTTTTTAATTTACGCCTTGCATGGCTATTGATTCTTTAAGAATTTATTCATTTAACCAATTCACTTACAATCTCGCTAATAAGATAATCACTCACACAAACTGAAAATCTTAGACATCTAATGCCTATTAATTCCTGAAATACCAGCCAAATTATAATGCTTATTAGTTCAACTCCTGCAAATGAGAAAAAGAATTTTAAAGACCAATCACTGGTTCTGCAGATGGAAATTTTTTTTTTGGCTCACACTTTGGCTCAGAAGCTAGAAATGTTACCTGTGAAAGGCCAGAGTAGACATGAAATTGCTGATTTGAATGACTTCTGACTAGTTTATTGAAAAAAACATGAAGGGCATAGACCTAGCTTACTTGTTGTTTTTAAAAGTAAGATGTCTTGTGTTATGCTTTGGTTACAAACATGCTATAAAATATTACAGCCTTATCAAATAAATCTAGCATGGATATACCTAACATAATTAACACAATTTTAATAAATATATCTTAGGATGAAATATGCTTTTGTTAGTGTCTCATTAGGAATAGCTGAAAAAACCTAATAAATTTATATTTTGTTTAGGTTATTAATTTTGTTTTGAATTCTGGCCCTGATAATTTAAAATAGCATGGTTAATTCTCATTATTTATAATCTATTAGATTTTGAGTACTGTTAATACTAAAATATTTACTATAAAAATGGCAATATTTTTATAGTCTGGAAACTTGACTAATAAAATCTGTAATTTAGGTGAAATTTAATTTTAATTTTTTCCTGTCTTCTCCATTTATTTTAGTTAGCTTCCCATTAGAAGTAATGACTGATAAGAAACAGAGACCATTTGCAAGATTTGAAAGATTATAAATTTCCATCTCATCTGCCATTAAATTTCTATTTAGCTTAGAGAGTTTTTCATTGCTTGATTAGACAGTAAAATTATTAGACATTTCAGCCACCGACTGTAGAGGACCTGAAGTTTTGAAGTATGTGCACACGTACAACAGCATTTCAATATGTAGGGAAGAAATGTCACGTGTAGAAAACTGTTTCCTTATTTTATTTTAAGCATTTCTCAAACTAATCTTTTCATCCTTGGTCCTTCCTTCAGCCCTTCACTACCTGGATAACACAGATATGCTCAGAGGGGAAGTTAATTTATATCTGGCCATTTCTTTTCCCCAGCCATCTCTCCTCCCAGTGCCTATGGGACAAATCCTGCCAGCACAAGTCATGTTCAGCTCTTCAACTCTGCTCCTGGTTTGGACCTACTCACCTCATCAAGTGCAATCCACAAAAAACATACAAGGTTTGGGGAAGTTTACATGTAGGCCTTTACCCTTTCTTTCTAAATCTTAACTAATAGCAGTCCTGAATAAGACCTAATTTTCAGTTTGGGGTCTAATGGAATTTAAACAATTCCATCACCCTGTTGGAAAAGCCTGTCTGACCATCCCCCCAATCGTGCCTGCTCAGGAGCAGCAAGAGTCACCTTCCAAAGCATCCCACACTAACAAGGAGCAGAAGGAAACTGCCTTCCAGCTGTTCTTACTGGCATTGCTTCTCACTGCTTCAGCTGGAGAGTCAGAAAACTGTGGGAAGGGTAGCTCACTTAATCTCTCCACTTCGCTGCCTTTTTACAGGAAACAAACTTCAAAAGCCACGTGACAGAAGCTCTTGGATGGCAGCCATGCTTGTGACAGGCTGGCATCACATAAAGAAGAGGAGGGGAGTAAAGAAGAAGCTGGCAGATAGTGTTCCTATTAACAATTCTTTACTTTAAAGAAAAAGTGATTATCTGCTCTGTCAACCAAAGTGTAACAGAGTAGCTGAAATGATGCAGCACCATTGCAAGAAAAGAAGAAGAACTACAGCTATCTCTGAATACTTTATCCTATGACCCAGGTAACACTAACACCTTAGCAGATGGATTCAAAACATAAAACAGGGCAGGTCACCACCGAGGTGTTCAGTAACTTACATCAAATACTCTTTCCTGTTGTGTCAGTACCTCTCCTGTTATTACTTACACTGGATGCTACAATCCTACTGAGATGTGTTCCAACAGTTGCAAACAGCCTACCTTGATTTATTGCTGTAATAATCAGTCCTGGGCTTGGCAGCACTTCAGTGGGAATTGTGGCTGCTCCGGTTTCTCAGAATCAAGTCTAACCTGCCGTAAATCCAGCAGGGGCTATCAGTGACTGCTTTTACAAGAGTGGACATTTTGCCTTTCTGCATTCATTTACCAATTCTGAAAAAGGGAACCATGCTTATTTAGCATGGATCTTGTCACAATTAATCCATTGATATTGCTAAGGCTCTGGAAATAAGTCTGCTCCCACTGCCTTTTTATATCCTTTTTTAAATTTTTGCTACATTCACTGCAAACACTGTGCTGTGGTCTGACTAATCAATATTGTCAGGTAAAAAGAAAAAAGAACAAAAGCGATAAATATTCCGTGAATATTCTGGCTTTTAAATAGTAAGACATTTTTCGCTTGACTAAGTTTTAGTTTCCAAATGATGAAATGAAATCACAAATAAAACCAGAATTTAGAGAAAGGGCATATTATTCTTGCCATATATTATATATTTTAAGTTCAAACGGTTATAATAAAAAAAAAGGTTGCTTATATTAAATCACATAAAAGATAACTCTCGAACTGGTTTTCATCCCAAAAGGAAAATTTGTGTGAAAAAAATTTGGAAGCCTTTATTGGATTAAAAATCCTTCTTTCTGGATTGAATTACTTATTTATACAGTATCCATGGATCACGAATATTTGATTTCATATTTTCATTTTAAAAGTTCTTGTTTTCTTTAAGAAGAAAAAAAAATTCCAAACCCCACTGCCAAGTGACCAACCTCACCTCATTATTTGCTATTTCAAAACTCATGACTTCTCTGAACACTTTCTCCAAACTGTACCGAATATAAAGAGATGTACATTTTCTCTTTATCTTTAAAACACCATTCAGATGTTTTTACTATAGAACCTGCCTTGATTCTATCCAGATCAGCCAGTGCTTGGTAAAACAGCTATTTTGGCTAGAGGGATATTAAGTGGAACAACCCAAGCTCTTTCAGCCACACACAGTGAAAGCATCTGTTACTTATTTTACAAGTTGCTAATGACAGAGAACAGTTTTCAGCTCCTAATGAAAAAACATAAAATACAACCACACTAGGAAACAGATAGAAGGTACTGGAGTCTTCTTTGCAAACTTATGCTGCTGCATTTCCACTGAATATAAAAAAAGACTTTTATCTTCTTACACTTTTTAAAAATCCACTATTCCTATTGAAATATTTATGAGTGTACTTTTATTTTCTGGTAGATTTCTAATATCCTGACATTTTTTGCATCTCCTTACACTTCATAAAATTACTTTGAAAGCTAACTCAGGAAAGTAATTTTTCTCCATGTTTGAAGTAAACACAGCCACCACTATTCCTTATTTTTAAAGGACAATGGCTCTAAGGCACTACGTTTACAATATAAATTTTTTAATCATCTTCCTGAGAATATTTAAGTCTCCTGTGAGTATGGAAGATAAGTCTCAGGCTTAGTTCATAAAAGCATAAGTAGCCATGGTGAAGGCTTTACAAAACACCTTATAAAATCTAAAAATCTTTACATGCAACAGTTTCACCCCACATTTGCCCAGGAATATAAGGAGAAGGTACCCAGTTGCTGCCCAAGAAAGAAAAAAGCTAAAATTCTGAAGCCCTGCTATATTTAAATGCATACTCTGCATTTCTAAAACTTATTTAGATGAGAAATCTTAAATAAGCTAACATAAATAAAAAGTGGTGATATTCTCTCACACAGTTTGGTCATGGAAACAAGCCTAGGCTAGTTCTGCTGTTTTGGTTCAGCTTTTGTAAAATGGTGGCTTAAAATGTGACATGGGAGGTGTGCAGGCATCTCGTATCACACTTGCTGACATACGGATGTGTACTGAGGGAATCAACAGTGCCAAAATTCTTTTCATTAAACATTCACGTTTGCCAGTAGTTTCAGAAAATTAACAATTTTACCCTTTAAAATGAAGAATTAACTACATATGATAAGAAACACTTAATGTGTTCTCTATCTACAATTTGACATAACTGCTTTTATTCAAAGGAAAGCACTTTTGAAGGAAGGAACAATAATTAGTGTATTTTCCTTTTTTTCATTGTGACCGATGTTTCTCTTTATAAGTTTGCTTTTGTTTTTAATAAATAGTAATGCTACAGAATTATTAAATTAGTCTGGATCTAAGCAAAATTTGCTAAAATCTGTATCCTTATTCAAATGCTACTCTTTAGAGACAGAAATCCGGTGAATTTATCTTCATTACTGATGCTAACAGCGGATTTCTCAGAAAACTAATCACTTCGTAGCCAACATTTGGCAGCTGAAGGACTGCAAAAAATTCAAGATCTTGACAACAGAAGGCCAATAGAATAGGCCAATGTAGACACAAAAGTAATTTCCAGGATTTACTAAAAATCTTAAGTATGCCAGGTAATGCAGTAGTTAGCCATTCATAATAGTTAACCATAATAGTTAATATCCCTGACACTGAACAAGAAGATAGTTGCAGTGATAATGAACATACGGAAATTTTTTAAAGAAAAGATTTCTAAAATTTTATCATAATCTCTGGCAAGACTGTCTATGGTTTGGCTTATTTCACTGGTAATTTGCTGTAAGAATTTAGGTCTCCTCTTAGAACATTATAAATTATATGGAAAAAAGAGCCCAACTGCTGAATATCACACGTGGTAAAGAACAGAAAACATTTTAAAAGGCAATAGAACAACAAAGATTGAAAAAATGAAGGAATGTAAAGATACTAGGCAACAGATAGAAAAAAAAGAGCAAAAAAGTAGCAAAAAAAGAGCGGATTGTCACTGATGACATGGTCCTGGACAAAGACAGAAATAACTGAAGACATCACACACTCTGCTGTTCCACAGTAATGGCCAAATGACAATGTGGTGTAATAATAAACAACAAAATAAAATCCTTTCAGGCACTAAAGAAAGCAAAATATCAGTTTTGGCTACATATTTAAAACCTCAGCAGGCAGATGATCCTGGTGCTTCTAGTGACACATTTACCAGAGACAGCTAAGGAACTAAAGTTTCCATCTCCAACAAGTCCCTTCCCCTAGAAGAAGTTTCCACTTCTCCTACAAGCATGTCTTAAGAAGGGTTCATGTGCCTAGGTATGATGAGCCAGGGTCAGACAGCAGTGGAGAAATGTACCCTATGAAAGGACCTGCAAATGCCTGGGCCAAAAGCTGGACCTCAACTCTCTATCCCTGATGTCTCACACTCTCTTACAACTAGAGGGACCCACAATCTGACCCAAATCTCCTCTGACCACCCCACATCTTTAGCCAAAGCCAGCATTATATGGGGTATAGGTTTACATGTTTGTGAGAGATCCAGTTGGTCTTGGCAGAAACATCCCTAACAGCATTCAAACATTGAATGGTATGGATGTCCTCCACCCTGGCCAGCTAGTATACTTCTGTAGATGAAGCTTGACACAGGTATTCAGGACCACCCAAGGGTCTTGATTTGCTAGCATCCAGGAAGGATAAGTTTAAGAAAACTGTTCACAGCCAAATCAGTTCAAAATGCAGTGCAGACGAGCTAATGACCCCTGAAATAAAAAAAAAAAAAAACTACACAACAAACCTCCCCCCCCAAACAAACAAGAAGAACAACAAACCCATACGAAAATAAAGTGTCTAAATATGAGTAAATAAGGTTTTGCAGTCATAACAAAGTATTGATTGGTAATGAGCAGTATGCAGAAATGTATTTGAAGCAGGGAACCCCTAGGCTGCTTGGCTTGTTTCCTGACCATAAACTGAGAGCCAAATATCCTATTTACATGTTTTTCAGCAATAATTTGAACAGTAAACTTGAAGAGGAAAAAATTTGTTTAATATAGATTTACCTGTTTCTTTTACTAAAGAATGCTTGTCAAGAAATACATATTGTATCTAAGCCATTTGAAAAGAATAAACTAAAATCCCTTGCCAGAGGCTGGGCAGTCTGCCTCCAGGGCTTCTGTGGGCTTCTGATCCCACAGGTTCCTCCTGCACAGGTGAAATAAAAAGCTATAAAATCATGGAATGATGGAATGGCCTGGGTTAGAAGGGCCTTTAAAGATCATTAGGTCCAACCCCTCCTGCCATGTGCAGGCAGGGACACCTACCACTAGACCAGGTTGCTCAGAGTCCCATCCAACCTGGCCTTGAACACTTAGAGGGATGGGGCATCCACAACTTCTCTGGGCAACCTGTTCCAGTGTCTCACCACCCTCATAATAAAGAGTTTCTTCCTAATATCCAATCTAACCCCACTGTCTTCCATTTTGAAGCCATTTCCCTTTGTCCTGTCACTATACACCCTTGTAAATAGATTCTCCATCTTGCAGGCTCCTTTGAGGTACTAGAAGTCTGCAATTAGATCACCCTGAAGCCTTCTCTTCTCCAGGCTGAACAGTGCCAATTCTCTCAGCCTGATATAAAGGGTGTCATCACCCAACAATTTGAGATTTAGTTCTTCTCTGACTCAGTTCCACTCATCTTCTGAGATCTTGTGAGAGATGGTTCTTTGGGTTTACACAGGTTTCTACACTTGGCTAAAAACTGTAAAACAACTTTCACTCTGGACTAGTGGAAGGAGGTCCATGCAATGCTTTCTACCATTGTACACTCAGTGACTGTTCTTCAGGAATCACAAGAATAATAAAGCTATTTCTACAGAAAAACGGGCTAATTGCCACACACCTCAATGTGTCTATCATTAAATTCTTTGAACACATACTATAGAAACAGCAAATAAGTTGAGAGAGTATGCAGCAGCTTTTTTCCTAAGTCACTTGAATTTGTGAACTGGCATTTTTTAAGATGAAAAGGAACAACTACTCCAACAACCTTTGATTTTCTTCTTTTTCTATTTCTTCCTTTCATGTCTTGTCAGCATGAATAATGAAGGGTAAACACCCAGCTGGTTACACATTACATATCAGTCTGGCTTTCTCCTGGGAATGGAACATGCTACATTCTGTGCAATATAATAGTGCAAGGCAAGGGAGAAAGAATAAGAAACCCTAACATAAGGAGGACTTTCTTCTACTCAGCAACATTTTTAGATTTTTTTTTCTATTATGTAATTATAAACAATTTCAACTTTAGAAAATGTATGGAATGGATTTCCTTACATTTTAAATACCCCTTGTCCAAAGCCAAGAAAATATAAGAAAATTACATTAACTACTAGTAAAAACTGTTCACTCAGTCAAGGTATGTTTACAATAATACCACCTCTAGTAGCCAGTATCACAGAGCAAACAAACAATAAACTGTCATGCATGGAAATTAATGTATGAAATAGAGGTCTGCAATGCAATCCACATAACCAGCTTTGAGTCTGCTGTAATGGCTCATTACAAAGCTTCAGATGGACCCCAAGCAAACATTTGCTGCCCATGTTAAAGAAGGAAGAGGCATTCTCAGGCTTTTTCTGCAGGATGCACTATTTCACCCAGTCTTTCAAAGCTCATTAGCTGTCGTAGTGGAGGAAAACAGCAACTGTGACATGAGCTTCTAAAAATACCTCTTATTGGCATCTGTTCTCTGGTATTTCGTGTTCATTGGAACCTTCAGTGGGTGTGTGAAATTTTCCAGCTGCTTATAATATATAGGACTGAGCCTTAGAAGACTCAGTGACAGACCTTGCATTATAGAGAAGGGAAGATCTAGAAGGGGTACAAATAAAAGTAAAGTAGTGTACTTGTTAGTACACTCTACACTGCTTTACAGCACACAGAAGCCTGCTTGCATAGAACCATGTTTTTACAAAATGGTGAAAGCCCATGCAAAACTTGGTTCTATTATTTCCAAAAGTTTGCCAGATATATACTGTGTTTTCACTCTGTGTCTGCTTCTTTTCTTCTCAGCATAGAGCAGATTGGAAATGACTTCTTGTTTTTGCTTCTAAGAAAATTTCAGCATTGTTTTTTAGAACTCCCTACACAAAAGCTTCACCTACATTTTTGACTCCCAGTAAAGCAAACAAGAAGCTCAGAAAGAAGAACTAGCTGTTTAGGCTTACAAGTTTATTCAGTAGTCTGGAGAAATCACAGCTTGCAAGACAAAGAGGCAGAAGCCATCAAGCAGGATGTATGGGAGCCCAGCATGAAGTTGTGAGGTGCAAGGCTGTCCTGTGCCACTGCTCAATTTTGTCACCAACCTTCTTCAGTGTATTAACTGCCCCAGTAGGAGGCAACACAAGCTGAAAGGCTTATTACTTATATTGCCTTTGGTAGTTAAATTTCCTACATAAAAAAATGTTTTCTGCCTTACTGCCTTCTCATGTGGTAGATGTTTAAAATAATGACAAGTAAAAAAGAAGAGCTGTTCAATGTTTCTTTGTGATTTCTCACAGGAAAAAAATGCCCAAGTTAAAGGAACCAAGAAGTTAACATTCAATAACAATTTAATGAAATGCTGTGGGTCTTGTCATCTATCTAAGCTGGTATTTGCCATAGATATAGCAACTGGCTGTGGCAGGTGGTTGGCCAAAAACAATAAAAGGCATGAGGAACAAAAAACTACTTGCACTCAATTAAGGAAGTGTCACATTATCTGGCATTAGATATATAAAACAAAAATAAAGTTGAAGAAGCTTAAATGATCTCAGACAGCAGAAATGGAAAGAGTTCCACCACGATCTGTTTTCAGTGAAAGAAGCCTCAGTGACTTAGGGAAAATCCACCCACATTATAACCTCTTTCCAACTATTTAATGTGCATTCTGAATGACTATAAGAGACAGCTGAGATAAGCAGAAAGCTCCCTGCTTAAAAATTATTGCTGAAAACATTGGTTCTCTGTGTCTCCACCGGGAAATTGAGTAAGACTTTACTTCCATCAGCAGTTCCAGTGAGAAGAACATTAATCAAATCACTTTATGGAATACTTCAGCATTACTTACTGATCTTATTTTTTCTAAGTTGTAAGACAGGACACCATTTCTTATGAAATGACTAGTAAGGAATTACCACTTAGACAATGGAAAAGGGCAACCTGTGATGTTGGTCCTAACTAGGTGGCACTCAATATGCTTTTATGAATAGTTTCCAGCTACAGCCCCCATGGAATCCCCTTATGAAATTCCCATTATCAGAGATATGTGTTGGTAAAAGAGCAACAGACACAGCTATTTATATGAGTATCAGATATCTCTTGAAGACTGTTTGTATTGCTCATAAGGGTTTTTCTGTTTCAAGGATAAATGAGTAAGCAAATAAACCACTACAAATATAACCTTCTATATTTCCCATAAATCTATATGGAAAATTTCAGTGTGCAGCTTAGCACACTAAAATCAGTACCTCAAAAGAAAATGGGTACTGCAAACTAATAGTGAATTTTTAAGCCTCTTAGAGTAACGAAGAAAAACTTACTGAAAAAGCAAAAGTTTGCACTGAATCAACAAAAGCACCTCCTTCTTTGATGTGTAAAAGCCTATCAGTGACTCTCAGGAACTTGGATAGTGTAAAACTTATTAAGAGTGAATAGCTCTGGTAAGTATAGGAACTTTCAATGACAGTTTAGGTTCAGAACTCAACCAGCCTGACTTCATCGTGCACTCTTCTACACCACAGAAAACAGTATCTGGTTTTTCTCTTTCGAAATATGCAATATTAGATGGCATCAAATGAAATTTGATTCCAATAAAGTCAACCAAATGAGCAGATGCAGCAAGCAAATGGAGTAGGAGAAGAGAATCTGGGACCACAGCTTTTATCCTCAGCCCACCTCTGGCCCCAAGAGCTATGAAGAACATTGCCTGTGAACTCTGAGGAGTGCAGAGTGGCATTTGTGCCTGCTTCCCCAGGACCAACTGTCCCCTTGGTGACAACGCTGCCAAGTTAAAAGTGTTCAGCAGGTTGCCAGTCCTGCAACCCGAACCCCTCCCCAGTGCTCCTGCCAGGAGGCAATCCTGCTGCTCAGAGAGAGCCCATGGTGCACTGTGGGGCAGTGGCACTCAGGATATCCGCTGCTGGACAGCTGTACAACACTCGATCCTGGCACTGCCTGCTCCTGCAGCCAGGAGTGAGAGCTTGTGGCCTGGGATAAAGATGCTGAGCATGCCTCGGCAGTGACCCTCACAGGAGCTTCAGTCACCAGCCCACGCTCTCTACATGAAGTCATCCTCATAGCCAAGGAACATATATGAGGAGTAGATCTGACTGTGGAAATGGGATAAATATGATTTACAAATACAATGCGGCTTTCAACTGGTATCAAGAATATAATTTAGAGTGAATGCTTTACCTTTCTAGACTTTTTTAAACATTTCATTTAATTTTTATAAAACAAAATCCTAAAAATATCCAACACGAGATTTCTAAATCAACAGGTAGAAGACAAGGAATAGAGGAAGTAGTAGTGGAGCTGAGGCTATGTTGGGAATTTGGAAGAGGGTGTGCTGAGGAGAAGGAGAGTCAATGAAGTACAGAGGAAGAAGAATGATAGCAAAATGGCCCAGGACAACACCAACTAAAAGATAAGGAGAAAGATGGAGGACACCAGGTGAGAATTTAGTCATCTGTCAAACAGATGTGGGGAAGATGACAGGTTACAGACTGTCATCTGGAGGAGAAGTGATGGAAATTCACAATCAATGTCATGTTGCATTGGCAGGGTGGGGAAATTACCTGTGTGAATACCAGCTTTTGATTCACATCCTTTTAATCTTGTGGCCCTAGCAAAATCCCTCATCAAACTTTCTAATTAATTACAAGTTACAAAACTTTGGTGACTTCAAATACGCTCCATCATTTCCAGAGTTAAGCTGTACCCTAATATTGGTATCATCTGAAAAAGTAATTTAGCATCTAGAACTTTTTACAGATGTATGACACAGATTATTTCATCATTGTTCAGGAACATACCAAGAACAAATTACCACAATAAATTACTGCAAAATAATAGAGCAACCCCAACCAAACCCAAACTTTTACCTACTTTCTCTTCCATTTAAAACAATACGGATCCCTACACTTTGATGTTGGTATATTAATGCAAGGAATGTAATAATTACTTATTCAGCAAGGACTGTTGTGCATGAATGACTGGAAACCATTGTTTAAAGAGACTACTTAACGAGAAATAAGATTACCCTTTGCTTAGAGGTCTGAACATGAGAGACAGCACTTTTTGCTCTTTACATATCATAGGTTTTTCAATAAATCTCATCTTTTTGCCAGTTTTGTATTTCAAATTACATTCTTGAATGCTTTATCTCCATGTTCTGGTCGTACAAAATGAGGTTTTGGGCTCCACACATTACAAATGTAAATATAAAAGAGACAAAAACAAACAGAGGAAAGGAAGATTTAATTCTTCATCTTGCACTTTAAAGCACTCAGCCAGGTGAATATTGATAAAAAATATGGAACAGGAGAATACATTTTGTTGTGATGCTCTTTTCTACCCCATGCCATACCCATGAAGGACAGCTTATTTTTGATGCAGTGAGATCTTTTCATGCAGAGTATTTTCATTAATGTATTTCATAATAAAAAAAGAATTTCACAAAATTCTAAATGAAAATAACCTGCCATTGATTTCCTATTGTGAGAGGAAACACATTTTGATATTCAGGGCTGGGCATCTCAGAGTATCAAGAACATAGAGCTACTCTCCTTTTTTAAAAAAACAAGGCACTTATGAATTGCTCTTTAAGTGAGCAGAGTCAGTGGGAATTTGATAGCATTTTGCCAGAAGAATGTTTTGCCTGTGGGCTAGAACTGCTATGGGCAGCCCAGTGTCACTTCAATGAACTCCAGCTTACCAGGGCATGTGTGAATGATTTCTTTATGCAAGGCCCTCACAGCCAACACGCTTCTGAACGAAACACTTGTTTTGAGAAATTCTAGTCTTAGTCTTCTCCTCACTCCCTCCGTCTATAAAAATAAAAAGTTAGCTTAAAAATGTACTAGAGAAATAAAACTGCATCCAAATAAAATTTATTCACTCCCAGGCAACTGTGCTGCTATTTCTAGCTTACTGGCAGAAGATGAATTTGTGACTTAAGGGCAGAATTTTATAAGTGGCAATATAGCAAAAAAGGTACCTTTATACAGTAGGGATTTCTGTGCTCTGGAATGAGAACTTTCAAATTCTCTACACTGCATATCTGAACTTCATTCATGTTTACTCCACAGTTAGGGATTATTGTATTTCTAAAATTCTGTTTTTTCGGAAACTGTGCATTTTAAAAAGTGATAACACAGAATAGATACTTTTCTCAAAGAAATACCTTCGTTTTACCATCTCTGAGTGTTAGTCTAGAATATCTGAGAGGCATGTAAAACTATAAATATGAATTTCTTTCTTGGTAAAGGTGCAAAAGTGTCTTCATTATCAAATCTCAACTATATCAGCATGAATAGTCTCTTTTTAGTTTCGGGTTGGGTGTTTTTTTGTTTGTTGGATTTTTTTTGTTGTTGCTGCTGTTTTATAAATTACTCTGTTTTTTAAATTGCTTAAACAGAGCTAATAAAGCCTAAAAAGTGCAATAAATATGCATGCTTATGTGTGCAAATGTAATAGTAAATAATCATTAAGCACCACTTATAAAAACACAGGAGACACACTTCAGTAATTTAATGTCTCTCAAGGTGGAAAGTAGAAGCTTTTCATTTCCATGTGTAGGGCATTCAGAATAATCTCTTTAAATCAGTTTTTAGCAAGTGAGGACAAAGTGCTGTTGTTTATTCTGAAGTCTATTACACAGGGCATCAGAATCAAAGAAGTATAAGATGATTATTTTTTTATTTAAACTGGATTTTTGTGAAAGTAAAGAAGGCACTGCTGTTTCTTTAAAGATGACACATTTTAGCTGAATTTACATTAAAATCTCTCAACTAATGGTGAGATAATGTTCCTGCTGTTCCAAAATAATAACATTCAAATAACATTTAAAAATAGCAATATAAATTAAATATTTTCCACTTAATTGGTCTAAGTAGTTCCTGATCAACCGTGTATGCACTGCATCATTAAAGCATACTGAAAACATTTTTCTATTGCTATTATTGATCAGTGTAGAATTGTGAATTCATTGCAGTGGCATCTGGGAACCAAATCACAGGAAAACAAAGCCATATCTGCATGGCCAAATAGCCATTTTGGTCCAATCATGGTGAAATGTATGCAAATGCTTTATTAGTTTTGAACATCTAGGAGCTCCCAAGAAATTCATGGATCCAACAGAATAACCAACCAGTGGCAAAATGAGTGGGGGTAAAGTTGACCTGGCAGAAAGTTCAGTGGGATTTCCCACGTGTACAGAATAAACCAGTCAACCAGTAAAATATTTCAATTAATGTTTTGGGGGTTGTTTTTTATGATCTTGAGAAATGGTTTGCTAGATGAGTGATGCACCATCATGAGTGATGCTGTGTCATGATGCATACTCACATAACTCCATCTCAAGAATTACTGCTTGCTTTAGGAAAATCATGCTGCAACACAACAGAGATTTTAAAACTACATCATACTTTATATTTTTCTAAAGTCACTATGCCACAATATAAGCAATTTAGTAACAGAGTACTGTCATTTCTGTTAGTCTTCAGATCGTATTTAATGGAAAAAATTCCACAGCTTCCATTAGAGTAGCTGAATTGAAGATAATTAATACAGATTACTACCCACTGAAGGAAAATAAGTCAATTCAATAAATAAATTCCTGTGGAAACTTAAAATAATATATTTCTATTTCCTTGAGACAATGATTTGCTTTAGATTTAGTAACATAAAGAGGGTACTAAAATCTATTAATGATTTGCTTTCTTTAGTGGCTGTTGCATATATTGGTTGTTTTCCTTCTCAATAAAACTCCTACATAATTTAATAATAAAAGTATTGATTTTTCTATTACAATCTAGATTAATTTTTTAACTTAATTGTCCTGACATTATGACAGGTTTCTTTTTCTTAGTTGTTTCAAAGGAAAACGAGAATCCCAGAAGAGGCAAAAATCCAGAAACAAGCCAGCAAATTTAGCATAAATGTTGGCTCAAGGGAAATCTCCAAGATCTCCAGACGACTAAATTACAATTAATTTCTTATTATGATGAAAGGGATAAGAGTCTTACAACCATGAAAAAAAACCCCACAAGAAAACCACAGGAAATATAGGACACAGTATCTGCAGCCCTCCTACCTTTCACCATTTTGATTGCATCAAATATGCACATCCTGAGCAGAAAGCTTTGGTAAAACACAGAAAACTGCAGGACTTCTGGAAGAGAGCAAGTGGGACTGGGAATCTGGTATGATGCTATGACAAGTTCAGAGGCACACCTTCTCAAATATAAACAATGGGGATAATATTCCAGACTTTCTGGGGCTGCTTGGGGGCTAATGCTCAGGGAACACTTAAAAAATGCTGTAAAAGCATTGCTTATTAACAGACAAGGAGAATCTTTTGGAAGATTGAAAGGCTTAGAATTACACCCTCAGGGCTGCCTATGGATTCAAGAAAAATATTATTGGTTTACATCTGGCAAGAGCCATCTAGAATAAAAATGATCACACTGTAGCCTGTGTTTCCCCAAAAGTGCTGGGATCAGGGAGCACTGTACCTGGGGGGGGCAGTATTTGAATACATGTACAAACCCTCACAGTGATCGTAACTAGGGACTCAAACAGCTTCTTATTTTTCAAAAAACAAAATGTGCTTCAACCCCTTTGGAACTGAAAAGAATCTGTATGAGTCAAGAGCTGAAGCTTCCTGGAATACTGTAGGACACATTTCTGTGGGATGCGGACATTCTGGGTCTGCTACATACAGAGAGCACACGTTCAATGCATAATACAACCCTGTTTGCCCAACATCTTGGTGTGAAACCACAGCTACTGAAGCCACCCCAAACTCAGTCACTCAGTATATAAAGTTTCTGTGCTGTGTTAAGGGGAATTAATGGGATTCTTGAGCAGGTTTTGCAGCTTATGCAGATACCTACACTAACAAGCCAGTTACAATTCTTTATTTACTGCACTGGTGTCATTTCTGTAGACACTAATTCACTGGTCAAATTTATAGTTAACCATAATTCTTAAAAAAAATGCTGATGCACAATTCCAATTAAAGTGTAAAAAGAGGAAAGATAGCTGTATTAGTGATGACCAGATTTACAGCAATTTTAGAAACATAGGTGCTACATAATAAATTTTAAATGCTGGTGAAAATTGATTAAAGACTCCCTAAAATTGCAAAGAACTGTTGTTAGCATAATTCCTCAAACTATGAATATGTATGAACTCCAATTCCACTTAAGTGTGTGAAATTTTTAAGTACATGAAAATTTCAAGGACTCAAATCACCTTGAATAAAAATACAAACTAAAAATTAAAAGTCTAATAATCTAAAGACATACAATAATATATGCCAACAAAACATGCAACTTAAAAAAAATCTTATTTAAAAATAGTGTCACTATTCTGCTGTTGTAAATGCTTTTGTGTCATTAATATCAAGTCAGTGTATGTAGTTCAATTTACTTTTGATTAAATATGCAATGTATGAGTCAGTGCAGATCTTAAAAATCTATTATAAAATACTGCAGTTAGGAGAACAATAGTTAATACAAAGCAGTTAACTCCTGCTGATTGAGTTTGATTGCTGCAGATGGCAACCACACATGCACGGGAAGAAAATAAAATCCTGCAAGAGAACTCTGGGTACATCAAGGTACTGGCATAGAAGTCATGGTAATGTTCTTCCTACAACAAATTTCCAAAAAGGAACAAAACAAAGATAAATCCATAATGATGATATTTCTTATTTTCTCTCTACATGCTTCAAGAAACTTTGCTTTAGTTTTCCTGGCTTGCTGGGCTGCAGTAGAGCGACTTGCATAAGCAGAAAGTGGTTTTAGACAGGAAAGAAGTGTAACTCTACTTGCTTTCTCTTTTATCAATCCTCAGCACATTTACAATGCTCTTCCCTGTTAAAAGAGTAAATTGTATTGTTGGAAACCTCTAGATGTCAGTGAGCAACAAGCAAGGGCTGGCTACAAATGTCCTTGCCAGCAATAGGCAGTGTCTGGGTTTCCCAGGGATCACCACTGGGAGGGACTCAGACACATCTAAAGACCAATAGCAACCAGCTTGGGCAGTCAGGACCAATTCTGCCACTTTATACTGCCAGCTCCTGCAACTAAGAGTTTGGATTCAGAAGGGTTTTTAGTCTCCATGTTAGATGTTTTTATTTGAAAATTCTTTCTCCCCAACAAACATACACTACCAGAACAGCCTGCTGACTTTGCCCTCCATTTTTCTTTTTGTACTTTCTAAAAAATTATATAATTAAGTCATATTCAGTCACATAATGAAAATGTGTGCGTTTATTTGCATGCCCCTCTTGAAATAGGGGTAAGTGAATGCAGATAATAAAAATAATTTGCACCTGATCACATCAGCAATAACCTACAACTGAGGCCCAGGAGACTGGCAGCAAACCTTTGTGGTCATCATGCTAGCCAAACACATGAAACATGTTGTTTGCTAGGAACAAATATCAGCATGACTCTGCTCATGCAGTTTCAGTCTCACAAGAGGATGTGTGACCTAGAGTTACTGACAGATTTGAAACACTCTAAACCTGTGTGTACATTATTTTCCTATCAGACGTCACATTAACTTAATTACTGAAGCATATTTATTGCTAGGCATATAAAAAGCACATTAAACACAAACAGTAGCAAAATCAGGCCAAATGCATGGGAACTCAGCTCACTTGCCTAACCCATTGCCACTGGAGATGTACTGAGACATCTGCACAGGGCTGGCAGAAGAGGGACAATCAGTAGGTGACCTGCATTCTCCAGAGGCCACAGCTGTTGGTCTGGAGAAGACAGGGACAATCTCTAACAGCACCAGATGCCTGTGGCTAGGCATTAAAAATGAACCCTAAAAAGATACCATAGAAAAGTTTATAGATTTATGCCTCCATTTAGCAGTATTTTCACTCTTGATTTACTGTTGGTATCCTCTATAATCAAAGAATGATACTAGGCACTAATGTTTATTGGGACCTTTGAAAATATATACTAACTTTTCATTGGAATAGTTAGGTGCTGTTATTCACAATAAATGGTCAATTTTATGAGCAGAACTTTTAAACAGAGATTTTACTTCAGCAGTTTTTCAGGTAACTGCCAAACATCCAAGTGTGTCTGTAGCAGTGTGCTGCTCCTTATCTGAGCCCTGAAAATAGTTTGATGCCATAAAGGCTTTGTCTGTTAATGTTTTTTAATTTAGCTACATATTTTCCTATTGTTACATTTGAATAGTAAGCAAACTGTCTTGACTCAGTTCTGTTTGGATTCCTTGAAATCCTGATTTTGCAAGGCTGCAATAGCCATAGTGATCACAGTAATATATTCTATTTTGTGTCCATTCAGAAAGGATAATGAAATGGGTATCAAATGATGGCAACAAGAAACACAGTTTCTTCTGGAACTGCTATAAAAACACAAGATACTAAGGATTAAAAAGAAAATATTTTTTAAAGGTTTAAGGCTTTTTATATCAGGTTTATTTTACTTAAATTAAGCTTCAATAAGTTATTTTTCCAGTCTTTCTACACTGGTGCCATATTTCTTTTTGTAAATGAAGGCATTCATAGTGGAAAGACTAAATATTTTCTAATTATACTGCTATTAGTATTTAAAAATGATGTGGGTTATCTCCTTGATGCAGGCCATTGGGATACAGAAAGATGGGCTTGATTTTCCCCAAAGGAGAAAACATTTAAAGATTATAATGGAGCCTCTCACACTGGCCAAAAAAGCCCAGAATATGGTCCAGATGAAAAGTTTTAAATTTATTTCGTTTCAATTGCAATGACAGTATCTTGAAAGTATTCAGATAGGACTCTAATCAAACAGGGAATATTACAGCAAAGGAATGGGATCCTTTCTGCCATCTTTTTCCCAGGAATAGCAGTTTGGTGCTATCTTACTCTATTCCTCTAGTCATTGCACTGGGGACACGGATCTAAAGCACTCACTTGTCATCCATGTTTTATGATGGAGGAGATCTCTGTCCTTTAATAATTTTTTCATAAACTCACTGTCCAGGGTAGAACTAAACCCCAGGTAGCAAGACCATGGTTAATCAAAAGTTGCTCACCACTTTCCCCCCAGGGCTCATTTAGTGTCAGTCACTCCTATATCTTCCATTTCCATGCCCCTTTTTAAGCCAGATTCCGCAAGGACACAATATATTTTCATGGAGCATGTTTTGAAAACTTAGAACAGGAGATAAAAAGAACATGTATTGAATAGAGAATGAGACCACAAATAAACTGCGCTATAAATTCAGGAAACAATATGGTAGAGCATCCAAGTAAAAAGGTTTCAGAAACTTTTGGTTTTGATGGAAACTCAAAACTTTTCACAGAAGGCTAGCATATTTTGAAACCAAAACCAAAACTAAGCTACCAACTTCAAAACTTTTAATGAGAAATATCAGTTTCTGTCAAAAATAAAAGATTTAGAAGAAAAGCTATTATTCACTTCAATTTGTTTTCATCCTAAGATTAGTTATATTGTCTAATGATGGAAATACCAGGATACAGGTATCTCCTTGTGTTGGTTCCTCCAAAAAACATATGTTAAAATACTTCTGTCATGAAGAAGTGAGTTGTGGTTGGATTAGATGGATAAAAGCTCCCCCTTCACCACGCTTTGTCCCTCCCTCCATGCATCAGCTCACCAGGTATTGCAGTGGTTTCTGCTACCAGGCTGTGACACTCACTGAGAAAATGAATGATTTTGATGAAAAGTGTCTCAGGGGTTGTTACAATGAAGATTTACCAATTTACTGTTTGCAGCCAAAGAGGGCATCACATTTCTGCAACATCAAATCAATCTGTGAGTTACTGGATGAACTGGCAACTTTTGTCACAGACACAGTAAGGGAGCTCAACTCAGAGCTGAAGTTATGCCAAATTCACTTTATCTGAAATATTCCAAGAGTCAGAACTGTAAGTAAATGTCCCTCTTTCTGGATCTTCTTTCTTCTGAAGCTGAATACAGGTCTTTACTATTTTTAAAATTGTACAATCACAATCACATGACAACTCTCCATTAATTTCTGATTACTATGTATTCCAATATCATGTTATAGCCACCCCCCACCCCCCCCATTTTTTAAAAAAATTACCAAGCTAGGTATATTCTGGAGTTCCCTCTTTTTAAGAAATAATGCTGGTGTTTTAAGTGGAACATTTCAGACATACCTCCTCAATTGGTTACATTAACTCAAGCTCAGCATGGTTTCAACAGCGCCATGCATGTTTTTTTCTGTAGTGTAAAGATATGCATGAGGCCTCTCAGAAGAATTGCTGCAATTATTTCCTCAGATCTTTGGCCACATTCCCATTTCAATGAAATTAGCAGGTGTTCCTCTTCATTCTTCTACCTCTACAAGAGCTGCTAAATTGTCTTGCTTCCAGATCCTTATAGAATATATTTCTATATTTCCTTATAGAAATATAGAAAAGGGGTGAGAAAACCAAGCACATAAAAATGAAGGGATCTCCTCTTACAGATACAGTCTGAGTACATAAAAAGGATGAAACATTGAACTGGCAGTACAGATATGGTCATTGGTTTTGTATGGCTTCTAAGGGATGGCAACTACTCTTGTACTCTGATTCTCAAGCACTGCTGACACAGATTAGTGATGAGACCACAAGTCTGAGCAAGTACTGGCTCGCATTATCTTAAGTACACATTGCAGGCTGTGCTCACTGCAGGCATTAGGCGACTGAAGCTCATGATGAGACTCATATAAAGCTAACAGGATTTACTCCTGGTTCATCCACTGACTTTCAATTTCTGACTTAGTCCTTTGCACTTGATCCCAAAAAGTACAGATTTGTCAGCCTATGTTCTTCAAGACACATCTATTATTTCCTAGAAGAGCTGATGCTAAAACCACTTGCTACATCATCACTGCACCATTGACAGCTCTGAGGTTCATCTTGCTTAATTGGCACATGTTAATTGGCACATTGCAACTCACAGGGCCAAATTATCTGCTGCTGAATGTTAATAGCTCATTTGCAGCTAAGGCCTGAGAAAATTCAGGCCTCCGTTGCCTCTCAGAGTTATTGCTTGAAAGAGGTTAGGTGCCCGAGGCACTGGAATGCAGGAAAATTTTCTTTTAATTACTAGTTGCAGCAACAATTACTTATTGTGACTAAGGATATCAAACATTTTCCATAAGAAGGTGTCTTGTTTTAATTTGACAGGATCACAAGAAGTATTTCTGTTTTAATTACAATTACACAAGGCTTTAGCCACGTAAACTGAAACCACATAGCCTAGGAAAAATAACATTACTTATGTAAAAAATTCTGAAGGTCCCTTATTTGAACTACTGAAAATGCATACAATTTAAGAGAAGAGGAAAAATACCAAATGCTCTTAAATCCTAAACAAAAATTACAGTACATAACATAAAGTACACCACTTCCTGGTTTGTTCAGTAACACATGAACAAACCAGGGAATCCATAAAGGGGCAAATTTTCTGTTCAGTTAAAATAGACAATCTCTCCAGACCTTCACCAATTCTCCTGAATGAAACCAATCTAAATGTAAAGTGTTTAATTTAAGGTACTTTGAATCAAGAGGATGCCCTGGGTTCAGTGGCAGTCGATTGCATTCTTTGAAGTAATGTCTTCTTCATAGCCTTAACTCCCATATATTGGTCAGCATAAAAATCTATACCTTAAATTGGGCTGTGAACAAATGTGGATAACAGATATGGATTGCTGCTAATATTTGTATTAATCTCCTTAGCAGAAGGATATTGTGAGAAACATTTAAAAATTTCAAACTGTTGAAAGAGAGTATGACAAGAGATGAGCATGTGTGGGAGAAAAATAGGTTCTTGAACCCATAATTGTGACTCCCACACTATTTGTTGCAACTGTCTGTGGTGATAGCATTCATAATAGCTCATCCCTTCAAGGCCGACGCCTCTTCAGTGTGGTTAAGTATTAAGCTTATTTTTATTGTCACAAAAGAGTACACACTTTAAAGAATCTGGTTGTGTTTGTGGATTCAGAAAGCAAGCAGCATATTCAGGGGCAGTGTGGTGGCAAAATCAATATACTGTTCGTTTATGCGAATACAGTCCCCTACAGTTCCACAATAAAGTCTGTGCCCATTTGCAATCATGCTAGTATTGGCAGCCTAATTGTCAGTGAACTCATAGAAAACCCAAACATGCCTGCAAAATGGCACAATTCATGTTGCTCACAAATAGAACACAATAGAAATTTGTACTTATTTATTAATAATAATAATCCTGAAGCAGGATTTGAGAATATTTCTTCTAGCTTTCATCCAGGTGATGAACCAATAGTATCAGGCAGTGGATGCTCATCTCCCACTGACTTCCATGAAAGTATTCCTATTCAAGTTCCCTACAATGCAGGATGAGATCCACACTCCAATTTTTGGATCCACCAAATTAAAAATCCAGACAGAATGTGCATAACCACTCAACAATCTTTCAGCAACAAACCAAGATAATTATTATTGTGTCATTATGTGTAATTACCAAATAAAAACTAGCAATGCAAGAATAGTAGTTAAAGACATCAAATCAATACAATCTCCAAAAATAGTACAATATTGACAACATAGAGGTGATTACCCAACTGTAGCACATATTTTTGACTAATTTAGTATTCATATCTTAAACTATTTTCTCTATCCTAAGAAATTAAAATTGTATTAGTGTCAATACTGTATCTAACTTGAGAGAGCTACTGTATCTAACTTGAGTCACATATTATTGCCTGCTACATACATTCTTTCACTTTTATTTTAAACTACCCTTCAGAGCTGCTTTGGGCTAAATTCATATCTTTAATAAGTAACTTTATACACAGATATTTGATTATCCTTTTAGGAAAACAAATCAACTCGTTTCTGGAAAAATAAATCTGATATGATATTAAAAAAAATCTAAATAAATCCTGTCAAAGATATGAATAAAAACAGGATGAGTGTAGGACAGAGTATGGTTTAAGTCACAATTTCATTAATTTATCTTTCCCTTCCACTGCTCAGCCATAGACCACGCCATTGACAAAACAATTATTTTATAACTCCCACATATGTGCAATGGGGACTTCTTTTCTGTGCCATTTCTCATGCACAAAGAAAGGCACTGTTTCTTTCTGACACACATTGATGCACCTTTCCTCAGCTTCCTTACCATATACACCTGCTAAGCCACACTTGTGTTGACACCCACAACAGGCAAATACCACTGCAATAACAAATCAGTTGGCATTGAGGACAACACAGGAATTTGACAGTTTAAGCCCAAGCCAAGCTCGGTTCTGGAGACTGAATGCCAGGTCTTAGTGGCTGGAGTACACTAGATGAAACACCTGGGACACATCTTTCCAGTTCCACTCCAGAGAAAACCATTTAAGGTGCTGCAGTATTTTTCACGGTACAAACCAAACAGCCAGTGGGGAAAATGCAGGCATTCTCTTCAAAACAGCTGAACTAAAATGTTAACATAGACATGCTCTGTGAAACTATGCTTCAGGTCCACAGAAGGGCTACAGAAAAAGCAGATGAGATGGGTTGTCCTAAAGGAGAACAGGCTATTCAGCATAGATAGATCAAGAGGGAGGTCTGTCTCAGGGGCATACAGCAGAATAGTTCAGCATGGGAAAATGGGCAGGCAGATATCAGAAAGTATTTCTATGGGTCTACACAGCTCACGGTTTCTTTCCTGACCCCTGGCAGAAGCATCCCCCCTGCCGAGGGGAATAGCACTCCTAAGAGAAGCATGTTAAGCAAAAGGAAACCCTCAAGCTTTATCTCTATAGACAGGGAAACCAGTAATGAGAAAGAAGAAATCTGATTTTCATCTGCTTATAATCACACTTACATTTCATAAAACCTTTTGACCATTCTCTGCAGCTCAGAAGAGGTCAGCAATGATTCACTCTTTCCAAATCAAAGCTTCCCTCAGGAAGCCTGAGGGAATACATTCTCCTTGGTGGAGTGTGAATATAACACATGCTGCAGTGGTATTCCCTATCCTCACTACACTGGTCTGTAAGACATAACCAAAACTAAACAGATTTTAAACAGAAGGAGGACACAGCTGGTGTATTACCTCTGTAATTTTAAAGTACTATTTTTATCCGTTTTCTATTGTGCACTAATCAAACTTCTATGGAAACCAATTACTGAACCTAGAATGATTTTGCTATGTCCACAGAATACACTGAAATATTAGTACGCAACAGCTGTAAACATACAGGTATAGGGATTGTTTACCCTCTTCCATGGCAGAGGTTGTGTGCCCAGAGTTAAACACTTTTGGGGATACTGTCCTTATTAAGGGATACTTCTGAGAGACACTATTTTTGGAAGCAGGGTACAGAATTCAGAACTTGAGCTTCTGATGATTATTGCATCTGTCTACTGCCTTTAATTTTACTCATTTTACTTACTTTACTGTCTTACATTCTAAAGGAAGATATTCAAGAGTCTAACATTAAGAGTTTAAATGCAAGTCAGCTTTAGTCAACTACCTACATGATGTAAAAGAGAAAGAAATCTAAAACTGGACTCTGGACTGAAATCTTTGGTGAGGAACGGATGAGCTTCCACAGCAGATGTTGATAGTAAGATATGGAGCTGAAAAACTGTTTTCCTGTTCTTCTCCCTTCCTGTCAGAGCAGCAGCACCACTGAGTTTAAGCTGCACACCCTTGGAATACTTCTCACTGGTGGCATTTGCCCCTGTGCAAATTAACCCTAAACTGTATCCAACCTTATCATCAACAGTTCATAATAGAGAACAAATGCACTTATATTGTGCATAGATGCTAAAAATAACCAGGAAATTATTTGAGCATTAAGGTACTGGGCTCTAGATTTTTGTTCTGTCACACAGCTTGTGAAGGAGTACGTTAAGACACTGTTGCTGAAATGTGCAATTTGGAAGTCTTTTAAGTGTTTTCTGACAGAAGTTGAAGATATAAGAAAGAGATGAGTGAGAAAATCTGTTCTGAACTGAGAAGAGACTTGAATGGGGTGAGAACACAGAGTAGGGATGTAGAATTTGTTCAGGCTAAAGATTTAAAACTTCTGGAATTTGTATCTTACATGATGAGAGGGGTCTTGTGACACCACTACAGAAATACTTGATCAGACTCAAACAAAACTAGGACGACAAAGAGCATTTACAAGAGGTGACATAAGGAGCTCAATATTGAACAATTTAAAATGAGCCAAAAGCTTATTTGACATACTTTCCAATTTTATTATTTTTTTCTTAAGAACAGAAGGTAAAAGATTCATGACTAATAGTAAATTACAAATATATCCATAAACTATAATATCTGAACTGGAAGGCATTGGAAAGCCTGACACCTTTATTGTGATAGAAATGGCACCGTTTGGCAAACTTTATAAAAAACCTGAGAGCAGTGGCACCTTAATTGAATATATGGTTGCATAAAGACATTTAATAATACCAGTCATGTTGAGAGGATGGTGAAGTTATATCTCCTTGGAAAGGGAGGAGGGCGAGTGTGAGTTGGAGCAAAAGATTTCAGTATTTTGCAAGTATCCAGAATGCATCTGGGAGGAACATACATTAAGAAGATAATGGAGATGGGAAATATAGGAAAGCTGTCTGGAATTAGACAGATGAAAGCTGTAAATCCAGAGGTTTCTTTTAGAGTTCTGAAAGTAGCAATTTCCCAAAGAGAAGACATATGGCAGTACCAATTCAGAAATATCCAGCCACTGAGCAGGAGCTAGCTACAAGTTCCAGGCAACTACATCCTATTAATAATTTTGGCTTTAAGCTCAGGCTATTCAACTGAAATAGAAGAGGAGAAAAAACAGGCATATGGGTGGATCAACAATGGCTAAAAACCATCAGTGTCAGGTTGCTGTGGAAAAAATGTCAAATATGACCTTGAGTTTTAATAGATTAAATATTTCCAATATAGACAAGGCATTATTAGAAGCACTGCCTGGAAACTACATCCTGTATACCACGTACAGCTTTGGCCACTGTTCAAGAAAGAGAAATTAATCTGAAGCAAGAAAACCCAACTGAATGAACAAGTTGTGGAAGTGGGTTCAACACAAGATGAAACTGAAAGAGGTTGGCTTCTTTGGCCCATCAAACAACAGCTGGAAGCTTTTTCGTTTTTCTTGTTTTAAACATGAGTGAGATAATAATGCAGAAGAGCTATTTAATGAGTATTCAGTCCTATCATATGTTATACAAACTGTGTGATCAAAAACTACCTATGAAAATTAAGGCTGAAAATGAGATTTCTAATCAAAGTTGAAAATATTCAGTGGGAGTAAGAAGTGAAAAAAAACCTAAGCCATTTTCAAGACAGAGTTTATAAACAAGAAAGCTTCCAACGGCCATATGTCAGAAGCTGGTGATAAGATTCAACAACCCAGCAGTATGTAAATAATGGGCTTAATACAGACAGCCAAACCAAAGCAAGATGATGAAAAAGCAGCTCTCGTTGACTACAAATGTGAATTCCAATAGTCAGTGAAATTAAATGGGAAAACACCAACATTTTTTATGCTACTTTCAGTCACTTTATTCTTCAGTTACTTAATAATTTCTAAAAGCCTTTAAAATTTTGTTTGGTTTCAAAACATTCTTTCAAAATGAAAAGCTGAAACATTTATTGAAGCACTGAAATAGCATGATTCATCTTTTCTAAGGTGTCTACTTTTTTCAAAGAGTATTTCAGCCAAATCTATTTGAGTATTCAACACAAATTCATAAATTGTTTCCAATTTAATCACCACAACAAAAGAAGCTAAAAATAATTTACACAAATCCAGTCTTCAAGGACAATAAGTAAGAATATAGTTGTGGTCAGAAGTTTGGACTATTTTTTGAGGATTTAAATATCCCAAAAGGTGCCTCATTTTAATTCTCACATTGAATTTTTATTTTTATCTTGACAAGGATAGTGAATTGAAGAGTAACTTAATCAACATTAAACAGGGGATTTTAATATTAAACAAAAAACTGTCTGTGATAGACAAAAGAATTAGTTCTTAATGGAGTTTCATGTCTCATTGCCAGCTGTTGAGGGATTTGATTCATCTGGCTGCAGAATAACCATCTACTTTATAAATTCATATGCAACCTCCACTCATATCATGTGCAAAAATGCCTTTTCTGGTTCATCTACCGATAAAACATAATTCATCCAAAACTGAAGCTATACATAACCAAACACTAATAACTCTTTTTCTATGCCCACAGAAGTAGCTGAAGGATTATGAGTACATGTGTGTGATGAGATGTGGACTCTCAAGACTTCAGTATAGTATGGAATTCAATAAAGCTCTTGAAAATACCACACAGAGAAAACAGGGCTATATTTAGAGATGTTTACTACCTTTCTTCCTCCTTTTGAATACAGTGATTACATGAGAACTCTGTGAAGAAGAGCACTTGATAAAAGCATTTCAGTTTATTTGGTAACAGGGGCTGAATGTACTGTAATATATTCCTCCCAATCAAATTGTATCACAAAATCCCTTTTTAAAATAGACTTTAATTATTTCAAGTAGACTTGGTGTTTCCCAAGTACAAAGTTAGATGCTGTACAACTATATCAAGTACTTGATAAATGCCAGTGAAACCAAATTAAACACAGACATAGATTTCATTTAATAGCTACAGCCGAATGACCTCTTCAATGCAAAGTGTATTTAAAACAAATGTGGGTTTGTTTTGGATTTTTTTTTTCATCTCCCCAGTTAATTATATTTCAAAATATACCTTCTGCAAATTTATTCCAGAACTAAAATTTGAGTTTTGGAACAAACTCTACTGAAAAAAAAGTTAAATGAAAAATGCAAAGATTTTTCTAGTAATTGTAGTTCTTTTTCATTCAGTTTCACTGAGATAAGAACAGTCAGTAATACACAAAATTCTACATCTCTGAAGAGTGGAGGGCCCAAAAATAAACAAGTGAAAAGGCTTTTCAATCACTATTATTGTGGATTATTCCTTTTGATATCCAAAGTAAAGTTGATGGATTAAAAAATTGTCTGTTTTTGAAAGAAAGACATCTATGTATTCCTAACAAATATAATGACCTGATTTTATATTTATTTATTTGTCTACATTCTTTTCTCAGAGTAACACAGAGGCCAGTTTCTGCTGAATTATCCATAAGTACCTAATGCTAAACCAAAACAGGAAAAATATGATTTAGTTTCTGTAATGGTTACTTTAGAGTACATTCATGAAACAGAGCTTTACATTCAACTCCATTCAGATTTATATTTTAGGATAAATTTTAGAAAATATTTACACTGGAAATGCATCATCTAGTCTGGACAAGAACTCAAAAAATGCAGTAACTGTAACATGCAGATGTTCTGTTTTAATAACATCTGTAATAATGTGATAATTCCAGAAGACTGAAATAGTGTTTTTCACTTAAAAAAACCCCAAACCAAAACAAAAAACCAAACAACAAACAAATAAACCCCAAACAAACAACTTCCTGGCTCCCTCCAAACAAACAAAAACCCCCCATAAAATAAAAAAAAAAAAAACCAAAAAGTGTCTTGCCAGCAATACTAGAAAAATAGCTGAAATTTTTGAATAAAAGCATTTCACCTGATAAAGAAGTGGAGTATAAGTGAAGCAGGAGAAGCAAACTGCAAGAGAGCAGGTTTGGACCAGACAATGAGAAGAAATTCTTTACTGTGAGGGTGGCAAGGCACTAGAACAGGTTGCCCACAGAAGCTGTGGATGCCTCATCCCTGGAGGTGTTCAAGGCCAGGCTGGATGGGGCTTTGAGCCCCATCACTGGTAGAGAAGCAGAGGTCAAGCACAAAGCTTTCATTCTGAGATTTACACATTCGGTATAGTGAAACACAAACTTTTGTGGAGCTCTATATTATGGATAACAGCACAGTAGGAACACCTAGAAATTGCATCCACACAAACCAGAAGGAACATTTCTCATTAGAAAGCATGAGAAAACTCAGCAAGAAAATAAAATATGAAAAGCACTCTCCAATTCTTGATGACTTCAAGCTTCACCACATCTTCATCTAATGTAAGTTACATCATTGGCAACATTATGGGTTATCCACTCCAGTGGATAGAATTTAATGCCATTTGATGCAGGACTTTAGAAGCAATTTTGATGCATTAGGGAAATGCAGTTTTCTTGAAAGGTGTGGAGCTTTCAGGGTTAGTGAAACAAGCTGGAAATTTTTGGTCACTTCCATGTGCTAGCGCAGTTACTTTGGTTAATGACCATGGGTCATGCATTGACTCTAACTGGATGCCAGGCACCCACAAAAGCCACTCACTCACCCCTCTGCAGCCAGACAGAGGAGAGAAAATTTAATGAAGGATTCATGGGAGAGATTGCTCATCAAATAGCACCATGGGCAAAATTGGCTCAACTTAGAGTTACAAAGTGAATTTATTGCTCACAAAATCAGAGCAGGATAATGAGATGTAAAATAAGCCCTAAAAACACTTTCCACCCCTCCTTCCCAGCTCTACCTCCTACCGTAGGGGCACAAGGAGACAGGGAATGGGGGTTATGGTCACCCACTGGTTTGTCCCACCACTCAGGGAGAGGAGTCCTTTCCCTGCTGCACCAGGGGGTCCCTCCCACAGGAGACAGTTCTCTATAAACTTCTCCAGTGTGAGTCCATTTAATGAGCAACAGCTCGTAAACTGCTGCAATGTGGGTCCATCCCATGGGCAACAGTCTCCCTCAAACTGCTGCAGCGTGGGTCACTCTTCCACCAGGTGCAGTCCTGGACAGACTGTTCCATCCTGGGAGCAGGGTCTGTCTCTTCATGGGTCTCCCACAGGATCACAGCCTCTTCCAGGCATCCATCTGCTCTGGCATGGGTTTCCTCCCCGGGCTGGGGTAGTTCTTTGCATCCCTGTGAATCCCCATGGGCTGCAGGGGCACAGCTGCTGTACCATGGTCTCACCACGGCCTGCAGAGGAATCTCAGCTCTCATGCCTGGAGCACCTCCTCTCTCTCCTGCTCCACTGGCCTTGGTTTCTCCATGTTGTTTCCCTCATGTGTTCTCACTCCACTTTCTTTGTCTGGAATTAAAACTGTGCCACAACCTTTGTTTTGCTTTATTCTTAAATCTGTTATCACAGAGGTATTACCACCATTTCTAATTGGCCCAACCTTGACCAGTGGCACGTCCATCTTTGGAGCCACCAGGGACTGGCTCTGCTGGACATGGTGGAAGCTTCTAGCAACTTCTCACAGAAGCCACCACTGTGGCCCCCTGCTACCAAAAATCAGGCCATGCAAACCCAATACACTGTGAATCTTCTCTCTGATTCTTTGAAGACAGCAACTTGAGTCCATGGAAGTTTGTATGTTCTTAATTTGGTTTTGACAACATACTTCGGACTTTGTGTAAACACACACATTTTCCAAATAACTTTTTAAGAGTCTGGGTCTCAGACATCCTAAGCATTATCTTGTTGTCCCTCAACTATATATAGTTTCATTAACTCCTTCATCCAGGTGGCTTGTGAGCCACATTTCTCCACTCTGTTGTTGCTGTGCTATGATTAAGTCTGACTCAGTCCTTTTCCTCAGGGTCAGCATACAACCAACCTCAGCATACAAGTACAGTTTAGTTGTTTCTAGTTTTGCATTAATCAGTATAAAATGCTTTGCTGCATAGTACTTGAGTTTTCAAAGGCCTTAAAGAAAATGAAGCTGCTCTGAAGGTGGCTTTGTTCCTTAGAAATCTCTGTGTGCCCTACTGCAGCTCTGAAGGGTCAGCTAAAGTACTGGGGATAGGACTACTGAATCAGAAGTTCATTCTGATTTGGGACAAATGGTATTTCTTTTTTGTTTGTTTTTTACAGTTAGATATTCTTTTAAGACCTGAGAAAGACTGTTTGTCATTCATTAACAAAAAATATTTGCTTCCTTTTTAGCCCCTTCTCTCCTCCTGATTATTTTTAGACTTTCTAAACCCTATATTTTCTTGCTATTTCAGCAGCAAAGTCAGTTATATTAATGATTTAATATTACTTATTATTTCTTACAATAATTATTGATATTATTCTAACTTGGTCCAAGGTACGGCATTACAAGGAAGGGTGTGATGCAGGTGCCTCCCAACACTCTGGCCTCTAGACATGCAATGTCAGAGTGAGTTTCCACTCCCTATGAAGCAGGTCTTGCCTTTGTCCTTATATATCCAGGGCAGAGAGTTTAAATGGGTAACCAAACCATTCTTAAAAACACATTTTCTATCCTCTTAGCAGAGGGCACATCCTCTCAGACGCTTGAATTAAGCAACTGAAAGATCCAAGTAATTTTTTTGGCCTGAAAAAACTATCTCTGGTTGTTCATATTTATTTTTAATAAACCTGGAAAAGCTGGGCAAGTTCCAGGGTATTGTGGGTGAACCAGAGAGGAAAGCTGACAAAGGTAACTGCAGGCTTGAAGGGCTCTTAAGGTCACATAACTCTCCCTTCAAACCTGAATGGATGACTGACACAGGTTTCAGTTATTCTAGTATGGATATAAAGAAATATTACTTAGAATCGTTTCACTGAAATTACACCTGGACAACTACACTAGATATTACCCAAATAAATTTATGTGCTCAGTTGACAGAAGGAGCTATATTGATGCAGTAGTATTAGATGTATTAGATGTATATGCTACTCAAGTAACCCACAACAGTGTAACTGCTAAAAAAGTTGTCGTACTTCCACCACAATCATATTAATGAATTAACTGTCAGACTTAGTAACAAATTATAGCCTAAGTAGTCTGATACTGCAAGAAATGGGTGTTGCCCTGTGCTGTTCATAAAATGATGTACACAAATATGCCATCATAAATGGATATGCACCTTATTTCTGAGGCAGGGTCTTCAGGTAACCCATTGTTTGGGGCCATCAATGACAGTTCTTCTGAATCCATCTTTATGTTTTCTGCTGAAATGCTGAATACAACTTTTTACTTTTTATTCATTTAAGATAGATGACCTCAGAGAAGGTTAGCATCTCACTAGTAGCTCAAAGACTGGAAAACACAAGTTACATCATCCATCCTCATTGTAAGTTCACCCTACAGAGCCTATCAAAAGCATGTTTTTGACGTCTGTTACAGAATTCAGCTGTAACATCTGACACCAGTCAGTGCTTCAGAGACAAAGGGATAGTAAGATCATAAGACTGAAAGCTAAAGAGAGGATGAAAACTCAAAATTATGTGAAAGTTATTTTCTTCAGATGATTGAAGTAAGAGCACTGAGTAAACAGACAAAGGAAGGTTCTATTTCTATCAAGAATTATGAGACTTAGTAATGATATGAAGTCATGTGTCTATTGCCTGAATTACAAAAGATTGTCATGACCCACCGTCCAGCTTTATTGTCTTTGAAACTGTGAAATGAATGGAAATTCAGTCACTTCCAGTCCTGGGAGAAAAAAAATTACAACACTCACTGAGATTTGCAGGCCCTTGCTTATAACCCCTTAGTAAGACACAGCAATCTGAAAGAGAAAAGCTCTTTCAGCTGGTGTTGCCTTTACCACCCAAACACCATTTAAAAACACGTCAGATTATCAGATCACCTCTCAAACCTTTTGTACCCTTTTGTACATTTAGGATCACTCTAAAATATTCAGCACTGAGTTGTAGTTAAAATTAGTTTAACAACTGGAATATCACACTTAGAACTCTGTAGTAAAGGAGAAGGTGGTGGTTTCTTTTTCATAGCAAGGCTTTTATCCAGCCCCAGACTGCTTCTGCACCTTATCAGAATATCATTACTCAATACTCTGAAGCTCATTATTTCAAACTATCAATGAACTCATCAATCACCAAATATAAGATAGGCATTATTCATATTCACAAGAATTTATGGTTGGAGGGATTCCTTGTTTCCTACAAACAGCCAAGTGCTCAAACACTAATCAGTTAGGCAGAAATAAAATATCTGGCACATCGCAATGTTTTTATTGCACTGATTAAGTTCAAACAGTTTTATAACTGGCTGAATGGCAGAACCTCCATTTGCAAAAAGTACTGTAATTACTTAATAACTCTCAAGAGCCACATCTTTATCTGTATTTATATTTAAAGACTCCACACACATGAACTCTAGTCCAGGTTTCCAATTTTCCACCTCAGAACTTTTAAAATAATAATTATAAATGAAGCTCAAGTAAAGAAACACTAGAAACTTTTTGCCTCCCCCCTGACCTTGGCTGGCAGTTATCACAATATCCTGATCATGAAACCAGAAAACAATATCCACTCTAAGTTCAGCCAGGCTCCAAGGTAACATCTGTAAATTGTTTAAGATTATCCTTATCATATCTAGCCCTATCTAGCCCAAATGCCAAAATGTTTGTGGGGTTTTTTTTGACTCAAGTCTTCTAGCAGTTACATACTGATAGTAGCACACATGGGCATTGAGCACCTCAAAATCCTAAATACAGAAGATGTATGGACCTCTAGAGGTCAGAGAATAAACATTGGGATAACAAACCAGTGCTTTTACTCTTTACAGATAAACTCTTGGGGAAAGAAATATAAAAGGCGCATAAAGCAGTGCAAGCAGACAGCAAAAATGGATTCAAATGCTATTCATACTTCAACAATTTGCATAAACACTAAAACAGAACATCTATTCCAATATGTGTTCTCCAGTATAAATACACACTCCTCTGCTCCAATTATACCTAAACAACCATGCTAAATAAACACTAAACTACTCAGAACCAAAAAAGCAGTGTAACCATCCTGCTGAAATCACTATCAACTTGAGATGGTGATGATCAACTTGAAAGAAGTGAAGATTCTGCTTTCTGTTATTGTTGATCAACTATCAGAACAATACAGTGATTGAACATCTCTTACTAAAATTTCCTATTGCTTTTCTAAGTTCACTCCAGCAGTAGGAAATACAAGGCAAAAATCAATACATATTTAACACAGTAGAAATTTTGAGTAGCTCTCAACTCTGCTTTGTCATGGTGCTGATTGGCCTGTTGATGCCATAACATAGTAAGGAAGTTTTCTGCCATTCCTGCCAAGGAATGAAAGTTGGGAAGCTCTCTTAGTTTTAGATTAATATAGATGTAGCTTCAAGTAAAAGTTGCAGTATAATCCTACTCAAGGCTATCTCTTGTTGAATAAACAGTAGAAATATGACTAAACACCCTTCTAGACAAACAGCCTTCTATCGCTTGGCTCCAAGTTCAACAAGAAAGACCAGCCATCTAAGTCTGTTGTCCAACACATGCAGTACTGGAAAACCAAGATTCAAACTTAGTCTATTATAGTGCACCTTCTTGGAAGTATTTTTTGCAAAAGACAAAAATTTAATAATTCCCTCAGATAAAGACATACTAGTATAATAGTGTTAGTATGAACTCTGTGGCAAGTATACAGTGGCACATTAAATAAGTCTAGTTTGACTTTGTCAATATGAGAACAAATTTCAGTCCAGATTAATATAAATTAACCTAAACTAATTTCAGGTACCATGGTGCCCAAGTTAGGGGGCATAGTTGTCCTGCATGTTCCACTACAATTGTTAGAGTCAAAGAGAAACCTCCCAAAGAAATTCAGGTCTGCTAAGACCTAAGCTGTCTGCTGGAGCTTCCTATTTGTCTTGGTAAATTATGTACAGAGTATTGGCAGATGGTCCATAATCCTAAATTAGCCCTCTGAATTATGTAAAATTAGTTGAGATCTAGCTGAATATCATTGCCATATAACATCTCAGGAACAGTCTGGCTGATTATCTATTAACATACATGGACAATTGTCTATGGACAATGATATATGTGAACAATTTTAATTCTTCTTACTTTGTGCTGAAAACTCACAAAGTAAATTTTGTGATAGAAAATGTGAATGTTGATGGACTTCATTCAAAGTCTCAGCCCAATTATTTTAGAAAAGACATTCTACAGCAACTGAGATAGTGAAAATGTTTCAGCTGAAAGTGATACTGTATATTCTCCTTCTTGCTCATTTGCAACAGTTTGAAAAGGTTGCCTGCTCTGTCTAGCTAATTTTCAAGCCAATTTGATGCTGGCAGCCTGAAGTTCCATTTTCCCCCACACTTCAAATGTTTTACAACTCAGTATTCTCTCCTGTTGAAGAAAGTACCAGAGAAGACAGATGAGAAAAATTACGTATTGTTTGCACTTCAGTCTGATTATTTGTGCAGAACATACAAATCTGAAGAACCACGTAAGTATGCTTCTCAGTTCTTCCCTCTCTGCTAATTTGGTACTAAATCACTTGTCTGTTCCTTGTCTGCTCCCTGACACCACCAATTTAGATTGTGATTTCCTTAAAATAATCATTACCAGGGTAATACTGCTAAATGACTGTGCAGCTGCTGAAACACAGCAACCAGAATGCAAGAAAGTCTGCTTTAGTTCCACCTCTTTGTACATGCTTATATAAAGAGTAATGAATATGTACAAAAACCTGCAATACAATAGAATCTGAATACTTTACTTACTGTTTTATAATCCTAATGGAACTAATTCTAGCAGGATGAAAAGAAATCATTTCTTTCTAACACGGCATTATGCATTTTATCCTCCAAGCACTATAACCCTACTTGCATTTTTTTGCAGATATGTATTGACTTGAAAATATTCTATATTTTATTCTATATTTTTTCCAAAAGGCACTTCTGAGCAGTTCAACACATTGCCATTCAAGCAGCAGTTGCCATTGACATTCTGTAGTCCACATAAATCAAAACTGGACCTAGGCTTTTCACAGACCCTGCAAAGGACAGTGGTCCCTCTTTTCCTCTCCCTTCTTAGCATTTTGGTTTTTTCTTCAAATGAGTTAAAATGTTTTTAAAAAATGTAATTAGTTGGTACAGGAGGTTTATAAAGTATGATTTTTCAAATTTGTTTCTGACATCTTCAGGATGTTAATTTTTTAATGTGTATGTATTTATTACATAAATAGACTAAGTAAAGCTTCAACACAGGGTACTTCTTGGTATTATAACAACTAGTAAAATAGATAGCTTTATGTATAGCAAAACTACTTAAAAGCTGGTAAAGCTAGAGCATATTACCAAATGCATGAATCTATGAATTCATGATAGAAAGTGGATTATTCACAGTGCCAATCAAAATTAATCTTATTTACAATGAGATCTGGTTTCACCAACAGCATAAAGAGTGATTTTGGACAGAACACCTCAAGGATAAGTTCCAATCTTTAAGCCATACATCTCATATTTAATTTGCTGAAGCACCAAAATAGCGAGACCACTATTTAATTAGATGTTGTACTTCCTGCTCTCTTCAATCTTTGCTTGTCAAACTATGAGTACTCCTTTGAGATTTTAACTGGTCTGATAGTACTTCTTTCTGTACATAAAAAATAAAATCCTTCACCAAGCACAAATGTTTAAAGCTAATACAGTGGCTTATCTCTGCAGTAAAAGATGAACTAAAAGATGCCCATCAATACATGTAAGGAAAAGAAAAACCTGGAAGTGCTGTGAAATTCATCTCTTCAATGGGAGAAAATGAGAATATAGGAAGCAAAGAAAAACAAATATGGCACCAATAACACTTTTATATGGCCCATCAAATAACAGTGAAAACATGCTCTATTTAAAACATGGAATGCTAAATTATCATTCAACAAGTTGATTACTATGAGTAAACAAAGAAGTAAATTTTCCTCAGGCTTCATAAATTAGTATGAGTTCTTTCACATGTCCCTATCTAACCAAAATGTTCCCTTAAAATGAATTTTTCCAGAATGGGTTAGTATTTCATGCACAAACCTTGCCTTGTCACTCATTTGAAAGAATATTTCCTGGGCATATGACTGTCAGATTTGATTGTGTAAAGAATGGAGAAAAATCAAAATATGCACTTTGTAGTATTTATCAGATATTCCATCTGAGCAATATGGTACCTAAACGTCAGTTCATATCAGATGTTTCCTAACACAGGGCAAAATATAATCTGCTAGAATGGATACATCAGCTTCAAGTCTCTGTATAAAAAAGGCAGAGAAGTAAACACTGTGGCATAACAAATGCTACTACAGTGGATTTTGCTATCCTATATAGGAATATATTAGTAGATAAGAGTAGAATTAGCAAGAATACAAAATAAGAACCCAAGTCCTATTTTCTTCTCATCCTAATACCTAAAAATCATTAGGGAGGTGATGGAATCCTTAGAGATATTGCCCAAGTTCCAAAATGTGTGTAAAACCATGATGTAAAATTTAAAATATATTTGGTTTCTCGTAATACAAATAAAGGTTTTTGCAGAGAAAACTTCAGATGTATCAACCTATGTCCTCTATTAAGAGACAGGGGTTACTTGACAAATCTCGGGCATGAAATTTGTCTGAGAATCCCCATTATTTTATGAACCTACTATCCTATTTTAGTGTCTACTCACTCATTTATGTCTATTGCAGTTTCCTAACTTTCCCTCTGCTGTAAGCAAGCAATACAATCAACCACTTAGTTTGGTTCCATCCTGAAGGAATTTTTAATACATAATAGAAGAACTCAGTGTCAGATAAAGAGCAGTCTTACACAGAGACATTCTAAAACTTCTGAATGTCTGTAAATGAACAGGAAACCTTATATTACACAAAAGTGAATAAAGAAAAAACACCCCAAAAAACTTTGCACTTGTACAAGTTTTGTACAAGCAAAGAGGTAGTAGAATATGTATTATTCTGGTAACTTCAAACACAACTTTGACCACCTCTAAACATTATTTCATTTAATAAAGGTTTCGTGAGACCAAAGTCTGAAGCAATAGCAGTAGCTATTTATCAATAATGCTAAAAGCACATTGGTAACTATGGCAAAATCATAGGGGTTATCATGAACACACAATTGAAAAAAGAGAACTGAAAGGGCTGTGATATTTTATGGTGTAATTGGAAAAGTAATGATCCTGTTTGACCCCCTAGGAGCTTGGGATTCCTCTTGTTGCTTTATCTGAAGAGATTTATCTTTCTGAATTTGGATGCCCTTTGTAGTTGGCTACAGTTCTACTGCTTCTGTGTCAGTCTTTGTATTGGTACTCAATTGTTGGCCTTCATCTCATCAGTGATGAGCAGTCAAGCTGACAAATTTATAGGTGCCATTTTTGTGCGGTGACTTCTTCTGTTACAGCTTTTTACCTCTCACCTTCAAGTGCTTCTGTGCACACTAGAAATCAGCTTATTGGAGACAATTTAACAGGTTGAAGTGACCTGGGACATTCTGTCTCTTTCCATTTGAGGAACATAGTCTTTCTTATAAGGATTATGTGGGGCAAGTCTGGGTACAAGATGTACTAGAACATGGAAGGTCCATCCCTGCTATTTTACTGTATCCAAATATTAACAGCACTGATATATCTAACATAACTTCAGGAAAATATGTCTGAGTAGTAATTTTTAATGATGCTATGGGGAGGAGCTGATTATATTAAGAAAAAGCAATCCTAAAGAAAAATGTACAGAATACAGAAAGCAAGAAGAATGCCTACTAAAACAAATAAGCTACCTAAAACATAATGGGTGAGCAGTTCAAATAATAATGTTCAAGCTTGCTATAATGCTTTTTGATTCATCTTCTTCAAAGGTGGAGTAAGGAAGTTAAAACATTAATTACATTTCAGTGACAATATTGACTATTTTGGAGAAACTAGGAGATCAGAAACTAAGTAGCAGTGGTAAATGGCATGAAAAATAGGAAAATTTGGAAACCAGAAACAAACTAAAAAACTTAGTGTACATTAAAAAAAATGAGAATAACAACTGCGTTCATCTTTTCTGTAGAAAATTAAATCAATTTCTTGAAGATATAAAACTATTTAAGCTAGCAGGACTTTTTAGATCTACAGCTAAATGAAGCAAAACCACTTGAGCTTCAATCCCTGCAGATTATCCTCATTTTGCTTGCAGATATAATCATTGTAGAAGGGATGGACAGGATTGGTAACCTATGGTTTAGATTTATCCATTTCTATTTTTCTGAAATTTTTAAAGTTTTCTAGTTGCAAAGCTGATTTTTAACAAGAAGTAGGATGCCAGGGATTACACTGAGTAATTGTATGTGCAGCTAGGAAAAGAAGTGATTGCAGATGTAGAGAATTAGAAGTGGCCTCAAATTTGCCGGGGCTGATTTCTTCCTGATCCCTATCTTTCATGTCAGTACACAGAGATAACAAGTTTGAGAAGCAAAAAAGTGACTCCACAGATGTTATATGTTATTTTATGATAAATGCAAGGTCCCATAATATGTAGTATTTTGTGGATGATTAGCTTGATAGTGACAGTAAATATCTTTGCTTTGGATTTTCTCAAACATGGAATTTTTCTCAGGAGACCTTACATTCTTCTCTCCCAAAATGGTTATAAACCACAGAAGCAGATTTCGATACCACCTAGAAGTAAACACATGTGGCATACAAAGACAATCCTGACAGCACACTTGGTTTTAAAGGAAGCATTTTCTTGAGGCCTGGATCACAAGAAACAAAGCATTCAAAAATAATTTTTTGGATTTTTCTGGCATCTAAGATCTTATTCAGTTTCTTTGTATATGAAAGATGATTATCTTTCTTTAGACCCAAGTCTAGAGCTCCTAAAGACATAAGGATGATACCAATTTACTACAATGACAGCTACTTCTAGTTCTTGCTTCCTTCAAGGTACCTTTTATTCACCTTTTTACTCCAACAGCAAAGCAGTTAAATTGGCAACCTCTGAAGGAAGAAAGTTTTTTTCAGCACTACCTTAATCTTCTCTGAGAGCTATGTTTATCTTTTTCAGTCTCTGAAAGAAGGCAAATCTTTGCCATAATTACTTGCTAATTCCTCATTGGCAACTAAAACAGTAGCATCCATAACATGCTGAATTAGCCACTCTAAATTAAAAGCTGTGAGAGAAAGTAGAAGGGTTTTTCTTCCATACCTGATTTCCTCAGATATCTGTCCACTTTGCAAAAAGGTTGTGAGAGTTGGAGGGAACAAAATAAAATGCAGAGGAAATAAAAAGATAGGAAGATCGTATGTGTATAGTAATTTTATGCTGATTTCAAAATAAACACAGATGTTGTAAAATCTTAAACATCGTGCTTGTTGACTGCTGACACAGTACATTAATTTTTGTGAGAAAATAAACAACCCAAAGGCTTGGGAACAAACCTCCAGAAAATCACGTTTATATGAACTGAGTGGCCATAATCAGGTTTGAGAAATTAATTCAGAAGAAATTCAAAAAGCTGTACAAACCCCATATTTTCTGGTGAAGTTCATCAAGGAAGCAACATCAAAATCCAGCTTTAAATGTCTGAAGAGAAACCACTGGTTTTGTAACCTGCAGGTAAAATGCTACAAGACATGGCCCTCTGAAGTACCTTTTGGCAGCCTCAGTAGGTCCATCCATTAAATGAGTGAGAAACCTCAATGGAACCTTACAGACCAAGAATTACTTAGGAGGCATGCTAAAATCCAATATCTTCCTGGATGCAGAAACATGCACAATGCAACTCCTATTTTGTAAATAAACTAAGTAAGTAAAGCACTGAACAGAGATTTCACCACAAATGTTTTTCAGACACTGCTCAGGTCTGTGTCTTTGCCCTCTTCCTTCCTATGTTTAAAGACACAAATCTCTGCAGGATTCCCCTTCCCTTCTCAGTTTTGAAAAAGATCTGTTCTAGGCTGGTTCCACTAACGGCATATGCATGACTGACAGATGAAGAGCAGAGCCACCCCTCAGCCATCGTGGAGAGGCACAGCCTAGCCCGGGAGCTTCTCCAGAATCCCTGCCTATGGACTCCTCTGCAACTCACATCACCCAAAGACTGTCAGGAAAGCGGTCACTGCCGCCTTGGGAAGATGTGAGGACAAGTCTCTGTCCCCCTCTGCTTTCTAGGAACCACAAGCAGTGTTGGATCTCCTCTGGTGAAGCTGAAGGCTTCTTTTTCCCCAACCTTTCTTGAGCCATTGGCAACATCTATTCAAGAAATAACATGAGCTCTCCTCCACAAGTGAGCCTACATTACTCTCCGTGTTTCTTCAACTGCACTCCTGCCTTGAAAAACTAACATCCACCACACAAGCTGGTCTCCAAACAACACAGTGCAGGCTTTGTCACTATGCAGAATGTAATGTTTTAGATTTAGGATAGCTAGTATTCACTGGAGTTTTTTATGGAAACTGTACGAGTGAACAAGAATTAGATACACTTGAAAAAAAGAATCAGCCAAAAAAAATTTTATGATAAACAATATCAGATATTTTTCTCCTTGGCAACACCTACTGCAAATAGTTTTATTAAAAATGTCAAATTTCATACAAGTTTCCAAATTAGTATATAAGTAGGAAGTATTCTTCAACAGTCCTGCCACATTCCTAATCTTGTTAGTTTTCTTTGTAAAGCACAAATCAAAACAGAGGAAATTTCTGTTTATGCCTAAACTAGCCAACAGTTTGCAGAAATAACTTCAGTAAGGTTGAAAGAATCCAGAAGGAAATTTTAAAAATGTGGGCCTACAAGAGAGAAGGCACACTACCACAAAATAGGAGGAAATAGTAATAAAAGTTCATGAATATCATAAAGCAGGAAAATTATCAATTAAAAAAAGCAACCCACAACCTTCCCTCCCCAAAAAGTGTGATGTGATGAATTTTCAAATTGACTGTCAGAATATGCAAAGCAAAAGTATAAAAATAATTTTTGTAGTGCTTCAGCTCATAAATATATGGAAATGCCAACAAAAGGATGTCCATAGCAAGCAGATCTTTTCAGATGCACAGAAACATCTTCAGTGTTGTGACTAAGGGTGATCAGAATTGCCCATAAGAACTCCCATTTTAAAATCCAAGCCTAGTTCAAATTACATTAAAAGATAAAAGTAGTGATTATTACAGTGTTTGGAGACTTTTAGGGAGGTGTTCCAGCCCACATAATTGGAAGTAATTTAAAAGCCAAAACAGTAATTTAGATCTAGCTATGATCCCTAGAGGTGACTTATGTTCAAAGAACAAAAATAAAATGGTACATACTAGAAAGAAGCAATAAGATTTTTAGGAGTATTAACTTCAGTTGAGTTTGTTTTGGTGTTCCCTACCAACATGTAAATATTTTGTGCCAATGATTGGCTGAGAAGCACCTAGACCAGCCTTTATGCACGTGAGTGAAATATGAGTGGCAGAAAGGTTTGTTTGTTGCCACCTTTAATTTGGATGTGCAGCATCTTGCCTCTTCCATCTGGTCATCACACAGCATAGATCAGTACACACGCTTTCCCAGAATGCTTTCAACAGAGCCAAGCAGTTAACAATTACTTGCAAAAATGCAAACTAATTTGAAAAAATGAGTGTAAGAAAATAAATTATTCATGGTATCCACAGGTATGAAAAAGGCTAATTAAGCCTAATTAAGCATATGGGTTTTAAGATGTAAGTTCTACTTGTTCTACTCTATTTCTTGTCCTCTTGAACTTTAGATTAATTATGGGGGTTCTTTTAAATCTACTTGCAGATCCACCTGCAGAAGAAACATGGATACCTAATGATCTGCTCCTCTTGCCCTTCCTTGCATTTACTCTGCTAAACAGAGTAAATAGTTTGTAAATTGTTTTTGACACATCGTCTGCCACAGAAATACATAAAATTATGCTTTAGCTCTGCACAGATCCGGCAGCAAGCAAATAAATAGAAAGAATTTATTAAAATGTGGTTTCACTACATTGATATCAATGTCTTTTTATTTATATGATCATGGCTCAGGAATATCACTATTGTGCTGCTCCCTTACAGGTATAAATTTCAAACTGCTGAATGTCCGAGGCAAAGAGGGGAAACAAGAATACTCTGAAATCCTTAATATGCCTATTAAGGCTCACCACAGTGAAAACACATGAACTGCCTTTCATCCCAGGAGGACCAAAACCATTGCCACACAGTTGATTAGGTGATTAAAAGAAATTACTTATGGGCATTACCTTGCTACACATGTACTGTGCTATGCCAGCATCAATAGGACATACATAAATATTAAGTGAGCAAAACAGATCTCAACACTACAACTAGGCTATAAGAAAGGTGCACAGAAAAGTAGTAGAACCTTCCCCCTGAATATTTCTGTGGTCTGGATAGATGAATTCATTGCTGCCATGCTCCAGTGTTGGACATGCCTGTGTGTTGAGTGGGATCTTAGACTGGATGTCCTCCAGAAGTTTCTTCCAGCAAACATTTGTGTGACGCAACATTTTCAGACCCATTTTACCAAAACTTTTTTTTTGTGAGTTTGGGTTGGTTTTTTGTCCTTGAAATTAAGGGTTGTTTCCTTCAATGTTTTACATCTTTTTTTATTATCAGTGAGGCTTTGATGCAAAGAGGTAACTTGTGACTTTTAAGTCAAAACTTTGAACTGATGGGACGATTATATATTTTTCATATAAAATGTCTTTGAATATATTATCCAAAGAACTTATCTACTGCATCTGAGCCACAAGCGTGATGAACTATGTCCAGACTATTTTAAAAAAAGCTTTAAATGTGAAGACAAGCATTTAAATTGATTGCAACAGAAACACAGGAGCCAGTGTAATGATTCATGGACATGGGGTGAGAATGCCAAACAGACTGGCTGGACAGATCATTGTATCATCCTTACTTTACATGGATATTGTAAGGGCAAAACTGCATCTGTCAAACCAGGAGAAAGTGATTTTGCAATAATCACAAAGCAAGACAGTGATGGTGCAAATAAGTGATTTATGTCTGAGGATGAAAGGAAGAGAGAGTTCTCTTGCAAAGCACATATAGAGATCACCTGTAAGTCTTGTCATGGTCTGGCAATGCGTTGCCATGGCAAAGACTGAGTCAAAGGTGCCACTCGGGCCATTAGCCAACATGCTGGTTTATACCGATAACGCTCTCCATATACATCAGGACAGAAGACATTCAGACAACATCTGAATAGAAAAAAAATTAATTCAACTCACATTTCAATTAGAGACAGCCCAGTGAGAAGAAATGACAACAAATAAGTCCTAGATAGGAGAAAGTAGGTCCAGAGCAGGTCTGTCAGTCATCGGCACAAAGATGATGACATAGTCTATGTTCAAGAAAACCAGACACATTGTTGACTGATGAAAAAAAATAGCACGAGCATTCTTACAGTAATTTCCCTTCTACAAAGGCTGTTTTTATATTATCATGTTGTGTTTTCTGTCTTTTGGTAACCATGATATTCAAGAACCCCCGAGAAACACAACATACAAAGCAACTGCATGGGAATATGCTAAGAACTATAATTGAAACTAACTTGCCAGTGAGACTGCAATGCTATCCTAGATTACAAGCCTGCACATAACAGGTTGGGTTTTGATCATATTTACTCCTGTATAATCAAGAGTGATGGTACTCAAAAGAAAGTCTTCACACCTCTACTACCACATGTCAGGATGTATATTCTGGAAAGTGCAGTACTCCAAAGTGGGAGCAGTCTAGCTTGTTTCTAAACTTGCAGCTATAGGTATTACTTGCATGTGCATGAAAATCATCTTTTGTATAAGAATAGTTACTAGCATCACAAAGGAGTCTTGTACATGTGTGTAAATCATCTCATCATCAGAAGCTCATCTAAGTTCACACAGGAAAGCAAATATCAAGGTATATATTTGGTCACAAGACACTGAAAATGTGTACATAAAAGCCTTTAACATTCTCCTGTTTTGTAAAGTCATTTTTCCCCTCTACAGAAGACAATTTATCATGCTCAACATTGTCTAGAGATACTCAAGGAAACAATGACAAGTACAAAGTAAAAACTATTTATTGCCAACCTAAAATTTAAATCACCACTGTCTTCAAATAATTGCAAGAATAGCTGGGAACATATAATATTTCCTTTTGTAAGATAAATGGATACATTTCACTAGGAAAAAGATTAATGTTCATTTGAAATAGAATAATAGCTATAAACAGAAATTAAAGTGGCCCATTAAGAGACAAGACTCTAAACACAATATTCTTAATCTAATTTCAGAGAATGAATAATTGCTGGACCTTTGCATTCCTCTTAATGAATCTATTTACACATAATTAAAACTATTCATCCTACTTCAAGTCTGATATACCTTGGATGGCATATTAGCAACCTAAATTCTTCAGTTTGTAATTTATTTTTAAGAAAACCATTGTGCAGGCAAAGGGTAATATTTCTTTCAGTTTTACTGAACACCAGATCTTTTACTTCCAAATTATCTCATGCTAAATATAAACTTCAGGTCATGGATATTATCTTTTAACTAGAAATGAATAAAAGACATTGTTATTTTGGCTACATACCTTCTTGGTTACTAACAAAAAGATGGCAATATCTGTGATTGGCACTTGTTAAAAGTGGCATATTGTCTGCAGTTTCTATTTACTTTATCACTGCATCTCCTCTTCTCAAAGAACAGCATTTCTCTCACAGTATTGACACGTTCACTATAATTAAACTCACATTTTGTTCAGTTTCTTTGATGGTGTCAGAAATAGGATTAGCTGATATTAATGAAGCCCCCTTTCCCTACAGGCAGACCAGCTGCAATTTATTCTTGTATGCCTTAATTTTTTTGTGAAACCAAGGAGATGCTGTGCATTAATCCCTTTTTCCAAGTGTCCACTCGTGCTCCTGTGTGTTACCAATATCCTTGGGAGCACTGACCTGTAGCTGACTCAAAAGAGCAATCTTTTAGGAGGGGATAAGAGGTATCAAAATGAAAAAAAAATACTTCAACTTTATGGATTGTGTCTACAATGCTGGAGCTCTGCATATGGCCTGAAGAGTACTCAGTGGGATACAGTCTGTGCTAAAGAACAGAATAGACCTGGGTTAATTCTCTGGATATGGAGCCAGTCAGCAGAGAATAAGGAGGGGAATGCCTTGGGATGTCCCTGATTCACGCTTGGGACACCGCTAACAACTAACCCCAGCACAGTTAATCCCACGCTCAGTAACCAAGGACACGGACTCAAGCACTGACGTGGGTGCCCAGCTCTCGATAGTTTACATTAGCATTTACTAATGCAAATGCAATCTGAAATTGCAGTGTTGAGTGTCTGCTTCCTTTTAAATATCAGTCATAGAATCACAGAATGGTTTGAGGTGGAAGGGACTGTCAAGACTGCCTTGTTCCAATCCCTCTGCCATGGGCAGGAATGCCTTCCACTTGACCAGGTTGCTCAGAGCCCCATCCAATCTGGCCTTGAACTTCTCTGGGGATGAGGCATCCACAGCTTCTCTGGGCAACTTATTCCAGTGCCTTACCACCCTCACAGTAAAGAATTTCTTCCTCATATCTAATTTAAATCTAACATCTTTTAGTTTAGAAGTCTTACCCCTGTATTACTCTTAGCCTCTGTAACAATGGAAGAAAAGCATATTGTTAACAAGTACTGGCTATGGATAAGCATGGCATCACAAGCCCACTGGGTATTAATAATAAGAAACAGCAGAAAAGCATACTTTAACACCATTTAATTGCACTAAATGTTATTCATTTAATGGGAGATTACTGTACATTAAAACTCATCTAGTTAAGCAGCTATGCCATTACAGATCTTATCATCCTCCTCTTTTATGGTAAGAAAATGATTTTTAAACATCTAAAAAAGCAACCTGGATATGAAATGCATCTCATCTCTCAAAACACTACCTAAAGTTCAGAGTTCTTGGAAAGTTATCATGAGAAGATGAAAAGTTCAGCATGAATACCAGCAACAGGGCTACCAGAGCAGATGGAACCACTTCAGAAAAGATCAATTTCATCTAAAAAAAAAAAAAATCAAGAAAAGAACTCCTGCAATTTTTGAAAGAAAAATTTGATTGAAAAATAAAATATTGATGTAATGCTAAACTAAGAATTCTAGTTCCAGTATACTCAATGTCAGGAAAAGAATTGTTAGGGTATAAAATCCGAGGTCTCTAGTCTGAGTTTGTTCTAAATAACTCTGGATTTTACAAATAAACAACCTCTATCAGGAATAAACAGCTTGGCTAATTGTTTCACAGCAACCTAGGATGGAGTTCATTCACTGAACATTTTCTTTACCTGTTCTTAATGTCAAACAGAAAACATAGATACTGTAAAGCATTTCACTCTTGAGATTATCCAGATTTTGAAAATTAAAAAGTATAACTTTATCAATGCAATTAAGGCACTCACTATTTCAAATCAGGAAAAAAATAACTTTAGATTAATACATAACTATAATTAAATTTTTTCATCATTAAGAGAAGAAAGTTCAATATTTCAATTTCAAGAAAGCACAGAAAAGAAATTGAGAAAGTGCTGACAAAATTTTGGAAGAGCTTCTTTACAGAAAACTCTGTGAGTCTTTACAGGACAATTGTATTTCTTCTGTAACTTATCTGCATGATTCTGCTACTTGTCATGTAAAATTAGGTTCAATATAATAGAATTAAAAAGAAAAATTCTAAAAAGGAGTGCAGACACACAGCATAAATTGAGACAGAATGTAATTACAACTCTTTCTCCTAGAGACTGATGGACTCCAGACATCAAAATGTAGTTGGTAAACTAATTTCCTTGAAAAATTTAGCTTGAAAAACAAGAAGTGATGCAGATTCATGGTATGTTTACTTCTTTATTGCACATTTATTTATTTTGTTTATTAACTGGGAGGTATTTGAAATTGTAGAACTGCCATTCAAAATACCCAAATTTGTGAAAATGTTGTAAAATATGTTGCAGCACAAAGCAATATGTTCATTGCTTTAATGCAGCAACTGATGATTTAAACTCAGTTAAAGCTAGGAAGATAGTAGACCAAGAAGAATGATATCAGCCTTTAAGCACAAAGATTAATTATTCAAGGGACAATAAAACACTACAAAAGCAGAAATTAACAGTTGCCTCAAGAAGATACAATTTTGTGTGCTGAATATATCCTCCCAAAAGGAAGACCAATGTAATTACCAACCCTCCTAAGACCATTTATACATTGTAGAAGCAGTAAGAACAGCAAATATTTCCTCTAAAATACATTACAACAAGTCAAAATTCATTTATGTGAGGCATCTATGAGGTTCAAGAATTAAGCCCAGTACACCTATCTATTTACAATTACCTTCATTCTTTTTCAATCTTAAAAAGAAAGGGACCTGTTTGAGTGGCAAAAGCCTCCCTCAGCTACCTGTTCTGCCCATGCCTCTGGAGAGCCAGAAGCACAGATGCCACTCCTGTGATCCTGTCAAGCTTTTTCTCACATCATCTGCTCCCCAAAATACTACTGCAACTCTCTGAGGTCACTGAGCATCACACCTCTAACAGAACATCTTAATAAATATAAAAAAGGAGACACAGTTGTGCTCCAAGAATCCCCACAGAAGCCCTCAGAAAGCCACATGCCATCAATACAAACAGCAGAGTGGGAACAGGTGAGGCACACCAAGGGGTTGCAGCAACCGCAGTTCACAGAAGAAAGCTGGGAACCTTTCAGCAGCCTCACAGGACTGCCAGGGTCAGAGCAGGGAGCTCCTCAGGCCCCCCTGCAGCTTGGAGACACCTTTAAAGTCATGTTGAGGCTTTCTCGTGCTGTGAGTTATGCATACATGTGAAGCATGAAACCTAACAGGCACTTGGCTGAAATGTTTCCAGCACAGGGTCTGTAAAGAGATGTGGGGTGCAAATGCTGTAGATCAGTGCCATTCACAGGATAAATCTGATAAATTCAGCTACTTTCTCTTGTGCACTATTACAGCTGGACAAATGGAGATGAATCAGGACTTCTCTGCTCCCTAATTCAGATGACTGAGAAGAGTTTTGTAAAACAGAAAAAAAGATTTTGCATTTAGACACAGAAAGCACAACTCCACATAACTGACCAGAAGATGAACAACAGCCAGGGGATTCAAACTAAAGTAAAAGCAGTTGCCTATAGTCTGTTTGCAGGCTTTTAATGGAACTCTGAAATTAGATGTATTGCATTTCTAAAAACTTCATATGTTTTGCTAAAGTATTTATTTAATAGTATGCAATTACATTATTAGCACAGGAAATTAGCAAAAGCTAGTAAAATTTCAAAGCAGACATTATTTTCAGTACTGAAAGAAAGTCTCAATTTACACAATATAATATTAGATGTGGCAAGATCTTAGGAAAGTGTTTGCATTGGTTGCTTCCTCAAGCACAGGTTATCTGATGGCTTATTTTTTACATCTGTTTTTAAAATTTCCTTAAATTGCACTAGTTGAAATGACATTTACTTTTCCAATTCCAATTATTTTTTATTCTGGAAAACCACCTGAATGCTGAGCCTAAATTGTTGAATTTTTTGAACATGGATATTCTTATGTGACATGCACTGTCTTCTTTTAAGCACCTTTGTCTCAAATACACATTCACGACAACACAGAAAAAAATGTCATAACACAAAGTAGATTTTGAAAGAGCAGAAGTGGAAGTGTAAATCTGAGGGTTAAGTTTAGCTGGAATGTCACAAAGCAGCTACTGATCAGCTGCTTTCCAAGGTCCTGCTTTTCATCAGTGCAGTGACTATAAGCAGCACACTAGGGGTTTTGCAAGGAAGGAGGTAGCAAGGAGATACCGAGAAAAAAATGTATGTTGGGAGTCCAGCCAAACCACGCGTGCCAGTAGCATCATTGAGATGCAGCTGAGTGAGAGTGAAGAGGTGTCTCCAGTCTCTGGGGCAGCACTCCTGGGTAGCCTCCTGTAAAACCAAGATGGTTTTACACAGCTCAGGCCTGGCCTTCCTATTTCTTTTACTGGATTTATAACAATGTAACTTCATTGATGCTGTGCTCACAGGTGTATCGCTGTTTCTGCTGCAGACCCTGCGACTCCTTGGGTCCTGAGAAAGCTGCCACTCTCACTGGCCAGCTGGAGATGCTGGGATGGAGAGTCACCTTTGGCTATGACACCCTGCAATCAAAAAAAAGACTCTGACCCTGACTTGAAATCACCTAGCTAAGAAGATACTAAGCTGGAGAAGAATCATTGCTCTTCCTTTTGCAAGGGAAAGGAAAGGGAAGACAGAAGGGAAGAACATCAGGTAAAGACTATTATCATGAGAACTAATGGGGAGGACAAGTCTCCTACCAGATGCCAGCAAGGGAGGGGGATATTAATCTCAGAGAAGCTGGTACCCAAAGAATGGATGAAAACTGCAGTAAAATTGAGAAGTTGATAATATTCAGGTACAAGAAACCCACAGATGGTTCGTATAACATCTGTTCCAGTAATATTAGCTGGAAGGTAAGAAAAACTGTACTTAATAGTGGATTTCTCCAGTCTCATTGATTTAAAAGTAATGACTTTTCATAGAACAGGGGGCTGCAGAAATGAGCATAAATTCCTATCATTACATATAATTGCCATTAAAATAGTAATAAATTTTAAATTGCTTACCATTGGAAAAGGCTATCTGTTATATATCTATCCTACCCCAATTTACAGTTTTAATACATCTCCACAAATATGATGTATTTTCTTCTGAAGAAACTTAATTAATACTTTGTCTATTTTCTGTCTTAATTCTGAATGTTCATAGCAGTAAAACTATGTAAAAAATTAAAAAAAATTACCACTGATGAATTTAGGATAATGTGTTTTATGTTGTATTGAGTAGTACTAATTTTGTTGTTTGAAATCAAGCTATCTAAATATACCATTAAAACTGTTAGAGTTGCTAAATTAGACTTATAATGTGGTTTTCTAAGTGTGATTACCTTTACTCCCAAACCCAAAACATTTTAGGACAAAGCTAGTAACAGCAGTGGAGATTAGGTTTTACAAGATCCTCTTGACTTTTCTTCTTGGGGAGATGCTTTTAGGAAAAAAATCATGAACATTTTTTCACACTAACAATATTCATCTAAATCAGTATTCCAGCTTAAGAAAACAGACCATGAGACAGAAAATTTGAGAGAATGACTTAAATAATTCAGAATAACAAATGTGTTTTTAGATGAATGAGAATAAAATTATTTTTAGAGCAAGCCTTTCTGCTGAAAAAGAATCTAATGGCTCAGGATGTTTCATGGGAAAAACCAAGAGAAATTAAAATATTTATTAAAGATTTTGAGTTTCCACTCAACTATCCCTCTGTATTTACACTGAAACAAACCTACAAGGAACAGAGTAAGCTCCACTAGGCAATTTGACCTAAGAAAGTAAGTACCTGTGTTAATAAAAAAAGCAAATTCAAAATCCAAGAATTCTTCAATTCTATCCTTTCAAAACGTTTTGTTTTGATTTTTTCCCCAAAATTTGAATTTAAATGTCAGTGCAGTGGTGGTATCACTGTTGCAGATTTCTCTAAATCTAACAGTTCCTTCATGAAAACCTAAGCCATTAAAAACCCAGCTAAATCTTTCCTTCTTACTCACTTCTCTTTCTAATTAACATTAAGTGGAAAAACAGTGCATTACCTGGCTACTGGAAAAAGAGTACATGTACAATACATGTATACTTTTAATAGTTCCAATTATAAAAATACATAGATAAACTTCTCTAAACTGTTTTAAACAGTTAAAATCAACTGGCCTGTTGGACATACTTAAATATGTAATAAAATATGATAATAAAAGCAACAGCACGTGCCAGAAAAATTGCAGATTTTCATTACGTATTTATGCTTATAAATCTTTATTAAAAATATTCCCTCAGCATAGTTTCTACTATTTAATCTGCTAGATTGCTATGTTACCAGCACATATCATTAAGTTTTGGTTCTAGTAAGTTGTCCCTATTATTCCTATTATTGTTAGTCAGTGATATGGAACATAGGACAACTATTCCTAGTCAAAAACTAAGCAGAGATTGTTTAAATCCTAAGCTGAGTTACCTATATTATTTCTAGTGCTAATACAAAAGCTTGCATTAAAATTTTAGTGAAAATAAGTAAACCCTTGAACTGTTAGAAACTGTAGCTATATAACTGATGATGTCTAAGTTAGAATAAATAAATACCTATAAATATATATAACACATAAATATTATATTTGAGAACTGGGTGCCAACATTTTCCTTGGAAATAGGAGCACCTGCCTTTATTTTGAAATGCCCTAGGATGCTGGTTAGTTGCCAGTACCCTTGTCTGCATCGAGGCAGTGAGCAGGGCTGTGCCTCTGCCCTGGTATCCAAGCTTCCCTTGGTCACGCCACAGATTGTGCAACAGAGCTGGGGTCTCCTGCTTTCCCATCTTGCATAAAAGGCAGAGATCCATTTGAAATCAGAGCTACTGGCATCCTCATAGGCCTCTGCCCTGGCCACAGCCCTGCACTTCGTTCTATTGCTTTTGCAGCTGTGAAAATTGGGATGTAGGCAACACATCAAGAAAGCTCCCAAGTGCAGCCACTCATGGGAAAAACTCCGGTGACCACCAGGTGGCCACTCCTGAAGCCACTGCTGATTCGGCCCCCTCATCTCTCCACATCCATCCTCCCCTGTCTTGGCTGGACAGCACCACGATCCTGACAGACACCTGGTAACTTGTCCTTTCCTCCATATGAGATGGCCAACACATCCACATTAAATAACAAACCAAAACAGCAAGGCACTGAAACCAGGGAGACCCAGATGTCAAAGAGCACAATATGTTCATGAAAGGGTAGCTAGATAAATAGGTATAAAGAAGTGATAAATGAATACATCTGCATTTTCAGTGTCCTAGGTCTGCTATATGACATAATTTAATTTGTTGTATAATCACATATACCACTGAAATGAACTGCAGACAGATAATATCTTAGGGTTCAAGCATCAAGCTGAAGTGTAGGAGGGTATTGCAGGTTGATTAACTGTTTTTTAAGAACAAAATCTTGCTAGCAAATATATTATAAATGAAATACATATGTTGAAAATACATTCATTTTAACCAAAAATTCTACCAACGCAGGCCATCTGCTTTTGACTGATAGGTTTGGTAAACTGTCAGAATACCATGTAAACTGTTACAAATCTCATTTAATGAATATCTCGAAAACATGCATAGCTCGCACTACTGGCAAGCTTTTAATGAAAATATATATCAAAGAATCAAATATGTGTGAATTCTGAATTTCAATTACTCAATAGGATAAAGAACAAAGTCTGTAGAAAAACAGCAAGAGCTCCATCTATCCCTTCTAAAATGTATCAAAACCACATAAATTATCCAAAAGTCATTCTAATCAATTTCTTAAGAAATATATTTTTCCATTGCTAATTCCTTTAATATTATACATAATTTAAGATAATTTTGGAGAGATTGAAAGCAACCTAAGAAGAAGATACAAGTTCAGCCCCCTGTAAATATTTGCAGAAATTTTGTCCAAAAGATAGGTATTTTCCACATCACTTCACATTATTTGTGATTTTTCCTATGTCCCATGGTCATCATTAGCAGACCACCCAAACAGTATGACAACCTTGTAAGGCCTAGTTGAGGATTCCACTGGTGTCTAACCATACCCTTTGTGGACTGCTCCTCTACACAAAGACAGACTAATGCACAGTCCCCCACGGTAATAATTTCTGCCTCTGTTTTAAAATGTTGTCCTTAAGTTAAAAGTTCTAGGAGGAGAAAAAATAAATTTATTTCAAATACATGAAATATTTACTAAGAGAACTTCTACCAATACCCCAGAAACAATCCTTGATATTCTTCAACATTTAAATTTCACTGTCAAGAAAATGATCGAGTCTAGAGACTTTTCACCATGATCGGAGATCACATATGCTGAAAAGAAAAGAAAACGCTTTTTCCATCACAGCCTATCAGCACTAATACCCATCCCTTTCCTACCCAGCTTTCTTCCCTGACGTGTGCCATTGCTCTTGTCCTTGCTCTTCATCTCATCATGGCCAAATACAGGGCTGCCCACGCAGGCCACACCTTCACAGAACTGCCTACAAGTAGCTTTAACCTGTAAGGATTCTGTTTCTGTAGAAAAGTAGATGATACAGACTCAATGTAATGTACTCTTAATGTTTTCTCCACAAATTTCAGTCTTACACACCACAACATTAGTACTGAATGGTGTGATAGCCCAGTACATTAATAATGGCATGCAGTGAATGGAGCAGGTGCAGGCACCTGTCAGATTCTACAGAGTAACAAATGAAAACTTCTGCTTATAATGTCTAGAAACTCCATTGCTTCTTTCACAATTCCTTCCCTACAAGCTCTCTGTGATGGCAAACAATCTTCTCAAGGCGGAGAAGGCCACACTGCTTCTCCCTCTGAGGGCTGTAGTTGCATTTTGTGCAGACTGGAGCCATTTTACTTCACTCTCCTTTGTGTGTACAAATGCTTTACCAAGTTCAGCATTAGATTCTCATATAAATCTGCCTTACCCTGCCACTAAAGTGCTACCATAACATGAAATTCAACTTCAGTTTTATTTCCCAGGGTAGGGATGGACTCAAGAATCTCCCCTTATGTATTTTATTGATAGCATTTTTACACCATATTAAATTGCTTTGCTATCCCAAACTGTATTTCACATTACTCTGTTTTCAGTTTCTACAATTCATGTGCTTAGATTTTGAAGCACCTTCTTCTTTTTATCAAATTATATTAAAAAAAGTTTCTTTTCAGTTATGTGTATTTTTATTACAGCAGTAAGAATGGCAGCAGAAACTCATAATACTCTAGCCTTGCTAAATGACTATGTGACAGCCTGTAATTTCTCTGTCATTAAAAATACATATTCTAGCACTGAGTTCATTTTGGAAGAAGGCTACCCTAGGGAACAGTTCTTCCTCATAGTATGTAATTTAATTTTATTTAACATACTGTGCATTAAAACAAAAAGTGGTCAGTTCTAGGGAGAGAAAGTCTGATATCTGTGAGCATTTATAATGATGGGAAGTACAGCTACTTCTCATAAAGGAATTCCAGAATACCATTCACTGCATATGTTTTCTTGGAAAGGTCTGATTGTTATCTTGTTATACTGTGGATCAGTATCTTTCCTCAAGTATTGTTACCTAGGATAAAGTACACGTGGGATTCTGGAAGGCCATGCAATAAGCATTGTGCACAAACTAATTAGCAGGACTACACTTGGTAACATATCTACAGCAAGGATCTGAAAGAATGCGTGAAGTTGAATACAGCAATCTTTAAGATTATTTTTTCCAGTAATATTTTTATCCAGTAACTTGAGTTTTTAAAACTTCTCCTCTGCTCCTACAAATAGCTCAACAGAGACTTGTTTTCTTTTTCTTCTGTACCTCCCAAAATTCCTGGCTAGTAATTATCAGGTCCCAGCAATAACCACTACTGAGAGCTGATTTTGAGCTTATATTTTAGGAAACAACAGAGATGCTTTCAGGAGGCCAAAGGACCTACAGGCCTTGAAAAAATGTTGGAATTTGGAGAGGAGATATGCATCAGCTGTTCCATCTCATATAATTTTAAAAATTAGAAGATGCTTAAGGGTAGTAAATGGCAGAAATTATTTGTTCTTGAGCAGTTATTTTTGCATATGATGTTTTGTCTCAGTTTTCTATCCCATTTGAGACAATCAGCATTAACCAGCATCTGATTGCATCCTAGAAGTGCACACTACAGAATACTATTGCCTTTCACATGCTCATTTTAGCATCCCCTGTGGCAGCAGTACCTTGTCAACTTTTATATCTTTACTACAAACAGTGATATTAATATATATATTTACATTGCTGCACATTTAGGAAACTGTGGGAAAGATCAAAGAAACAGAACTGCAACAGCACTGGATTCTGCAAAGTTATTTCAGCCCTGCAAGAGCCCCCGGACATCACCATGGGAAAGCCACTGCTCCCACAGACACCATTTCATCAACACAGGAGCAATGCCACACAACGTGGGAGCTGCTGACCCCTCTGGGCAGGCATCATATGTGAATGACAAACTTGAAGCATTTTGGTCTGGTTTCCTAAATGCAAAATTTTTGGTAGAGCAGAAGTGTCATGATGCCCAAGGGATGTGTGGCGCCACCCCCAACTCCTCAGAGTGTCGCCCACCACCATGCAAGCACCAAACCTGCCGAACATTACAGCTGACATTCCTATTGCAAACTGTTGCAAATAACACATATTCTTAACCCATATTAAATCCAACATGGTAGAACAAATAGGAAAGGGATGGTAAATTAATGTGAAACAGATACTTTGATACCACATTTTCCCTAATTCTGGAATTTTGCAATTTACTGTTGTAGGTAATAGCTTGGAAATGTTGTAGTTATTAGCTGAGAAATAATTTTTGAACTTCAGTAAAACTCTCAATGGGCACAAGTGCACCAGTCATTTCATACTAGGTATCCATCAAGAAAATTGTCTTTCACCACGAGAGCTATATTTATCACATATCCAGAATATATTAGATCATTAATAAGTAAATACAAAGAAAACACTAATTGCAAAGAACTTTAGTTTTAGTTTCGAAAAAGATAATGGAGGAGTTAGTATTTTTCAGCTTCTTTATAATTTTTACAACAGATACTTACATATTCAACTGATTTGTTATTATTTGGGATATTTTTTTGTTTCAGAGTGGGGTGATTGAGTGGTAAGAGGTGCGATACTTTACAAACCCTATAGAGGCTGGACTAATATGTTTATGCTGCTTCTCTTTTTGAGTTAACATGGCCAGAGTTACCATGGGTGTCTCTGCACAGCAAAGCACATCTCTACATACAAACATACATACTCACATACATACATACATACATACATACATACATACATACATACATACGTACATCAGACCTGCAGCTGCAAATTCATTATTAACATTCTGTACTCAAGAGATTTTGTTTATTAACTGAACCACCCACAAGTTTATCACTATCATTTCCTGAAGCATTTGTAGATGACTTGGTTTCCCAGAGCATTCAAGAGAGTAAAACCTAATTAATTTGCGGGGACTCAATGGCAGGACAAAGTAGCTGCAAGCTATGCAATACTGCTCTTTCTCAAAGATAATCTTGTTACACTACCAAAGTTTTAGTCAGGGACAAAGATAGCACATGGACTAATGCACAGTACTCTAGTAGAAGTTCAATCACTAAAATATGAGGATTAGGAAAATGTTTTAATGGCATTACTTATACAGCTACTAGGGAATGGGAGATTATTTGCCCCAGGGAATTTAATTTGCTGTGGAGCAGCACAATACTTCAGCTGCACAGCCTTTTTTCCAGCCCCTCACCAGAACTCCTTCAGAGAGCAAATCCAAGAACAGTAACAACAAGGTTTCTTACAAAATATTTGTAGCATAAAGAGTCCAGAAAAATGCAGTGATGACCTTATAGATTGGCAACTGACTCATATGATGATAGAGTTACCATGGTAATTTTCAGTTCAATTTTATCAAATCAGCAGATTTACATGTGTTTTCTGCTGTCACTACAGGTCTAGAAGTTACCAGAAGTACAGGGCTATACAGTTGATAAAACCTGACTCACTCCACAGCTCTACCCTGCCAGCCCTATTCCTGACCCAGAGGCCTGCACCCACCAAGTTGCCCCAGCTCTGTACTGAACATTTTTTCTGGTTTATTATTGACCAGCCCTGTTTCTGATGCATGCATGTTCAATGACAATGGTTTTTGCAATCTGTTCTAAACCTCCTTTTGTTTCCCATTTATTTTTACATTTTACATTCACAGTTGGCAAAATATACACTATCTGTACAATTTTCCATGTTACCTACTGATAGCAAGTTGGATGTCATGGTTGATTCTATCAAATACCTCAATTTTCCCAAACATGCTTTCATTCCAATACCTAGTTTTCAGAACACAAAATTCCTATTTCGTATTTTCCCAGAGGCCATCTTCATAATGGCTCAACCCTCTGGTACTAGAGACTATGCCTTTAAGAGATTAGTGTATGAAGAAAAACTCTGAACAGGGAGGCAGGAATTACAACACTTGGAACAAGGCTTAGAAAAAAAGACACATTTCCTGCCAGAATTTAAATGCTGAAAGATCCCTATCATACAAGTTGTTAAAATCAACACTAAAAGTAATTTTAGATGCTTGGATGAATAAAGAAATGTATGCTTCAGTTTGTGCCCACTGACTCATGTCCTTTCAAGAATAGAGTGTTCCATTGGCATGGTTTGGAAGAGTAGGAGACCAGAAGTATTTAAAAGACAGGACTACAAAAGATCCGAAGTAATAACTCTTCTGACAGCTTTGAATAGTATGCTACTTAGGATGATGTGTGGAATACTCCAAGCATATTTTAATTTTAAAAAGAATTAACCTTGTAAATAATAAAGAAAAAGAAATTCTGAGATTTTCCTACTTTAAATATGAGAGGTTTAGTAACCAATGCACCAAAAACTCTCAACCACAGTTGTGAATTCTTTTTCTGTGCTGTTAATAAAGAGAAATGAGCAAGGAAGGTGCTACCACCTCCCTTGTCCTACACAGCACTGTGGCATTAGATAAAGCCAGTTACCATCATCATTTAAATTACTCAGACTGGAACATTCTACAGAACTTGCACTTCTTTGAAACAATGTTGGAGGACAACTACAAATTCAGAAAGGGTGTTGTAAACTTTAAATTCAATAAATTAAAGTGTGTTCAATAAATATTTGGAAGATTAAATGGAGACATATCTTTAGATTATTGGGTCAAATGTCTAAGCCTTCTGATGACAAACACAATGACACAGTAACAGAGGACCTGGATGAGCAGCTACCAAAGCTTCCTTTCATCACTACCATAACCCAAAAGGTCTACAGAAAAAATTATGCAGAAAAAGCAACTTCACATAAAGTTAGTAATGGCTTTACAGTTGATCTGATGTGTTATGCGTACTACCACCCCTCTCCTCTTCCCCACTCCCAACACTATGCACACCTATTAGAGTCTTTATTTTGGGTTCACAGCTGACAAGATGAGAATTATTTTCAACTTCTGTGTCAGACAGAAAGAAATTACCTACAACTTCTATGTGTGTACTTATTACACTACACTCCATGAAGAAATATTTATTTACAAATATTAAGAGAAATGAGACTGACAATTTTTCTCATTGTAAAGCAAAATAGGTATATTTTTTAATTAACACTTATATAAATTTTAATTCATACATTAAAGAAATTAGGGAAACATCACAGCTAATTATTTGTAGTGGTAAAAACAAAAGGTGGCAAGCTTCAGTGTTGGACATGAGGCCACACACACACACACATGCTCTAGTTCCTAGCAGTAATATGCAGCAACAGCCTTGTATTTCAACAGTTAGCAACTTGATGTGACAATGAAAAGCACCAAGTAATCTTCTCATTACTATTATACAAAAAAAGATAGCATATGTTTTTCTAAAGAGATTGTATTTTATTACTCATTATCCTCCTGCCAAAGAATACAGAATCAAGGAAATACTTTCATAGCTCTACTTTTGGCATGCTGAATCACAGCTGCCATAAATAAAGTGTAACAGACTCCTGTTCTCAATTGTTTTTCAGGAACTGATGGATAATAGAAAAAAAATCACATCAGTATTCTTTCTAAGCATCTAAAATGCTCTTGCCATTCTATTTTATTAAAACCAAATCAAAAAGAGATCAGGTTCAGACTCTTATCTCCATTACAATTACAAACACCTAGAGTCAACACCTTCATATGATAACTTTGTATGATATCTTTGTTCTGCTGTATGTACAGCACAAACTGGGAAAAGTTACTGATTCCCAAGTAGGACTATTAGCACACAGAGAATAATCATAATCATGGAATTATTATGAAAGTACCAGCAATTTTTCATCTAAGTAAGGCTTCTTAATGCTGTTTAGCATTTCTGATGTTTGCAGAATGCAATTTTCTGAAAAGGAAAATGAAATTCTAATAATTCACAAGATTATGAGGAAACAGAAATACAGGCAATAACATGATTCCAGGGAATCATCTCCCATATTAATATACATATTAAACTGTTTGTATTTTGCAAATATATTCATGTAAACAACTACATGACTTTCTGTAAGAGGATGCCATTTACCTACCAAATAATTTTACTGAACTTTTATTTCTATGAAAATTATGCTATACTAGTGTTTAGATGCAAAGATTCCAAGCAATAAAGTCAAAGCAACAAGGAAAAGCTCTCTAAACCATCCCCCACCACTTATCCCTAGAAGTGTTTTCTGACTGTGAATATGGAAAAGTTTCTATTAATAAACAGAAAAAGCATTTTATTGCTGAACTTCTAACCCATTTTTAAAAGCTACATTATCAAAACTGAAAAAATATGACAAAGCGCTTTTATGCATTTTCAATTACAAGTTTTCAACATTCACTGTTGTGAAATCATCTTTTTCTGGTTTGTACAGCCCATAAACATTATCTGTCCTGTCTTTTAAATATTTAGATTCAAAAAGTTAATCTTCAGTATGTATAAAAAAATCTTCATGTAACATCCAGTAGGAAGCACGAATAAATTATAAGAGAAGGAAAAGTTGATGTGGCTGTCCTGTGATGTTTCCAGCTGTCTAAGATGCCTGCACAAATAAGTATAAATCATTGATTATTTTAGCATCTCTAGGACAGCTTATTGCAATTAATTTACTGCACTCACTTATACTCCAGTATAAAAGCTCCTCAACAATTCATTAAAGGAAGTTGCCATCATCACCTTATGTGGAATTGTATTTTACAAAAATCACAACAGATTTTCTACTTCAAGGAGGCCTCATCAGGTCTTTAAAAAAACATTGCTTCTCTTGTTGGTCTTGCATCAATTCAAGTCCACTGCCCATCTCCTGCTACATGCACACAATATATCAGGAAATAGGACAGTCAAATTGGTTTGTCTCACACCTAAGTGAAAGAGTTGGATGCCTGAAAAGTGCATTTTGTCCTGTCTTAAAATGAGTATCAAAGATGATCATTATTACATTCTTGCCTTTCAAGGTGTCTATTGTCCTTTCCATAGGTTTCCACACAACCTTTTGTTGCTGAGTCTTGCTGACAGTAAGGTAGATATCTTAAATCCAGATACCCTACTCCTGACTGGTGAAGTGAGCCCACCTTATTGATCACATAAAATAGATTTTAAAAAATCTCATTTCAAAGGCTGCATTAATAGTGATAGTCTTAAAATAATTTATTTTGCTCATCCCCTACCAGCACACTGATGATGACTTAACACACATCCTTTAACACCCACTTTTGTCACTAATATGAGTGTAAACCCACACTTGAACTTTACTTAATGCAAACAAAATTCTTTTGGACTTACTGAAACATAAATCAGCATCAGGCTACAAAATTTCCCACTAACATCCACTGAATTGAATCTCTGAGTTCAACTTTCTTGCATGAATACTTAACCAATCAGAAGCATACACTTTTACACTGTAATAAATTGAAATTTTTACTATTCAACTCCCAAACTCTTAAGAATTAATCTAGAAGAAACATCAATTGAAAGAAATACCAAGTCCAGCACTTTTAGAGAGGTAAGTGCTGACAAAAAGCACCATCAAGCTGAAGAACTGAATGCTGGAAGAGAATTGAATGTGAACATATAAAAAGCTTTGAAGTACAATTAGAGCATTTGTCAATGCAGCTCCCCCTGAGCACTGCCACAACTCACTGGAGCATAGCAGGACATCACCTTTCTGTCCCTGTGCACTCTGGCAATCTCAGGTAATGCATCTTTGGTCTGAGCAATATGGCCTTATGAATGTCCTTAGAGATGGAGAAATTAACAGCCCAAGTAGCATCCCCCACTGAGACAGAGAAGTAAACTGCAAGAGGCATAGGTGAGATTTATCTAGCATACATAATCCAGTCAATTGTTTTCAAAAAAGCCCTAAAAACCTGGTCTGTGAGGAGGGTAAGAGCAAATGGCTGTTTTGGCACAGCAAAAAGCAAGCCAAAAAGAGTATAATCCATATGTATTGATACAAGGAGGAGAGACAAGAGACGTGGGTGGCACAAAAGCAAATGTGTATAAACAAGCAATGATGAAATTCAAGCTTCAAGTTAGATGTCTGTTTCTAACCATAGAACATCCTTGTGTGAGGTTCAGCAAGTTCAACCAGAAGATGCCTTCACTCAGGTATTCATCATGCATGGTCATTGTTAATTGTTCAGTTACAGATAATCTTAATTGTTTCTTTAGGACCTTGAAATCTCTGTAGTAAAAGAGTGTAAAACACAGAAATAAAATAGTTTCACAGTTCATGTTTCATACATATAGGGGGTTTTTTTTTACTATTAAACAAAAAATTCTTCCTTTCCAAAAAGCTGTTAAGCAAAGCTTAAGGAACTGTATGGTTAAAACGAAAGATAGTGTTCATTGAAGTAAAAAAAAAATAAGTGAAAAGAATAGAAAATTAAAATTACATAAATATATATATAGAATTAAATAAATATATAGTGAATAAGAAAGCCTATAGAGGTAAATTGCATTGACAATATCAAGAAAATAGCAAGCTGTTTGGAATTGTTTTCACTAGACATTGACAGTACCTTGAACTACAATAATTATCCAGTATTTCAGTTAATTATAAACATGCTGACAACTGTAAGAAAAAGAAATCAACATCCCTCCATGAAATCCACAGACATTTTATGTAACTTTACAGTTGAGGGAATTACCTGTGGATAATAATTTGCAAAGAGAAGATCAAAATTAAAATGTCAAGAAAAAGTTTAAACTTTTTTGACATGCGAAACTTGAAGACACCTTTTTATATTGAAAGTATTCTATAATGATAGTTGGTTTTAATTAAGATACAAAGTAAGTGAACTTTTCAGTGTGCAAAAGTATAAAGATTTTAAACAGCAATGACTAAAGCTTTGTCTGTACTGCAAAAACTGGTAGAGGATTCTGGATGATTGCTACAATTTCACAGCAGTCCATGGAAAGTCTAGAAAGCACTGACTTTCTACAGTTATTACTCATTTTGTATATTTTATTTCATCATCCCAAATAGTATCATTACTTGGATGAATAAGGTGTAAAGTTCTGTGTGAATTACAAATTCTTACTTACATCTGGTTAGTGCATTTTTTAAGTGTAAGTATGTTCATTTAGCTGTAAATCCTAGAACTTCTCTGGAAAGCCTGCTGTGCAAAATCATGTAGCAGTTAAAATGAGAAGTAGTCAATCACAGGCTTTGCCTGGTCTCTTCTGGCATTACCTTCCACAGCGGGGGCTCTGATTCTGAGAGGGTTTTCACAGGAAACAAGCCAGCAGTATCTTCTACTATTCTGTGCGGTACATGGCATAGAATGGTGTGTTTTGCTTTTCTTAAAGGTAGGCATTTAAAATCTATCAGATGGTTTTGTAGTTAGAGAATTTTAGCTCTGTTCTGATGAGCACAAATTGCAAGTGAAGTTCACAGAAGTAAACTATGTATTCTGTTGTCCATGAGAAGCACTGCTGGTGACTTCAGAGTAACCACACAAACCCTGGAGCACTGGATAGTTAACAGTATGAAGTATATCCTTAAGTTAATTCCTAGTATATTTTTTAGTTATTCAAAGCTTTTTTTCTTGTCTAAAATACAACAAATTAAGTTCATTAAATTACACAGTTGCTAAAAATAGAACCTAACTGGGCTCAAGTGCCCTACATCCTGTGTCATGTGGCACCACTGAAGCAGTGAACATGCTGAAGGCTGGACTCTTACTTCACAACCTGAATAAGTACTCAAAACAAAGCAGAATGCTACAGGGCCTACAAAACCCAATAACAGCATATTTTAAAACACTTCTTCCTGTTCCTGTTTTTGACTTCTGGTGGGGGGACTCAGGCACAGCATTTCACTGAAGTATCATGGGCACAGTAACCTTTGGGTCATGCTTCAACAACGTATGGTGAAATGTACGACTCTTCATTATTACCTCCAGGGTGGAAAGGGTTTATAACAATAAAAGCTCATGGAAACTGAAAGCAGCAGTTTGGCATCTTTCTTGCTGCCAGCCTGCAAAAATCTTTTTCCTTACAGAACCATGACAGGTGTTGACAGCCTTTGCACAGAGCAGCAAAGAGATCTCCAATGTAAATGTAGGCTCCAGCACAAATGCAGTCTGAGCCATCTTAGCGGTTTTGGTCTATGGTTAATCAAAAAACTAGATTTGTTTTCCTTAGTAAAAGTAACAGTGCATTGGCTTGGAGAAGAGCTGGTTTGTTTGTATCTTCAGAACAAATCTGATGAACAAAGCTACTGGATGACAGCAAACTGATTTATAAGGAACAGTCGTGACTGCTCAGCCCACTGAGTCACTTACAGAGGTCCATACCCCAACTTTTCTGATATTTCTTAAAGTTAAATCACATGAAAGATAGTTTGTAAAAACTGCATCTGTATGTAGTTAGATATGGTAAAAATACAAGTGACTGAGAAATTATTCAGAGCAGTAACTAACTGTAAGAAACCAAGAACTTACAACTTTTGATATTAAAATATTTGTTTTCATAATTTTGCCCATATACAGCAACATCAGTAGACATCAAATTCTGATTATATTGTTCAGTATTATTATTGAACAGTTTTGAAAGCTTCCTTCTGCCATAACTCTCAAAAGCATCATCAGCCTTTTGGGAGGACAGGAACTAAGATTGCTTCTGCATTTGAATCAAATATCAAAATAAACAATTGCTTCCCTTATACAGTATTAGGTACAGAGAGGTTTTTCTCCTTCATTTACACAAACTGTGCACGAGTTTTCCTGAGAAATTCTGGATTCCAACAGAAACTCCCCCATCAGTACCTAAGCCTCTAACCTCAAACTGAAAATACTAAACTTCTTGCAAACATAGTAGCCATCACTCCTCTGCAAAATTCCAGCTTCCTGCCTCTCACTTCCACAGCCCTATATATTATCAAGGGAGAGGTTAAAGTATCAGCACCATTCAGTGGCTCAGCAGGGCTGAGAGAGCCAAGAGGCAGCACATGATTTGCGTATGCACCCATTACTGGTGCAAAAGGCAATAATCCTGTCTGAATTCCACAACTCTAATAATCTTAGTTTTTCTCCCCTGATAATTCACATTTATCCAACATCCTTCTCTGCAATTTAGCTCTTTATTTAGCTCACAAAGTAGGCATTATCCTAAGTAGTTAGAGTATTCATCTTTTAGTGTCAGTGCCAGTTACCCCGGCAACAAACCTTTGAAGGGAAACCTTGTTTTCATCTGGTAACTCAAAATAGGACTAAAGGGTCAACTGGAAAGCATATGCAAAAAGGCAGCTCTTATGCCTGAAAAGTGTTCGGCAAATGGCCTGCTTTCATTTGCAGAGTTCAAATGTCCAAGAGAGATAATATATATTTTTTAATTTGCTATGTCACATGACTGGGGGGAAACCCCCAAAAAAGTGGCCTGCAGTTGCTCACGTAAAAAACAGATGCAACAGCATTGCATTTCAAGAACTTGGGAGAAGCCTTAAGAAAGTAGATGATACAATCCTGACCAAATTTAAATAAGAGGAAGCCACACAGTCTAATGACAAACACTAGAAACAATGACATAAGTTTTAGGTCTAGTGTCTGTCACACGTCTGTGTACGCACACACATGAATGGTGTATCTCACCCATGCCCTGCATTTGGGACTGTATTTGCTGAGTTAGACAAAGCAGTCCTGAGACCAAGAAATTGAATTGAACATTGAATCCAACATTGAATTAAAAATGGGTCTTATGGCAAAGGATGTAAGAGTTAGACATACATCAGTTACAACTGATGTAAGAGTTATTTGAGAGTGCCTGCTGACTTGCAGAGCAGTGGTGCTTTCTGCAGAAACAGCATGTGAGTCTCCATAAATACACGAAAGCAGAACAGATTTTGACTCTCTTCTGCCAAGGCTGGGAATGAAACCTTTGCTTGATTTGGATCATCTGAAGCAAAATCCCTGAGAATGAGGAAAAAAACCCACACTCCTCTGATGATAATGGATTTGCTACAATTAGTTTTTGTATAAGGCAGAATGATCCGATAGCAAGGCAGTGCAGTGGCAGACTGAGCTCCACATGACAGCAGCACAGAGCATGGGATTCATCTGACAAAAACCAGGTGTGGTCTATCATGTCACCTGTCCAGTAAAAAGCATGTAGAAAAGCTGATACTTTTAGACAGTTCATGTCAATAGAAACTAAAGATCTAAGTCAAGCCAGGCAAACTGCACCAAATAACTACTTCTCCCCACTGACTATTTAGGGAGCACAGGATGACTGCCTTCCATGAGATATCCATAGCACAGCACAGTCTCTAATGCCAGGGGACATAATGACCACTCCAAAGCCAGAGTCAGCATGGGCTCACCTCAGGAAACAACAAGCCTGTATCTCTTCTGAAATCCTCTTGAAATATAAACTCAAGCCCAGATGAATATTATTCTCTTAACTGGCTTACAAGGATGATATAAATACACTCCTGACTATATATGTATATGAGACATGGGAATTTCAAAACAAGTCACAACTCCAGAAATTCCATTTACATTCATTCTCATTCTGGATACTTCAGATAATCATGGTAAACAACTGAATATAACTTCCAGACCAATAGTTTTGTCTTGGCTTTGGTTTTTTATTGAGAGAAGTTAGTTTGAAAGACAAGAACGTCTTACTAATAGTTATCAGAAATACATGGAAAAATATAACACAATTTAAAAATTCCTTTGTGTCGAGGAAATAGCGTTAGTCAGAGAGCAGCACTGCAATTACTGACCAAGCATTCACAGGTCAACATTGCTCAGCAGAAATATTAGCTGCTATTTTTTATTTTCATTTACATTTATAAAAATAGAACCAGGACATGCAGTTATTTGTTTCACAAGTTTTGGAATAATGCACACACAATATTTACCACTTTGGCATAATCTTCTTCTACTGAAATTAATCAAGTGACACTGATTTCCATGGAAAAAAAGGACCAGTTCATGTTTGCAATACCTTCTACTGTGTATTACTGCTTCCATAAGCAAATAATGGAGGACATGTGATGCTTTTATTTTAACTGCTTGGATTTCTTCTCTCTGAAGTGCATTAGGATAAAATTAGTGAGCTATATTTCTACCTACTTGTGATTAGCAATAATACTTGTTCTTGTAGCCTGGTGCACTTTTCCTCTGTGAAATCTAATCAACACCCACTTTTAAAAATTCAGATATGTAAATATGTATTTCTTCTTGTGTAGAAAAAGAGAAAGGAAAGATGATACAATACTGTATGATAACAGCTATAGATCTTCAGGGTGGGGAAAAAATTACTAATGAAGGGATGTCTACACAATCATGAAGTAAAAAGAAAACATTTAATATTTTTCCTGGTTCAGAAATTAGGGATGCAGAGAGAAACTATGCAGTGAAAAATGCTTTGGTTCTACTGAGCATGGCAGAAAGGATTCAGCTTCCAGTTTAGAAAGCTCTGAACCTTTCCTTATCATAAGTCAAGGTGGTTACAAGGGGAGACATCCATAAGGATGTTGGCTCCTTCATTCCTTCTCTAAGAATCCATTCCTTGCTTGTCCTGGCAGATTATGAATTAGAGTAGCTAAGACTCTAGGCTGATTCCATAAGGCTATTTCATGAAACAAAATGACCAGTGGTTTTTTTTTTTTTTTTCCTTAATATTGCAAATTTCTATTTTCTACTGAGTCTTCTTCTAAAATACTATTCTTCTAAGGTATTTTTCCTAATCAGAAGAAAATTTGTGCTTCTGATTGACCTTCCAACTGATTTTTGGTGAATACCCATTTATCTTGTTCTTGATTGGAACAATTGATTTGTCTGTGTGACAGACAAATGTATGTAATAGCTAAACATATTTCTGTAAATTTGATTGCAAGACCCAAAACTAACACTTATAGTGTTACATACTATATAAAACTTAAGAAAATCCCTAGGGTAGCTAGGACAGAACATCTGCTGCAGGTTCAGACTGTAAAAGCAGTGGTGCAAGGACAATTTCTTTATACTACATCTCTGGTAGTAACATTGCACTCTGTGCAGTATAAAAGTATGTACTCTGCTGCAGTATAATTAAACCCTGGATGGATGGAAACCATTTCAGTATGTTTGTGTCTAGGAAGAGAAAGAAACTGATTATAGAACACCTTAGAATCACACCAGAGGTGCACAGAAGACATGTTTATGTATACAAGTTCTGGATTCTTATAAATAAGAACCCTAAGGGAAACTTTTGCCAGTGTGGACTGATGGATTAAAGGCATACTCAGTTTCTATTGGAGAAATGTTTCTTTTTTACACAAACATTTCCTGCTTTAACCTGCTTTGTTGAAAATTTTGTTGTAAGCCACTGAACAGTTTACTTCTTATTCTTCCTTTAAACTCAAGCCTCTGTCAGTGTTACCCCTGCTAAGAAAGCAGTTTATTGGAAAATCGCCTAGACTGGACTCAGTGCAGTCTCCCTTTCTCATGATACTAACTCATACCCGTGGGCAAAAATTAACCTGTGTAAAAAAGGGGAAATATTTTGTTCTCTCTCCTCAGGCGTGAGAGTCAAATTTCACAGGAAGTGAAGAAAACACTTTTGTTTTCTTGTTGCGACTCCTTTTATCAAAAGAGTCTCATGCTCAGTCAATGAAAAAAAAGGCTAGAAAGATCTGAGCTTATCCAAAAGCAAAATGGGTTTTGTCTGTGATGCTTTTGAAACAATTACTTTTCTTGAATGTCAGTTATGGAAGAGTTCCAATATCCCATTAAATGCTCTTATTTTTAATCTAAATGTTCTTGTTACATGTTATAAAGAAAGTTTTAAAGGTTATGGATCTTGTGGATCAATTTAATAACTGAATTTAATAATTGAAAGTATTATTTTGAAAGACTAAGAAATTTTTATTTAAATTTATTAAAATACTTTCTTCAAAAGTTGCTCTTCCATTTTGTTTCTTAATGAAAGATCTATTGTCTTAATTGTTATCTAATAAAACCTGTTGGTTTACAATTAGCCACAACTTCTTGGCACTACTTGTTGCTAACCAGAAGGCTACACAGATTATACATATTTACACATACACAGATGCTATATATAAATGAAAATACATCTGCAGAGTTTTAGATCAGAAAATGTATTCATTTGCTGACATTTTGCATTTTAATTTATAAAACACTGAAGCTAAATTGTGTCAAACTGCATTCAGATGAAAACTAGAATCACCAAATATAGAAAATAATGTTCTAAAAATTGTTATGTACATTTGTCAGGCTTCTGGATTCATACGCACACAGTCTCCTCCCTCCTCACAATTATCTCAGTTTAGGAAAATTATTTATAAATTAAAAAGAAGTCGTGTTTCCAGCTAAATGAGCTAAAAGTCCTGATGCTCACATATTTAAAGAATTTAAGATTGTGAGACTTATTTCTATATGTAAAACTGGACAGAATGCAACTGCATTTCAATTCCACATGAATCTCTGTAGTTCTTGAACTGAGCAAGCCAAAAATACTATTTCTTTACCCTCAGAACACACTAGAGACTACTACAGAGAGGTTAGGCCAGAAGTTCACATTTGGTAGTATGTCAAAAATTCTGGCTCTACAATTCATAGCACTTAGAAATTTTTGAAATAAAATATAAATAGTGCATAATAGTAAATATTGACTGATATGTCATAATTTTAAACAGGAAGTACAACTTTGAAGAAAAAACCCAAAACTTTACTTGAATAAAGTAGGCAAAACCAACTCAAATTATTATAAACCAGAACACACATAGACATGTTATATTCACCTCCTGCAAAAGATGGGGATGATATGACTCCTACTCCTTCCTAGCTTTCCAGCACTGTATTGGTTACATAGCATTTTCAACATGAAAAGAAGCCCCACAATAGTTTCTCTGTAGTCACTGCTGTCAGGAACCACCTACTTTTTGAAACAGCCCTAAAACAAAAGAAGGCAAACTGGGTCACAACAGCCAAGCTCTGTTTGAGACAGCAGATTCTGAACTTGGTCTTGAGCCACACAAGACCTGGTCATTCTAAATTTGTCTCACTTAGCATTTCATCACCCTTTGTCCCCAGAAACAGAGTTGTTTTCTGGAAAAAGACCCCCTTGGACTCTGACCCTCTTGTAGTTCAATCAGAGCCAGATACACATTCAGTATCAACCACGGAAAAAACACAGTGATTCCTCATAGAACCAGGGTGATGTCAAAAGAGGGTTATGAAAATAAGCACAACATTCTTCCAGTCTATGCATAAGGAACTTCACTATGTATAGAGAAAAATGTACTAACCAGATTATAAATTGAACTCGATTTGCTTGCATGAAAATGCAAGCCTCTTTTTTTTTGAAATTTGTTTAAATGCTAAAAAGTTCCAACTTCAGAATAAATTTAAGTTTACTGAAAAATGGAAAAAGCTGAAGACACTCTCTTGACACAAATAGTCTTTTTGTTAGTAGGTATTTCCATTAATGTATTGGGTATTAATGTGTTGGGTACTTCCAGGTATTATGTTAAGAGGCTACTAGAAAATGAGGATAAGCCTTAGCCCCTTTGCGTGTATGATTCTGACTTCGTCAGCTATTCCTGAAATAGAATTTGGGCAAATTATATTCCTCTTGTACTCCATCAAGTCCAGCTTTCCCTCTGACATTGCATTTCCTCCCCTACAATTTTGTCTAAGACCATTTTTGCACAAAACCCAGCTCACTTCTGCAGCCAAAGACTAACTTAAAAAAAAAATATTATCAGAACTGTTATCCCACTGAATTTTCTGTCTGAAATGAGGAGTCCTCGTTCCTGACACAATCTCAATTCAATTGGAAATTAATGAAGGAGGAACAATCCTTCACTGCTGTCAAACAATAAAGATGGTTGAAGCACTCAGTTTCCAACATGATGCTTCATCCTTACATGGACCAGAATGTAAAAGGAGTTATTTTTTAATCATGCACAAGCATGGTGAGGATCTGGACACTCACATCCTCTAACCAGAGCACCAACTCCCCACACTGACTGAAGATCTCAGAGGTCCTCCTTCTGTCTGCTACTCTCTAAGCTACAATGCTAAGAAAAAATTCATCTTTTTTGCTTCACCGACTCTAACTGTAATCTCACAAATGTCTTTTTTTTCCATAAACAAAGCCAAAAATAACTACTTTGTCATTTGATTGTGAACAGAATAGCCTTTTATCAAAGCACTGCACCACTGCTGACAGATATGGATGTAATAATCACCCTCCCCAAATATGTAACCTAGAAGGACATATAGTTCCTACCAGGGTGATAAAAATGCAGCTAAGTGGAACTGCACTGCTTGCTCAATTCTCAACTGGTTTTACAAATTTGTAAGATGTCTGTTCTAATACAGTTATAACAATTACATTTAGCTAATCTGTCTAATTAGACATAACCAGGAATACCATATGGATACAGGACAAACCCTCCCACAACACATTATGCTGAGAAGCAAGGATTTGGGGGTTGTTCTGATTATTTAATGCCTCTTAGAGGCAGGAAGCCACAGCGAACAGATGGATCAAATGGCAAATAACCCCACAGCAGTCAAACGCTGGCAGCGGTAACCCCGCCAGCACCTGCAGAAAGGGCAACAAATCCCCAGCCTTCTGGGCTACACTTCAGAGCAAAACCACTTGTAAACATTTCAAACTATTTAACTATGACAGTCAGGCTTACCTCAAATCTCACACTGGTGATAAAATACTGGTTATGTGAGTCTGCTGCGTATGCACAAAGAAACTGCCTTAGCTATCAAAGATCTCATGTTCAGTAAGATTGATTTCAAATAAACATAGCTCTCTGTGTTGCTGGGAAATGGGAGGAACTGAAATACTATCATATTTTCTATTATTATAGGCACATATCATATAGCACAGCAGAACCCAATTAGGGTTAGTATGATATTAGTACAACATTAGTACGACATTAATGATTATTAATGGCAATTTGTTTGGAAAAAATTGGACCTCTTGACAGGATTTGATCCATTCATTAATACCCAGTTTTCAGGATACCTTCCAGAAGCAAAGCAAAATGCTTTTGTGATTGCAAACATTAAAAAGGCACATATATTTTGTTCTGGGCTGCGGCAGTTAATTGAAATTATATGTCTCAAGCAATCAGGCCACAAAACCAGGATGCTCACTATGAAAGTGGCCTAGAATAAAGGGTGTAAAAGCAGATACTTCACAATTTGAAATGACAAGCTGGAACTGGTGAGGCATATTTCGTACACAGCAACAGTTTCACTCTTTGACTTCAGTCAGCAACTGTCTCTTGTAAGGTCATCTGGAAAAAGTATTTTGGGCTCTTTGGTGAAAGAGAGTTATTTCCAAGATGAACAAGATAAACACGCCAAAACTCTCTGACTGTGGTCACTTAGAAAGTAAAAATACCTGGGATAATAAAGGACTAGATTTTAAAATGAGGAAAGATGGGAACAGTGTCCCACCTGTGCAATAGCCCTGTACTAAGATCACTCAGGGAGGATACTGGATGCTAAGCCTGACCTTCGCCAGAGTGAATTCCTAAGCTGCCAATAGAGGCAATAGTGTCACAGAATCATAGAACAGATGGGTTGAAAGGGACTTTGAAAGGGACCTTAAAAGGTCCCTGCAATTAGATCAGGTTGCTCAGTGCCCCTCCAACCTGACCTTGAATCTTCCTAAAGATGGGGCATCAACCACTTCTCTGTGCAACCTGTTCCAGTGTTTCACCACTTGCATCATAAAAGAATTATTCCTTATATCTAGTGTGAATCTACAGTCTTTTAGCTTAAAACCATTATCTGTTGTCCTATCACAAAAGTCCCTACTAAAAATCATCTGGAGCAGCTCCATATTCCACAAAATGCTTTAAAAAATACTGATAAACACATCACCAGGTCTCCCTGAGAAAAAGGACATGACAGTTCCCGATTGACAGTGATTATGAAACATAATCACATGTATGAAATGTTAAGGTACACAGAAGAGATGGAGATCCTCCCCCAAAACACTTTGTAAATTTGTAGCTTGAAGTTCACTCAAGGAAATAAAAGGATAGAAGTGTGACTAATCAAAGACACAACCACTTCTCCTTAGTACCTTTCTGAATCTATAGCAAATCACATTGTATAATTAAAAATGACCAAGCCTAGTCATTAAAATCCAATATTTATAATGCAATGTTTTCCAATAATGCAATAATAATCAAATTTTCCAACATAATGCAATTATAATCCAATATTTATAAGGGAGCCCAAAAAAACCACTTATCAAACTTTGAAATTTTGGAAACATCACAGACAGTGTGTTTAATAAATATATCCACACACAAGGGCAATATTATAGGTAAAACCTGAAAAAAATGTAAAAGCAAACTAATACATCGAAAGTATATAGAAAACATGGTTACTTCAGAGAATTAAAAAAAAAAAAGAAAAATCAACATTTAACCAGTGATAATTATAATCTTTGTCAAAGATAAAATTCTTGCTGAAAATACAGGAAAAAAAATCTGTTTGCAGTTATACCATTATAAGCAGAGATACTGCTTTGAAAATTTGAAGCATTAATTTAGAGGTATAAAACTCATCACTTTTGGTATGTGACCACCAAAAGTGGTTGCATGTAGCCTGAGCATTCCTCTAACTAGAATTTTTCTTTGTCTATGTGGTATCAACACAGTCTTTATTACTGCACTGGTTATTGTGTGGGGGTTTTTTTCCCCTTCTTTGGATGAAGTAAGGAGAAGAGAAGAAGAAAAAAGAAAAAAAAACTATTCTTGCTGTTTGCTTGCAGAGAAATGTGTACTCCAGACTGGACAGTGAACTCAGAGTTGTTTTGATTTTAATACTTAATTCATTAGTAATGGAAAAACTTCAGATCATAGTGAAGGAATAATCTGGTGAATTTCTCAACTTGTAGGACATTGTTTTTGATAACTTGCCAAGCAGAGCAGAAGATTTATTACGCAGAGTATGCCAAAATGGCAAAAGGCTTCTCACGCTGTTGGGCCACAAAACAATTGTTTTATGGAACTGAATTTACTGGTTCTTATGCTTTGTGGCCCTATATTGCCATGCGAAAAACCCATTAAGTCTGCTGCAGGTCTTGCATTGCATCTCAACAGGTTGAAAAACCAGCTGGGACGTTTCGTTTGGTTCTTTCAGGCCGTCAAATCACCTTTTATTTCAATACATGTCTCAACACTTTTGCAAGCCAGATGACCAGTGGTTCAACATGCACTTTTGCTATCACTGTTCTGTTACTTTGTTATGAAGGAAAAATAAAAATACTTATCCTTAAAGGTAGATTCGTTTCACTGTCTTTGGATATAGTACAGGTGGTATACCTATGTTTACTTTTATACAAAGTTTATTTTTAAAATTCAGATTTTGTGGCAAAATGTGTCATAAAAGAAGACAGTTGTCTTTATTTTGACTTCAAATTTCTCCTTGTAATTATAAACAGAAGAATTTTTTTTTTTAAACACCAACTTTTATACACATGTAATTTAGGTCTAATTTGTTGGTCAAAATATTTCTGGAGTGAAAGAAAAATCTCAGTTCCAAAAATATCTAATATACCATCTAATGTTATCAGGAAAACACACATGTTTTAGTTTGTCAGTGGGACACAGCAACATGAGTAAAAAGCAGATCTGACACTGATGGGAAAAGACAAAATACCCAAAATTTGTTTCTTAACCATAGGAATATACCTAAAGTGACATATCTCTACTCTCACTTCTAAGTTTACAAGTGAATATCTATTTTTCCTAGTTCTTTACACTAGTCCCCGATACCTCTTTTTTTCAGTTAAGAAAAAAATGTACATGCTGAGATAGAGCATATAAACTTCAAGCCCAGACTGTTGTCATGGTTACTCTGACACTTCCTAGTATATAAAGTATCTTAAAGGTAATTTTCATTTTTGTTTTAAAAATTATTCATTTGTTTACAAAGGTAAAATTCTTTCCTAGTGAATGCTTAGGTGCCAATACATCCATAATTTAGTGGCTACTGTTTTTCCAAGTAATTTAGTTTTAATGGCCTCTGCGCAGTGGAAAATGTGGTATCATAAGGGTTTCCAGAGCAATTCCAAGCAAGATACAGCAAAGTGTTTTGTCTTGATAAATTGGACAAACCAGCCATAGCACACCACCGTCCAAATATGTGGCTTCACAGATGAATTATATGTTCATTTTACTCCAATGTTTTAGCTAAAGGCTGGTTTATTTATTTATTCTGGAGATATTTCCTTATGCTATTGCAGTTAAGCACTTGCCAGCAATTTTATTTTTAGACTATGCACTTTGGTGGTAAAAACTGAGAAATAGCAATACTTCACACTGAAATCTTGATTTGTATTGTTTTGAAAAGATGCTTCTTTTCTGAAAACATCTACCCTTCAAACATATTTAAGAGTCTGAATATCTGCAATATAAGGATGGAATGTGCAGGTCATATTTCATGTGTGCCTGTGAAAGAACTAGAATTTACATGTGTAAACAGGAGTTGGTAAAAGATTTTCATAAAATTCTCAGCAGCAGGCAAAACTGTTTATTTAAAATAATGTTTGTGTACTCCAGCTCAGCAACTGATGCAAAGCAACACAAATTTTTACAAACACAGTTAACCTCAAATTTTACAAACATGCTAATGTTCTGGCAGTTCAAGTATGTTACTGAAAATGCGATCTGACTTCAAGCATTGGGTGGCTTTGTTCAACATGTTCTTGGCTAATTTTAACACAGGATCTTCATTCTGGCAGGATTAAAATTCATGGTGTGCATGTCTTGATAGGGGATCCAATGTTTTAGGGAACTATTCTTGTATAAAACTAGCCAGAAAGGTAGGCAATGATGTTCCCACCTGTTATACAGGAGTTATGTTTCTGTGTGAGCAGCAGTAACAACTGAGAGAAACCTTAATTGGTGCCTTTGGAGGAGGAAAGCTCTCTGAGTGCATTTCTGGATACCAGTTTAACCCAGCTGCTTTATCTTGACAATGTTCAAGTTCACTCACATATCCACAACGAGTCTCTCTAAATGTGCATTTAAAAAGTAGCTTTCTGAAGATCAAAGGAAGGAAAAAAAGAAAACGAAAAAAAGAAAACAAAAAGAAGGACTGAGGTAAAAGGTAAGGGAAAATGAGATTCAAGTCAGCAGACAGACGGAAAGGAGGTAATTCAAATTAATTATTACCCATTAACTACCTGATATGTTGCAAACACAGTCGCAGTGACCCAAATTGTTCCCAACTCTCCAGTCTTACACTCTCTAGGCAAGGATAAATGGCAAAATGAGGAAAAGCATAAAAGCAGGGGCATATTAAGCATATAAGCAGGCTTCCATCTCTCTCAGCAATGTAAGGATGAGGACAAATGCAATTCACCACACCTATGTTTAATTTATGCATGCAAGCAAGCAAGGTTGCAGGGAGAAAACCTGCATCCCCTTGTCCAGGAGCAAATGGCTTTCCTTATACCTGCTGTAATGAAGTAGACCTTGAAACTTCTACTATTACATTTTACCTAAGGTGATTCTTAGTGACGAACCGCCTTAGGTAAAATGTAATAGTATTAGTAATAAAATTTAACATGTGCCTTGGCCAGAACTCCATAAGCTTTCATGACATAAACTAGTGGATTCTCTTTAGCATTTACTGATACCTGCCTCTGCATTGGTCACCAAACCCATATTTCCCCACAGAGACACAGATCCCTGTCCCAGCAAAAAAGGCAGCAGGTCCCTTCTGCCAGCACTGAAATCTTTAATTCTCAGCCTCTAGTAAAGGCCAGAAGTAGCCTTCTGATTGCTTCTGATTGCTACTACCCTGCCATGGTGGCAAGCAGAAGTCAATCAGCTGAAGCAGGGTCAGTCAGACTGGACAGAAACAGCCATGTAGGCCTGGGAGCACCAGCTTTTGCTAAACTCTTACTCAGTCTAATTCCTGCAAATGAAGAGCAAAGCAACTTTATCTTAATGAGGGCACAGTCTAATTTAGGTGGGGACTACATACGCACAATGTATGCTCATTGTTTTTAAATTATTTAAGGCACTCAATGATTGAATTTATTAATTGGTTTCTAGAGGGCCAGTATCATGCGTCACACATGCCCAGGGGAGGAAAGGCAGGGGCTCAAAATCCAGTTAAATAAATCAGCCTAGAGAGACTTGAGATTTGAAGGAAATTCCGCATATCACCCTAAGAAACATGAAGGAAAAAGATTTCATGGCACAGGAAGTGCAGGAAAGGGAAAGGGAAAGAAATCAAGCCAACCTCGTAACATCACTGCACTATTAAATAATTAAGAAATGGAGCCAAAGCAGACATGAAAATGCCATTGGCATCCCCTCTACCATACCCAGACATGAAGATCTGTGGACAGGTCACAGATGCCTTTATCACTGGTTATCTCATGATGGACCAAATAAAATTACCTTTAGTAATTAATTTTAGAGGGAGAACTCCAGGTGTGAACAACATAGCTATGTCCTAGCTGAGAAGCAAATACCTAAAGGCAATCTGTGCACCAGCTCTAGACTATGGAAGGGCAGGACAATCTTCACAAACGGGGTGAAGGAAGAGACACCTTGCTTGCACATCCTTTTTGGATCCTTTCCCAAAGGCCAGACCCATCTATAACTGCAAACCTCTGCTCTAAAGTAACTCTGACAGTTTCTTTCCCAGTTCCTTACTTTATTTCTGGTAGCTAAAACAAAATCATCTGTTTCCTCTTTCATTTTTTTGTTTGGTTGGTTGTTTTTCTTTAAGTATGACAGAATGTTTTCAATTATGTTTTTCTAAATAATTCAGGTGAAAGGAAACACATGGCTAAAAAAAATCTCAGCTAGTATGGCCCACAACTAAAAAATATGACTGAAAATTCATTATTGAGACATGGATGAGGAATATCAGGCAAATCTGAGATCAGGGAATGACAGTGGCTCAAGCTATAATTAGAAAAGAGAAAGAGCATTCACTGTCCTTAAGTTTATGCTGTCTTATAACCAAGCCATATGTAAAACAACACACATATGAATTCATTATTTCTGAATATGGAAACAGGCGGTGAAATGTTCAGAACTGTTCACACATTATTCCAATTCACAGGTATCTCTAGCCCTGAAAACATTTGTCTCCCCCTACTCAATATATCTTTTCTAAAACGAGAGAATGGAAATAACTCTAAAGGAAAGTGCATAAAATAAAATGTGAACGTCTTTCTTATAGGTTTGCCATATTATATTTAGGAGAAGCCTTTCCCTCCAAAAAATAAAAATCTCAGCCCACTAAGCTTTTCCCAAGTTTTTACCGTTCTCCACACAGAAAGCCCAAGCTTTCAATCCACCCTTCCAAAGCTCTCACTTCATTACTCACCTCTCAGCACAGTTTCACAAGTGGTACTCCAGCTGTAGATGTTCTCTGAGAGCATGACATCAAAGATTTACACTTCCTTTAGCTATAGCATTTATTTAATTTTCAATATAACTTCATGCTTAAGAACTCCAGACTGTTTACGTTTACTGAATCATCAAATATTAATCTTCTTCCTAAAAATATTTCCCATAATGTCTTAGAAATTTGAAGCAAAGCAAATATATTTATCCATAAAAAAGACAAAGACAAGGAAAACACAGTTCTTCAAGCGAACTTGAGTAAGCTGAAAAACTCAAAGCTACAGACTGCAAATTATTAAAGCTCAGTCCTGCAAAGTCAGACTCACAGAAGCATCCTTACTCTCACACTTCCCTCTAATTTGAAAAAACTTGTAATTTGAACTGGGAAATACAAGCTTTGAGTCATTAACACTAAAAAGTCTTTTCTAAGGACGTATTTAATACAGATGGCACAATGAAAAAAACACAAAGTAGCTCAATTACTAAACTGAAACAACTTAGCACGAAGCTTCATTCATGCTTTTTTTCCTACACAATTTAATGTATTCCAACTCTGATATTATACTATATTTTAAACAGCATTTCAGTCCATGTTATTAGTCTTAAGTGTAATTTTTGCAACCAGGTGTGGATTCATACTGAACTAAAACCTTCCCCATATGATGACCAACATTTGCTTTGTAAATAAAAATCTTAACATCCTGAATTCTCATTGGTCCTCCCATGCTGCAGATGCAAGCAATTAAAACCTGAGAGTACAGGTGCTTAAATCTCTCTCCAAGTTGCAGGCAGTAAGGTGCTGACTTCAATCCCAAATGAAAATGAGAGAAAAGTGCCACATCTTCTTGCCTTCAGTATCAAGTCTGAATTTTTTCTTTTTTTGAAATGTCATCCTGAAAATGCCTGAGGTCTCTACATATTTTCAGGCTACCTACCCCTTGTTGCCTGTCCTTCAGGGAGATGTAGTGCAGGGAAACTGCTCTGAGTCCTGTTTCTACAGCCCTTGGAAGTTTTACTTGCAAACAAAGGCAGTGCTGACTCTGCAGCTGTAGAGCTGACTGAGAGCTTAAATTTCTCAGCATCTAGTTCTGGTTTACCTTTAAGTAATGAAAAGGGAGAAGAACAGTAAAGGAATGCAGAGTTTCATTAAGTCCTAAATCGATGCACGTACAACAAATGCAGAAAAACAACTTCACCAAATGACCAAAAGAACCAAATACACACTCCATCTATCTTCTCAGTTGTTTCAGGAGCTCTCCTGTGGGTGTCCATGAAGAACAGTTAGTTTGGCAAGTCCCCCAGGCTCAGCAGGTGAAAGCTGAGACCACCGGACACAGGAGCAAGAAAGGGGTTTAACTGCAGGAGACAGAATACAGCACTGGAAGCTGCGAGGGAGGACAGAGGGAGCCAATGGTCATAGGATGGACCTTGCACCCTTTGTACCTGGGGCATGAACTGCAAGTTATCTGTCTTACTGAAGTTGAGGGGATAGCTTGCTCTTGACACCGAGACTGAATTACTGCAGTGATGACTCAAGGACTGCTGCTTACAGGGGAAATTCAGGTCTGTTCTGAGGCTGCCATGGTGTTCAGAGTGCATTCAAGCAATGCAAAAATTTATATCCAGACATCACGTATCAGGACTATGAAATCCCCCCAGTCAGAAGGAAGAGATCTGTCTCTAGGACTTTCAGTTTCAACCAAACTTCATGTATGTCAGCAAGCCGAAACAAAACAAGAAAATTCTGTTTAGAGGAAGTGAACTGCGAGACAGTTCTTTTAAAAGATTACCCTCTATATATTATTTACATAGTTGCAAATGTTATATTTCATTGCTCCTTTTGAAGCTGTAAAATATTTAACTAAACAAATTTTCTCAGATTTCATAACATGAAATACCTTCTTTTTCTGATAACACAGGAAAAAAGTCACTGTACTTTATTTTAGCAGAAACATAAGGTAAAGCATAGGAGAATTAGAACTATAGCAGAGGTATAAATGCTATTCTTAAAAAATCTACTTTTAGATAAAAAAGTCTATTAGCTGAACAAATGGATCTTTCACAAAACACAGAAGAAATCTCAATTAAAATTTGCTTTAGCATGTAAAATTTTTAGGTATATTTCTGTAAGGTCAGAGACTTTTCTGTCCTTCAGAATTTTTCCTTCAAATTCTGAAATTATCTGCTAAACTAGAATACTCTTATGACCATCTGTGGTGAGAATCCATTCTACTTCTCATCCAGTCACCAGTCTCATAAGAGGACTCCTTCAGCACATCAAGCTGGTAATATGAACTAGGACTTTACATCCTTTCCTCTTTTTCCTAACCTTTCGAAATATCTCACCATTCAAAAAGAATCAATATTTCCTAAATCATAGCTTGTAAATCAGGGAATACACTTTTGTGTGGGTTTAGATACAATTAAAGAAAGCCTTCACAAAGGCTGCACTATGACAAATGCTGCAAATCCACCCCGAAAATACAGCAAGAGCAGCTGACGTATGTGCCTGCGCACCCCCACCCACAAACACAGAGCAAGACTTAAGCGATGACATAAACATGAGAAACAAAAGAGAATTAGACTGTCTGGATTCCTAGACAACAGATTTATCCCAATTTTGTTTCTATAACATATCAGACAGGAAATCTCCCCCACTAAGCAGCAAGGTAAATTGACAGAGCAGAATACAGAGACATGCTACAGTTACTTAACAGTTTATCACCATTACTTAACAGTTTATCACAGTGACTTAACAGTTTATCACCACAACGTGTAGGTAGTAGTCTTTTAATTTTATTAATTCTATAAAGTATATACAGCTTTTAAGCAGAGATCACCTCTGAAGCCCTTAGTAAGGTATCAGACTTCTGAAATTGAAAATGTCTCACTTCATCCATACTCAAAACCATAATCTACTGATGATTAAACTTCCTAATTATTAGATAGCAGCAGTACTTTTGTACCCCTCACAGTTTATCATGATACAACTTGTCACGATACAACTCTTGGTTCAGTCTTTAATGGCAAAATCTTTCCAACATGGTTTGTTAAGGTAGAGAAATATACAATTTAATGGTACAGCTCCAATCCAAGGGGAAAGAAAAGAAACAATACAGTGATTATGCTGAACACCTGATTTTTAAGATTGACAACACACATGTTAAAAAGTCACTAACAATGAAGAAGGAAAACCCCACAGTGCAGCACTCACCCCTACAACATTTGGAAGATTATCTATGGATACAGAAACTCTTTGCTGTGACTTGCACCTACTTACATTATTTTGCTCTGGTTTACACTGATCCAGAATGAAGATGACTAGAAAACCAGTCTCCCCATAGGAAATGGCACTGGTGGCATTGGCTGCTAGTGGACAGGTAAACTAGATTAACTGAAAGTAATCCTACTTTTCAAAGGAACATGGGGTTTGCTTCACCCTCTACAAGAAATTCTTTAAAATGCAGGGAACATTCTACATCAACAGTTTCAAGAATCCTGATCAAAATGTGAATTAATATTTTCTCATTGTTTAACATAATCTTTCAATCTTTCATTGCTAAAGAATATCCTAATAATCTGGCTATGATAATTTTTTTGTGTAAATGCAACCAAGCTGGAAAAAGTATAGAGATGAGGAAAACAATCTTTTTTCACCATTACTTTGGTGGTATAGATAAAAAGGGCCAATGAAAATATTTATGTTTGGGTACATTTAGCCCATTGTGTGTTATTATTGAAAGCCATTTTCTAAAAGATATTTTTATAACCTTTCAATCTCCATTCAGTATGACAATGATAGGTAACACTTATTTTTAATTAATATCAGTTTTTAAATTCTACTGTAATTTGAATGTGTTTTTTCATAGTCTTTAGCATCCCAGAACCTAAAAACCTTTTGGTATGGGGCAAATGACATGATTAAGATTTATAGAATTTAGCCCTTCTATTTCTTCCCAGAACATCAAATGTGTGGGCACTGTCATTTGTTTCCTTTTATTATGTATACTCTTTGTATGGAACTACACGTTTTTCCACAACGTGAAAGCCAGTGACTTGAACCTAACAGATGATGCAAACACATCAGTTTGCTAGATGTTGCTCCTAACTACACTGCAAATACTGAAAATTTCTCTTTTTATTTAGCATGGCCTCAACTCCTTTTTCCTGGTGAGATTTGTGTGATGGGATCTGCTAGACAAAAGGGGAATAAATACCTTGTCTCAGAGAGAACTAAACTGGAGTTGAAAGCCAACCACTGGATGTCACCTTGACAACTTGCTGACAAGGTATAACGAGTGGGCCATGCAAGACCTAAAGGCTAAACCCAAGAGTTTCAAGGTGCAGGAAGATGAAGCTTAGGACAGGCATACCTGGCACAGCTGGGCCACTGTGGCCAATGACTACTCTCTGCCTGGATGACACCTGTGTCTCCAAATATTTTTCAACACCTTAGCATGTCATATTTAATCAGTGACAGATTTCTCATATTAAAAAGTAATTGTTTCAGTAATATCAAAGGAGCATAAAACACAAGAAGGTCTGTTCTTAAATCCATTGCCAATCTGTGCCATTCGATGATTCAGAACACAGTATCAAGCTCAAATTTAGCAGATAGTAAACAAATTAGCAGGCAGTACTTCAAAGCCCTTGTTTTATTTTTTGAGATAGGGTTCACCACTGCTGAATAAATGTGCTTCCAGAGGTATAGGACTGGCAGATGCACTCACAATACCACCAACACCCAACTTACATCAACAGTCACTGCTTCCAATTGTTGATAAACACCACTACACTTCTCTGAGCTGCAGAGAAGGGCTCACCCAGCCACACAGCAAACGGGCTGAGAGGGGACAATTAGCTGCCATGGGTCTTTGACAGTAGCTGTCTCTTGTTTTCTTGGCAAGGGACAGGCTGAGTTTGCCTGACCTTTACGCCGTTCTGCAGCAATGCATTCTCCACACTTTGTCTGTTCATCGTCAAGGCAGTAGTTATACTGCTGCCTCTCCAAGGAGTATGAAGGGACTGTGAATCATGTTGTAACTCACAGCAGGTACCCATTTTAATGCAAGGCTCTAAGCCCACTTTGTGCAAGGAGGGGCTGTCTGATCCAGACCTTAGACTGGGGCTCACATCAGCTTTTCCTCAGCAAGGGCTCTTCCACAGTGCTTGGAAACACTTGCTGTCAGTTATCAAAACGATGATAAATATGTGGAGTTCTCTAACTCCAGGATAACTACCTCTATGCCTACCTGTGTTAAATGACCATCTTTAATTTTTTCTGCAGTATTTAGATATTCTTGGAGATGCCTGGGATTCAATGGACACCCACAAAACCCATACAGTAGCATAAGCTATGTAAACTTATAAAAGTCAGCATCACTGCCACAGATGGCACAAAATGGCATGCAAAAAACCTAAGCACTGCCTCCCGATGCTAAGGTACCCTGGAAATAGGGCAGATAGAAAAAGATGACAGTCATTAAGAAGAGAAAGGTTAATATAAGAAAAAAAAAAAAGCCAGGAAGGCATAAACAGCAGTAACTGCTGGAGAAGTGAAGGGATTGAGATATGACTACAGAAGAAAATGTGTTGAGTATTAAAAAAAAAGGTTGCAAATATGAGTGAGTGTTGAAAAAAAGGATATAGTCATTGAGGTCCCTGTTGAGAAAACATATAATTCAACATGGTGCTTTCTGGGCATGAAAGTGCTACAGTGGGTTTGGTATAAGACTTAAACCAAATGCTTCAAAAGCAAAAACATCCCTAGAATATATAAAGATTTACACTATGAAAAATTGTAGACTATACTCAAAAAGGTCTGAAATGTTACGGAGGTGAATTGTCTTTACTGTCTTCAGGAAAAGCAACCACTTAGGAGAAGTAGCAGGAAGAGATCCCACCAGCGAGCAAGGAAGGTGAGGTTCATTGTGCTGCACCAGCCAGCACAGATCAAAACTTCCTGTTGATAAAGTACTGAGATAAAACCAAGCCAATGCAAAACACAGAACACTGCCTCAGCACAGCTATTTGCTAGTTGTCAATTCACAAGTTTTTCTGAAGCCAGCACATCTACCAATAGCACACATCTGCTCTCTCAGATATCCACTGTTCTTATATTTGATCTTCAACTGCTGTAATTGGAACAAATACCATGTTTTTAATCAAACTGACCTTCTTCTTCTGGCTGTTTTTCCATATTAGACATGCTTGGAGCTTCAAGCCAGATCTGCAATCTCAGTTCAAACCTTTAAATGGTTTTAGCCATTACCTAATAAAGACTCACAGTCCCACTCAACTCCTGGGGTTCTGATTATTCTGAAACAAATTCTTTGATCAAGTTTGCCAAAGGAACAGAATAGCCAAGACAAATAAAACTGAAAGTCTGTCATATATGCAATGTTAGCATACCTTGATTATTGCAAAATACACTGTGTCACAAAGCATAATTTTTTCTCTGACATTGCCAAATACTACATTTTTTTTGATACACACACACACACACACATATATATATATATGACTATCTGGCTTTTTTTGAATGCATCTTTTTGCATCTGAGATCCATGCCCCAAAGATACATAAATGATATCCAAGCACTAGGCAACAGTCTATCCATTTTCTTCTATTTACAATTTTAAAATCAAAATCTCCATAATCCACGCTGATGAACATGTAATAAACTAGATTACCTAAACAGTGGTTCTGGTTCTGATATTAAAGACATAAAGATTGCAAATATTTCAGCATACAGAATTTATTTAAAAAATTCAGTTCAAACATACACCTCCTAATAACTGATTTACCTTGGGATGCTTGATAGCAAAGATTTTCTTCTATGTCACTGTTCTTGTAGGTTAAAATCTGGACATCACTTTTCCAATGCTCCACAGCAATTATCCTTCTATAAATGAGTAATAATTGAAAGAGTTTTCACCTTAAGGAAGTTCATTTTTGGTCCTCGCACTAGAATTTGAGTTCAGGTCCCTCAGCACTCCGCCCTGTTGAGAGGCCCATGAACCTCAGCTTTAGAGAAATGGGAATGTTTCTTCCATCTTTTATGGTGCACAAACTGTCATTTTTGGCCCTTGATTACTCCAAAGGTGTCTTACTGCTACATAGGTTGTAAGGGAACTAACAGAGAACACCACCAAATCCCTTCCTCAAAAATCTACATGTTGGTGAGACAAGCTTGCAAAAACCTACGAGAAAGGTCTTCCACACAGAAATTCATACACTAATTACGCCTTTGCCTTTCATTGTCAGCAGGCTTTGCAATTAAAATAAAATATCTTGTTTCAAATTTGTCACCACTTCCCTCTCTATATCACAACCAGACTGGAGCATTTCTGTCCACATTGTCCAGACAGGGAAACTGAACTTGCAAATGAAATATATTCTAACAAAATTAGCCATAAGATCATATTTTGGCGTGTTAAGGCAACCACATTCTCATCTCTTTCTGGTTTTCCAGCTTCCTTAAATCTCAGTTTTTTATTCCAGGAAGAAAAAAACCCATCAGTTCTAAGAAATAACTGACAGCTGCTCCAGAATTCTTCATATTTGTTTTCATCTTAAATTGCATTAGAAGTCCACATTATAAAAAAAAAAAAAAAAAAAAAAAAAAAAAAAAAAAAAAAAAAAAAACCCTGAAAATTTCTAGAGATAAAAGCATATAAATTTTTATACTGCAATATAAATTATATTGGCATATGTTTACAGGATTTAAAATATTATAAAGCAAATCAGCAAAATTCCAGGGTTTTTTTGCTTTACAGATGTAGATAGAAATGAGTTACGTTCATTCACAATATACCTTTTAACGTTTTATCTAATTTCATCCAGATAATCATTTTAATACCTTGCCTCTTGTACTTCATATCTTTAGGACAAAACATTATTAGTCACATTTTTGCTGGCACCAAAACAGCTCTTACTCTCTAACTTGTGGAAAAGTGGCTTCATTCCCATTTCTAATTTCAGAGTGGAACTGATTATGACTGGGTTATGAACCCATATCTTACAGAGAGCCAATAAAAACATAAATAGGAAAAAAGTTTTTATAAAGAACTTTATAATAATATTTTTAATAGAATTCTGTTGGCAACAGAAATTTTGCTAGAGTGTTTACAACTCTACAAATCTTAGAAACCTAAAAGGGACACAGGCTTTAACTTCTTGCACATTTACTCCTGATAAAAGATATGGAAGTTACTTAAGTCTTTCAGAAAATGTTCTTGTCCTTCAAAGATCATCAGTAACTAGAAAAAAAAATCTTGACTAAAAAATTGATGCTCTGTCAATTTATTTTCTTTACTATGTTTAAAATCCTATGAACTAGCTTGTCAAAATGATAACATTCTGTTATAAAATTGACAAGAATATGCAGAATAAAAAGGAATTCTAGGCATTTGTTCTTGGTTGTTTTTCTTCTTTATTTTAGACATGCAATGATATTCTTTCTTTAGTAGAGGAAAACAACCCAAACACAAAACCCAATCAAAACTAGTTCAAACGCCCTCTTTCCAAGAGTCTCCTTTCCATCCAAGCCTTTCAGTGACCTTTTCTTGGAAAAAAAAGCAGTTCCGTTTTCATATAACTTTGTTTTTTAACATATCTGCCCAGAACTTTTGGCCATCCAGCCAAATAGTGACAAATGAAATATTGATCATTTTGTTGGTTTGGGGTTTTGTTTGTTTGTTTGATTGTTTGTAAATGGATACACACCCAGAAAGAGGTATGATCTAATTCATTGGACACAGACAAACTTTAGCAGTTGGTGACATTCAAAGAAGGAACCTGGAAGGGGTAGTGCCTTAGTCTGTCACCAATTCCCACAGCATTCATCACATGTAAATGTAACGGCATTGAAAGGCACAGGGTGGCATGCAGCAAAGCTCTTGCTGCTTTTTGAATTTCAGGTAAATTGATTATGCCAACCACGTCTTGCATTTAAATTACCTCCCAAATTTAGAATTGAATGAATTGATACATATACACAGTCTATGATCACATACACTCAATCTCTACATTCCTGCTAATCAACTAGCCTGTGAACCTAACCTTGAGCATGTTGTTTCTAAGGCATTTGGTAATTCTGGATTATTGACATGTGCCTCCTGTTTCATGCCATTAATTTTAATCCCATCCATTAGTTTTATATGTATTTCTGTAAAAGCTCTCATTAGTTAACAAAGTTTAGTTTTGAATCTACTGGAGCTAAATTTGGGAGAGGAAAAAAAAATGCAAGAGAGAAAGTCTTTCTCAGTTACACCTACAAATCAGTACTAAAAAATAAAGAGACTTTAAAATCATCATTCTCATGAAAGCCATGAAATTAATAACAAAGCCACTTTGGTTGCAACCTTTTTTGTCACCAATAAGTGATTTTTCTTTGCCTCCAACATTCGAATGAGACTATATTAATTAACATGTACAGTCTTGAAGAAAATTTTACTGAGAAATATGATTACATGTTATTCTCCTGAAGCAGGATATTGCATTTTCTGTGTAGTGGAGACAGCAAAGTCTCTGTAAAACACTTGATATTAAAACATGCTGATTTAAAACTGAAATAATTTACTCCAAACAAAATTTATTTAGCAGAGTTCAAACACTACCAACTAAACTGTTTTTCTACAGAACAGTTACCCAAGAGATATTCTCTCTTTTAGATTTAAAAAGTCTAATTTTTCAAGGCAACAAAATAAGATACTATACTTTTGCTGGAAAGACAAAGGTGCAGAAAAGAAAAACCTGAAAGTGTTCTTATATTATACAAAAGAGTGAATATATTTAGAGAGTTTTTTTCCACACAGTCTCAAGTATTTTTAAAATCTAATTTAATGTACTTCTCAGAGCATTGTTGGATCAGCTCCCTAAGGAGTTAGAGCATTTCTGGATGCTTCTGAAGGTGCAAAGTCCCTTTCCTGTATGGGTCCTCCATCCCCCCATACACCTGGCCTTATCCAAGTGGTGTCCTGCACTCTGCTTTCTTGGCAGCCCCTCTCTGTTTATCCAGTCCTTGCAGCCCAGTGGCCACCCAGCTCATTTAGAGAGTTCTCCTTCGATAACAGCTCCAAATGCTCACTACTACCTAGAAAGCACTGTAATTGCTTCACACCAACATCTCTCTGGACTAGTAAAAGAAAGAGGTTGTGATTTTGATCTCCATATAATCATCTTTTTAGTCCCTAAGGATTAAATAACAGGTGTGGGGGTACTTAATATTTACCTTCCTGCGAGAACTCTCATTCAAAGGAAGTGTTGTTCTTGCTCATGGCTGAAAGACCCTGGGTGAAACCTAAGTGTCAAACCAACTTTGATGTGTTGTGATTTGCATTTTGTTTAGGTTAACTTTTAAGAGAGGGGACTCCTCTTTTGGAGGAGCACAATGCATGCTTATGGCATAAGAAAAGCAGTGTTACTACTGCCATCAATTTAATTCAGTTATCCCTGGACCAACTCTTCATGTATTCTAAAAAACCACACCATATAGTCTCAAACTGATACTGTTTGCTTCTGGGAATATGGTTAGTTTAGTCCTCCTCAGTAACAGATGAGATAGCAGTCAGAATGGAGTTGGATTCTTCTGGAAACAAGAATTCTGAAGTCAGGTGGTTTGTGGGCCCACTCATCTACTCCAGTTTGCCTCCAAAGTAATTGGCTTTTCAGCTCAGCAGCTGATTCTAATCTGACTTGAGAGAGAGGGGAATTGACTAAAAACTTTGCCTTCTTACATATTTAATGAAAATAAATGACCTGGCAGAGGAAAGAAATTATGTGCAAATTTTGTGCCAAAGAAAGGTGCCACATGCGATGCAGCTCCTGCTGTGCATCAGAAATCCATGGAAGAGGAACCTGCAATATGATGCCACAGCAGAAGAAAAAGCACCAGACTGAGCTCTGTTCATCTTAAGGCACCAAAACAGAAAACAAACATAATGCCATGTTTTATTCATTTTGCTGCTTAAGGGGCTACCTGTTCATTAAAATCAAACTGAGGGGAAGCCATATGAGGAGTGGCTGAGGGCACTGGGTCTGTTCAGCCTGGAGGAGAATGAGGGGAGACCTCACTGCAGTTATAACTTCCTATTGAGGGGAAGAGGAGGGACAGGCACTGATCTCTTCTCTGTGGTGACCAGTAACAGGACCCAAGGGAATGGCCTGAAGTTGTGTCAGGGGAGGTTTAGTTTGGGTATCAGGAAAAGATTCTTCACCCAGAGGATGGCTGGGCACTGGAACAGGCTCCCAAGGGACATTGTCACAGCACCAGCCTGACAGAGTTGAAGAAGCATTTGGACAACGCTCTCATGCACAGGTGTGACTCTTGGGGGTGTCCTGTACAGGGCCAGGAGTTAGACCCTGATGATCCTTGTGGGTCCCCTCCATCTCAGCATATTCTGTGGTTCTGCAGTTCTTTTCTCATCCAACATCTTTTGTATTTTTTAACTGCCAATTTTATATGCAAAGAATCAGACTTGGAGAAAAGAGCAAGCAATATTGCCTTGGAATCAGTCAATAAACATGAAGTAAGTTTGTAGCTGTCAAATAACATTGCAAAACATGAGGCAATATCTCCTTTTCACTTTACATAGACGTCACAGCAGAAATACCTGTTTACCAAAGAGCAGGTTCCTCACCATGCCTGTGTCCAGCCAAGCCCAGGATGAGGGTTTGCTCTGCATTTGCCTGGCACTTCCAGGAACTTCAGTGGCCTTAACAATTCTCTTCCACAGAATTTCAATATATTATTTGTGCCTTGCTTGTTACATGAATTAACCTATGCAGTCCACGTGCTAGCCCAGAACCACAAATGCTGATATCCAGCATTAGCTTCTAATCTCATCTTTAAAATATGTGAGACCACAAGATATTTGCTGTCATAGCTCCTCAATTCCCCAACATATGTAGAGAGTTTGGATTGTCAGGAAGTTCCAGGAGGAAAAAGGGAAGAGTCATATTGCAGGGTATCAGCTACCTGGTTTTTTCTTACTCTGAAGTTTTGGGTAATAGGCTATCAAGCAGATCTCAGCAACTCCACAGCAAACATTCCTCACAGACCAAACAAAGAAACTTTGGAAATGGTCTGGGTCAATCGGTTTCCAGCATTTTTGCATAAATTTATTTGAAATAAAACATTTAGATGCTTATTTAAACTACAAGATATTCAAGACCTGGAGTGGACACAAAAACTCCCACGTTTTTGTTGGTTTTTTTTTTTTTTAATCCATATATTTTTCAGTTCTTGATTTAATCAGGAGAAATATTGAGTGCAGAATCTTTTCTAAATTATGTAATTTTGAAAAAGTCCATGGGAATGTGGTAGGATGTCCAAAGCTCCAGCTACCAAATTCATGGATATTTCTGCTTAGTGAGCTTCCCTTCAGCTTGCCTCCAGAGAGGAGGAATACAGATGGCAAATGGCAAACTGAAAGCACAGGGACCTGAGGGGGCAAAAAGACAGATTAGTGACAGGAATGTGAAGCAAAGTGGTACAGAATCATCACCCATTTGTGTTCCTTGCAACTAGAACTGCAGGATGATCAAGGATTCCTGTTGGAATCTCTTCCTCATGGTTTCCCTCTGGAAACAACTATTAACTGAGATAAGTAAGGTTAGGAAAAACAGGAACAGCCAAACACACACTACTTTCCCAGAACTCAATGCTGAATGGCACTTGATTGGTATTTCATAGCATAACATTAAAAAAATGCTACAGTTTTTAGGTTATTTTCCTGATCTAAGAAATCCTCAATACTGTTACAGCAGCACCTGACAGGAAAACATTGCCACATTTAAGAGCATATTTTTTCTATGGATTTTTTTTTTTCTATCAAGAGCATAGCTTCAGCAAGCTCCTTCACACTTAAAACTGTGACTACTTCAAATGAATCATAAAAGCTAGTGGTTGTTGTACTGGCTTCTCAAGCTGTTATTTTATGCCTCAAGCCAAATTTAAAAGAAGAAACACCAGTGTGTAACATCAATTTGTCTTCAATTACTGGCTTGCTTCATTTGCATTCTCTCGGCCAGGAGTTGTGAAATTTTAAACAACCTGAAGAATATTTCTAACTTGCACAAACTTTGCTTTGAATTATCCTCTGATTAGTAGCATAATGACAGGGTTTCTTTATCTTAAAAGTATTTCAGGCATAGATAAAAATAAAAAGGTTAAAATATTACTACTACTAACATTACTAAATCTTACTACCAAATACAAAAGTATTACTACATACATTATTTATCAGTCCAAACATTTTGTACATTCATATAAAATCCAGAAATGCTGGATTTGATACCTGAACTGCTCACCTTGATTAGAGGTCTTTGAAAAAAACATATCAAGGTAGAAAAATCATAAGTAAAAATGAAGGAATACATACGAAGGGGATCACCTTTCTGTAATGTGTTCTGGGGGATAAAATACACTTCTAAAATCTTCCTTACATATACAAGACTTCAGGTAAAAGGAAGCAAAAAATATAAGGTTTGCCCGAAGAGGTGCTGTATGTCCCATCCCCGGGAACATTCAAGGCCTGGTTCTCTGAGCAACCTGATCTAGGTGAAGATGTCCCTGCTCATTGCAGGGGCATTGGACTAGATAATCTTTAAAGGCCCTTCCAATCTGAATTATTTTAAGATGCTGTGATTCTATATGAAGGACAAACATCTCCATTTAGTGGGATTCTTCTGAAATGCCTGCATCTCTAGAGGGACAAAAGGAGAAGCCTGGAACAGCTAGCACAATGACACTGCAGCTGGTTCATTAAAGGTTTTCAAGTACTAATCATTCCACAGTACAGAGCCAGTTTGCAGTCCTGAGGGATAAGACCTGGACCCTTAATAACTGCAAAGGCTGAAGTGAGTCTCTTCAGAGTGTGTGCTATGCAAGCCCAGTTACGTGCTGTAGCCAGCAGGCTGTGGTTATTAGCTCTGCAACAGAGCACTGCTGCATGGTCCTCAGCTCCCTTACAGCAGAAGCCCTGGAAAACACCAAGATTCAAACTGAAAGTATTGCCGAAGACACAGAGTCTGAGTAAGAAAGGATGAAAAACATATTAACACATACAACTTCAAAGGTTTTAAGGGCAGAGCACCTTTGCTGACCAAGTTTCAGAAGCCAGCCCAGAAACAGTTACCAGTTTTTTCACAATAATTTGTCTTTTCTGGAGGGGTAATGTGGGTGATAAAAAGTTAAAGCTGCAGGTCTGCTTGCCAAACTCTATTAACAGCTTCTAACACTTTTAACTGGTATTCAGCAGTACTTACACCCTGTTGCTCCACACTTTCCTTCAGCTTCCAAAGTCTACTTTGTACTTGTAACACTGAATTGTGCTGCTTAGAGCACCAAGCAGAGGGAAGAAGCTCTTCTCAAGAGTATCAGCCTCCCCTCTGTGAATTCCTCATGAAAAATGCAGCAAGAAATCTCTAGTAGGAGTCTCACCTCTTTTCCACATTTTGGTCATCTGCAGAGAAAAGGGGGGGAGTGGAAGAGAGAGAATGGCTGGTTGGGAATTTTTAGCAAATATTTCTCCTGAAAAGACATACCAATTCATAAGTATCCAGACTTTCATCAAAGGAAATGATTGATTTTATTTTTGCTCCACAGGAATATTAAGAAGTCTGAAAAGCCTTTGATTTCAAGTGAGAAAGTCTTGGTGAAGTTAAACTCAGTATATTTAAAAAAAAAGCATGATGGGGCTAAACTGAAGCACAGTATTTATCTAAGAGATATTTTTACATTTTATTTAGAAAAAGAGGCGGCACCAGGTCTTTGCTGCAATTTGGGATAGAATTTTTTAAATCCCACATTTTCACAAGACAAAGAATGTTCTCTACCAGCTCTGACTGCCAATCACACCTTCTACACCATGGTCTGTGGAGTTTTGTGTATGCCTATACTGCTAAAGGCAAGGTGGCCAGGAAGAGGTCTTGGGCACCACACTCCTGGACAATTCAGCTGCTCAAGCCTCCAGCTCTGGTATGCTCTTTTTCTTCAGGAACAGTTTGCTCCCATAACCCCTCATTTTTGGGGAAAAGGACATCAGACGGATGAAGTGGCCACAGAACTTGTTCACATGCTACTTAACAGTAGGCCATAAAACCTGTGATTTAAGTTTAGTGCTATAAAAAACACCATTCTGATGGGCTGCAACAGTTTTATCATTCTTTTGCATAGTTTAGACAAAACCCCAAGGAATATGTGAAAGGACTATCACCTGATGCTCAGAAGCATATAAGATGCCAAGTACAAGACAGGATAGATGCAGCCAGTTACTTCTGGTGCAAGTTAGACCTCAGTGATATGGAAACAGGAAAGCCCACATAATTTCACCTCAAGATCAGGAGGTGCTCCTTTAACGCATATACACGTATGTACAAAAGCTCTAGAGTCCACCTAAAGGTGGGTCTGCAATTTGTTGCATCATTCACTTGATGGTGCTTCTGTATCCATTTAGCATGAGGAATAACCCAGCATATACATTAAATAACAGCTAAACATGTTCATATTGCACTGGTGCACCTATCCAGTGTATGACTGCTGGGTCAAAAGGAAAACATCACAGAAAGGAGTAGAAAGGTTAAAGCATTGGAGAAATGTCAAAGTTTTGAAAGCAACAGAGCAAGGGATAAATGTTCATTCACATCAATATTAATTTTTAAACTTTATGGTACATGGATTTTAGAATAATAATTTTATAAAAATTATTTCATGAATTTTTAAACATAAACCAAAAAAATCCCCAGTAATTCCCCCAAATTTCAGTTTTGGCTTTATTTTACTCTCTGAGTCTCTACTGTCACTTCATTTTTCTCCTACTGGAAATTTAAGATGTTGTCTATATTATTTACTGGAATTTTACGGAATGCATTTACTGTTATTATCTACCTAATTGAATTATAAAATGTATTTTGAATAAAAGAAAGTGAATAATCTAGTCAAGTACTTAACACAATTTTGCAATATAAATATATTAAACAGACTCTTTTTAATTTTAAGTTAAGGTTTTACAGAAAAAAGAAATCACATGCAAAGGATTTTTAGCAGGGGAAATAAACATGACTCAAAAGACCCTCTATTAAAAAAAAAAAAATTAATGAAGATGAACAACAGGGAACAGGCCTAACTAACCATAACTGTGAGAACATAGTGACCCAAACCTGGCATTCACATCACTACAATCTAGACTGGCTACCCAGGTTTGAAGTGATTACCATAACGCCAGCAGGCCAGCAGCTTAGGAGCACTGAAAAGCCAGCCTGGTTTCACACACAGCCACACCTTAACAGACATTTACAGGTACCACCCAGAGAAAACCAGGCCAGCGCTCAGCCAAGGGTAGTTGATGTGGGACATCACTCAAATGAAGCCAAGAAAACTGGGGCAGACCTCAAAAACAACAAATCTAAAGAAGAGGAAGAGTAGATTCTGAGTTTCTTTTTAAAAGTGCACAATTAATGGATTTTTTTCCCTTAGATCTTTAAATTCCACACACTCCTCTTAGGAGGCAATATTTTCCATAGATGGACGAATGTGATTTTTGAGCTCTGGGAATTGACAGATTTCTTGTGTTTCAAGGAAACCAATACTTTACACTGCGGCACTTATTTTCTCCCTAAATTACTACCCATATGGATTTTACTCCGTTATTTACACACAAGCAATTAAGCACTTAATCGTATTTGATGTGGTTAAAAACTATCTGTTGAATAGAACTTCAGTCTTCAAAAAACTCCTTTTTTGGACACTTTTCCATTTTAGCAAGACAATTACAGTCAAACTGTTTTCCTCTCCTAGTGACAAATTCAAACTCAATTTTTAGGAGCCAAAAATTAGCAGTGGTGAATAATGCCTGGAAGAAGCCGCTGTTTTCAGTCACATTTTCAATCGGTACCATGCACCCATCTGCAGTACCAGTAATCAACACACTTTTTAGCAGGCTGGTCATGCAAACCAGACTACATAAGCTACAGAAACAAAAGTCACTTTCAACAGCAATGTCCCAGGACAAGGTTACAGAAAACAGAAGTTTGTGGAATTTAATGACCATGCTGGTTCTACATAACTGTTCCAAAGTTATACAGGACACTGACATTTCCAGGAATGTCCATCTGGCATATTTCATATGTACCAAAGTTATAATTACTAAAATGAAAAAAAAATAGAAAAAGAAAACAGGAAGAAAAAAAAAGGCAGCAGAATATCATAATTATGAGGCTTATCAGAACAAATACAACCATAATTCAAAGTTAAATGGCACTGATTTTCTTTTCCACACAATTTTTAAACCCTCCATTGTATTTCTGCATTTGGTGAAGGTTGCACAAAACATGTTGCTTCAGGGCTGCACCTAATTATATTGGACATCCAGAAATAGGTGCATCTGACTCAGAATTTCTGCATGCCTTGCCAACCAATCAAGCCATAAGAAATGCAAACTATGCTTAAATTAAGCAATAAAACACTGCAAGTTGCAAGTTGTAACATATTAGCATACACCACACTGCAAGGAAGAACTCCACAACAGGAAACAGATTCTAAGTATACTTGTACCCAGTACTGCTGAGAGTATCTTCACCACTGTGACTTTACACATCTTGAGTCACACAACCAACTGTTCCGCACTGAATATTACAGAACAGCACTAAATATCAAATGAGGGTAAGTGCACTAAAGCAGTGATACCTTTAATTACCAGCTGTTAACTCTCACCTTTTTAAAGCTTTATAAATGCAGGGGTTTTTCATTTGATGATCATACCTCTCTGTAGACAATCTTCCAGACAGATTTAATTTCTTTAATGACAAACACAGAACTGGTACAAAACCAGACTTAAGTAGCAGCTCATGGTGATAATTTGTCATTTTACCTTAAGGTAAAATTATGAGATTGGGCACTGTATTTTGCAGTGGGCCCGGGCAGGTGGGCAATGGACCAAAGAAATGACCATAAAATCTTCATGCTTGTCCGGGACTGTTCACTCAGAAACATCTCAAAGACAGCAGGTGCAGCTGAGCTGTTTTATTTTACTCTTTCACAATACTATGCAGGCAAATTATGTAAATCAACTGGATCAAATATGGGCCCAGAGATTTCAAAAGAAAATATATTTCATCATGAGAATGTTACAGTATTTATTTTCATGCCTCAAGGGTATTACTAATAATTAGCAATTTACACAAAGTTGCCAGAGAATGCACAAAACAGACCAGTAGATTAATCCTCAGATATTTTCAACTTAAAAGCTAAAAGTCAATCCTAACCATTAGAGAATGGTCTGAGAACTATAAAGCAATTACAGTCATTGATAATCACTGTACACACAGGCAACGACATCAGTAATTAAAGCAGAGACCAGTAAGTGATCCATACCAATTCTGAGAACTTTCCACTAACAGCTGCTGTTCCACAGCAGTCCAGTCATTTGACCAACTTGTAAGGTCATTTTCTAAATGGGAAGTGATATGTCTTAAGTTGGAGTTGCAAGGAGTTCTCTTAGTTGACAGCTATGTTCCAAGCAATGTGGCAATAAATTCCAAGCAATGGGACAACTAAACATCAACAGCATTATATTAATACACGTGGGTTTTTAGATTGATAATATAAAGAACAGTTTTCATCCATGTTCATTATGGAGCAAACTCTGCTATTAAACACGGCTTTGCACAAAGGCTGCAAACATAATATACAATCAGCTATCGAACTAAAATACATTTAAGAGCTATTTGAACAATTGAAGTATTTCCTATTCATTTTGCATTAGAAACATATCCAGGTCTCCATGCCTGCAAAAGAACAATCATTTTCAGAAATGAATAAAACTGTATGTAGCAAAATAGGCTCTTTGGTACCATATCATTTTGCAAACTCTATGGTTACTTTTACAGCAGTATTTCAATGGCTACTTTTCAAGACAAAGTATTTTGCCACTTATGGTCTCTTTTACTCATTGCAAATGATTAAAGCAAAAATGTAAAACCACTGTCTGCAGTGTACTCTGCTACATTGCAGCTGCAGGTGATTTACCATATAATACACCACTGCACAAGCAGTAATTCCTGAGGCTCAGAAGACAAGATGATGTGGGGTTGATAGAAACCTGCACAATTTTCTAAAAAATTATGCAGCACTCTTTCAAAATCCAAGAATAAGAAGATAAAGCATCCTATTACTTTATAAGCATTTAGCTTGAGTAAGAGCTTCTGGATTGAGCCTGGAATTAACGTCTAGTAAACAGCTTTAGGATTTGGCCTGCCATTTGTACCTGCTAAAGACTTCTTTATCCAAAAGTACTAGTGTTTGACTCAACAAAATATAAATCATATTCTCTGCTTTCATTAATGGAGACAGCACTGTACGTCAGCACTTTTATATATATATATATATTTATAAATAACTACATGCTTGAAAGCATCAGAGGGTTTTCTGAAAGCCAAAAGACTAAGTGCCAGTATGGTGCTGAAATTTCAAAGGAAATAAACCATGATGCTAAAAGCTGTGCTCTTTTCACCCTCAGCAATGTCCATGGGATCCTGTTACAAGGGTGACCATTAGTGAGCCTTTAGGTTCCAGTTCCTTCATCCTCTGAGGGAAAACTTGAATTAATCAGAGAGCACAGAGAAAAGAAAAGATTATTAGTCCCTTGGGAAATCACCTGGGCACAAGCAAAAGAAGAAAACAATTACTGAAAGAGTAGCTAAAAAGCCACTCAAATTGAAGCCTTATGTCTTAATTTTGAGTGGTGTATTAGAAAAAACCTATAAACTCAAAGAAGAAAAATAATCTCTTTTTTTCACCTTTCCATTGTACAAAGAATTTAGAAACACTTCAGACTCAAAAGCTTGATATGACTCTCCACATGAAAATAAAAAAAAATCCAGTGGGTTTTGGGTTGTTTTTTTTTTACGGGGGGATTTTGGTTTTCTTTTTTCCTCTCAGGATACACGAGCTGGCAGTCTTATTTGCTGTCTTTGGGGGAGACAAAGGTTTGTTTTAATAAATATGTATTGAATGATTCAATGCAGAACTGAAACAACAAGCACAGCAGACTCAGCCTATCTAGACACCTACCTACCTCCATATGCATCAATTTTAAACACCTGTCAGCCAGAGGTTAGTTTGTAAGAGAGAAAAACTATTTAAGACACTTAGTTGCAAAGATCTAGATTGCTGTTTCATCCAAGGTCACGAGAAAAATACTCTTTTCCACTCCTGTTTTTGAAGAATTTGCACATAATTTATACACACTCTTAGAGGTTTGGTAAAATGTCCCAGAAGACACAGTGATGATATCACAGCAATATGATTACTTGAAATTAATTAAACTATCTCAAGAACATTAAGGCCATCCTCATTCTGTACTAGAGACTGAAGAAGTATACAGATGTAGAAGTGTGTTTTGGGAGAAGCAGCTTCCCAAAAATGTACCTGAAAATGGACAAACTGCTCAAATTCATGTCTACCTTTCTCAAAGATTGTCAAGCCCTAGGATTTTGACAGCAACTGTTTCAAAGAACCCATGAGACTGATTTCAGTATGTTCTTCCATGGTATCCCACTGACTGTTTTCCCCATATTCCTACTAGTCTCTACCAGCAACTTAATTTGGTAATTTTTTTAGCTCCCAACCTCAGAGAAAATTGTAAAACTAGGTGTATCTTTTTTATTAATTCATTATTATTCACTATTAATTCATCTGCATCCTAGTCTCCCTGCCACATGCTGAGAAGCTGTGTTGCTGTTCTGCTTGTTCTTCTACCAGTCATCCATTTCTCCAACTCAGTAAATTCAGACAAAGACAAATAATACAGGAAGGAGACTCTCATCAACCATGTGATAATTAATCTTCATAAAATTGTTAAACAGTGAAATTCCCAGCCCATGTAACAGTTCAGCATCTGCCAAAATACGTGTCACTTTCAAAAAGTGATGGGAAAAAAACCACATCATAGGTTTAGTTACAGTTTTACTTAAGTTGGGTTTAGTAGCAGTAAGTTAGAAGTGCACTCATGCTAGTTTACTGTCAAGTAGTTTGTTGGTACATGAAAAACACTTTCACATGCTGCTAAGAGTGTCAGATCCAGTGAAAAGAAACAGTTCCATTTGTTTCCTTCCACTTAACAAATCATGCAAAGCTGACTTTATGGTTTTTTTATGCACTTATAAATGTAATTTTAGAAATTAACTAGCCAGATATTTTTACAGCTATTGAGAGTGAAGAGAAGTCACTTTCTCCCCAGGCAAGGAGGGAGCAGTGAGGGGAGCTGCTGAGGAGCAAGGGTTATTCAGCCACAGGGATGAGCACACAGATTATACTGCTGAGTCCAGACAGAAGGAGGTTGCAAGAACCAATAATTTGAGCTGTGGTGACAGATAGGTCATACCTTTGAGATATTAGCTCAACAGAGATCATATTAGAAATTACAAAGGTCCATCTTAACAATGATGTCTCGGTTATCACCCTGCATAAAAGACAGTGACAACTGTTGTCTGCAGTGATTTAGAAAAATGTAGGATTTTTTAAATGCTCAGATTATTTAAACATGAACTTGTATATTCTACATTTGCTACATGAAAGAAATTTGCAGATTGGTAAATGACATCCTCCAGAACTGTACCTCTATGTGCCATCATTTTCACAAGGTGTCCTAACAATTCTCAAGTGTTCTTCCTTAATTACTGTTTTTAATCAAATTAACATGCTAATGATTTTTTAGAATATGTAACCAGCAATTCCCAGGGCTAGACTGCAAGATAACAATTCTGTTCTCCTGCCAGAAAAGAGTATGAATTGTATGTGTAGTGATTTGTTGCCACCACCTGCACACCCTCTAGAGGTAGGGAAGGCAGCAGCCCTCAGTTCGAAATTAATCCACAGATCCATACTTGGAACAGAACAACCTGCCAAGGTCACATATCCATTACAGTATCCCTCACGTTTAAAGACAAGGCCAAAAGAAAGAACTTTATTACTGAGCCATCTCAAAATACTGACTACAGCAGATACCCTGCGGGGTCATAAGCCATGACTCTGTGATACGCGCTGGACTGTGATGAAGGCAGTCACCAGTTCACTGCAGGATGCTAAATATAGACTGGGAGATGAATGGGCCTCTCTAATATACTGATCCCATTTCCAAAACCAAAATACACTTCAGATCTCTTGACTGACTCTTCTGCAAATTGCTTCCAAATCTTTACAACTGTTCACATTTCAGCCAGGATCACTTTCATTTGAGTCTTACTTCATAAAGATTCTATACTTAAGACGGACAAGAATACAATTTTGTCATGGATTAATAAACCTGAAAAACACAATCAAAATTTTGTAAAATCATATTTCTTAAATAAATGAGCGCTCTGCTAGTAAATTTTATCTTCCAGGTAGAGATCATATCTGAAATGTCACTGTTTTATCTTAACATATCTGAGTTTTCAGTCACTATCCATTACATTATTTAACTCCCAAAGCTGGTGATAAAGGCAAGCCAAAAAAATGCCATGACCTTTCATTGTGGTGAGATAACTTACAGATATGGGCATATGAAAAATCCTGGAGAGCAAAATCATACAAAGGATTTTTCTGAGTAAGTACTTTCCTTCTGACACTAATTGGTGTGGTATTGTGCTCAGTTTGGTACAGTTATTTCAGCTCCAGCTTTCCTATTCATGAACAGCAGCAATAACAACATTTAATCTAATATCAATATACTTTTAGATGTCTTTTATATTTCATGTATATTACTAAGTCAGTTATGGCTTCTAGGAAAAATTCCCTGGACAAGAGTAAGACTGACTGAATCCCTTTCTGCAAAAAAAGTCTCTGAGGACTGCATTTCTCACCAAGTTTCTGAATTCCAGAGGGTATTTCAGATGCATCTCCCCAGGTTTTCCTCCAAGTGTAGATGTAGCCATGCTGGAGGTCAGAGATTGGACTGCATCTTGCTGTCCAGCTGCAGCCCTTCCCATGAAATGACCTGTAAGTGCAGCTAAAAAGTGACCTAAGCTCCAGCAAAGACTAGAACCAAATGGGAATAAACTAGCTGAAGGCTCAGCTTCAGTAAGATTTACATGAATATTTATTAAAGGTAAAGCAATTATGAACACAATCAGGTAGTGAACAAAACTTTCACGTTGTGATATTTCCTCTGATCTGCATACAGGGTCAAGACCTCGATGGAAGAAAAATGTAAAGGTCAATACCATGTTTTATTTACATATAAATCCAGTAAACTGATTCACACTATCACTTCAGCTTTCTCTCTACAGAAAACAGGTAAAAGGGGGGAGAAATATTAAAACCTTATTATTAATAAGAAGACAAACACATTTCTAACCTGAAAGTAATATATAGTATCAGTCAAGTACTGTTACAGTCAAGTAGACATTCATAAATTCTCCTTTGCCCCCATGATTGTGTTCCCACCTAGATAACTTATGCCTCTTCAACACCACAAATGCGCTCCCCATAACTCTCTTCATGTAATATCTCCAAATAGCAAAATCTCATGCAGAGTGCCCATATATAATGTAGGAACATTAAAGATTTCAGATTAGGCCTTCCTCTCTCCCTAGAAAAATTTCTCAAGTAAAACTTAATAAGCTTTATAAAATCTTTCTTATTCAGATGGATTTTTGCCATCATTCCTGAAGGAAAGATAAAGCTTTTATTAATGTTCAGTTTGATGATTTCTAGTAATTACTCTGTAAATACCCAAATCTATTAATAACACTACTAAAAAGTATGTCTACAAGCATTTTCAGGATGAAAGTCAATATTCCTTCCAAAGAGTATTTGTAATTCAGAACCATCATCTGTCTCTTTGTAGCCAACAATAACCTCTCCACTCCAATATCCCACCCAGCAAACAAATTGTTTGCAAAGACAAATCATGAGTTTAGTCAGCAGTCAGTGTGACCTTTCAGGAAGGATAATTCCCTTCCAGACACTATCTCCAACCACTAAATGAAATCTCTATTTTCCAAGCTAAAAGAAAAAGAAATATGTCTGCTTGAGCAAACTGTATTATATAAAATCTGTATTATAAAAATAACACCCCCAGACATTAGCAAAGCTGTTCATCTTTTATTCTGAATTCTGCTTCATTTTCAGTCTGCAGATGTGGTTGGGACATATCAAAGAGAGCAACATGCACAGATCCATCAGCTAGAAGCTGAATAAGTGTAATGGAACTTCCTTGAAGAAGCAACATTTCATTAACATTTCTAGTGAAGAAAAAAGTAAGTGTGGCCAAAGGCACGAGAAAGGCATGTTTAAGTGAGGTGGGGGTTGGTCTCTTCCAAGTAACAAGAAATAGGACTAGAGGAAGTGGCCTTAAGATGTGCCAGGGGAGGTTTAGATTGGATATCAGGAACAATTTCTTCACAGAAAGGATTGTCAAGCATTGGAACAGGCTGCTCAGGGAAGTTATTCACTTCCCATCCCTAGAGGCATTTAAAAGACTTGTGGCAGATACAGAACTCAGGGACATGGTTTTGTGGTGGATTTGGCAGTGTTAGATTTACAGTTGGACTCCATGATCTTAAACGCCTTTCCCAACCTAAATGATTCTGTGATTTGATGCTTCTAAATTCTCAGAACTACATTCAGAAGAGTCTGAGGGACAGGTCTAAGAAAAACCCTCCCCCTGCCAGCATAGGCTCTTCCTTCCTCCCTCCCTGTTGCATAGATACCTGCAAGTAGCTAATTCATACATGGCTTTACATTTCCTGTCATCTACACAGATTCTTCTGCACAGAGCTGCAAAAGCAAGACTGTGCTCCTTCCTGTGGCAATGACTCTTCTGGTACATGTGAATAAACCTGACTCTACAAATAAATATCAAGTGCAGAGAGATGTAAACAGAAAAAGAGATTTCTTTCCTCCTAATGAATTTAGAGACTCCTTCTGACCTCAGTCAGCATAACTTTCTTGGATATAAAAGTTTTTCAAGCTGATGAATTCACTGTGTGATTTTTCTGGAAACATGGCAATTCTTTTTCTCCAGTGCAGGACTACCTGATGGGAAGAGGACATCACCTGCTTACTAGCCTGGCAGTAGAGTGGATATCACACCAGCCTCATCAAGCCAGCTTCAACTGAGCCATCACACGTCATCTCCTGTGACAGGGCTGTTTCACTATTAAAAGGATGCACTTACAGAGACTTTTCTCAAAGAGAGAGTGGCCTATATTTTCAAACTCACTGCCAAGGATCAGTGGCCCTCCATCCCCACTACCTACAGAAATGCATCCAAAACAATATTTCATCTTAATTTTCCCACAAAAGACTCTCTCAAGTATGTCAAGACTCTTACCCATATTCAGAAAGGCCCAGCCGTTACTTTTAAGTTCACCCCTGTCACAAGAGCTGCGAAGGGAAAGATTTGTGCATTTCCTTCTAATGGCTGGTTCTCGGATACCACAGTTATGGATGACCTTAGGCCACATAAAGCAATTAAATTTAATGCCTGAGGAGAAGTTAGATGCTATTTCTGACTGAATGACCTCAGGAGTGTGTGCAAGTGTTCTAATCTGTGACACAAGTGAAATAGGAGGTATCTGAATGTGTTTGGTAGCTTTTTTCTTTCTCAAAGCATAACGTTTTTATCCTCTTGGTTTGGTCATATTTGACTCCTGGCACCATCCGTTCCTTCCATATAGTATCAGGTATGACTACAATAAAAGAATTAAAACTCTACAGAAATCTCAAAAGGCATTAATATGTTTGCTTGGTCAATCACAAATAGAATCACAAAGCAAGAAGGAAGCCAAGACAAACAGGAATATATTGCTTAAATCAAGACGTGGGCAGGTACTGAACTTCCTTTCTTCATTATTTCTAATCAGTTTAAGAGCATGATTCATTTGTTAAACGTCTTTCTCTACAAGTGGGGAGAAAAAGTGAATTACCCATTGAATGCACAATAGAATAATGGAAGGAAGCTGCAGGTACTTCATGCCTTTGAAAATTATTCACTCTTCAAGAAAATGCTTAGAGACATATTTCTGTTCATCTCTGTTAAGGAAAACACACACATTTATGTTTGAAGGTTTTCTTGGATGAAGTCCAAACAGAAAATTTCAGATATGTCTGGCTGGAGGACTGTGTCCACCTCTGAATCACTGGACCAAACTGTATAAAATTAGAAATAATCACATAGTCTTTCAAGCAGAAGACACTGTCTGAGACTACACTTCAGTGCCCCAAATGATGAACGTTTTGCTGAGCTTCCTGTAACGCAATTACACTGTAACTCAGATAGCTATCACAAGATAAATCTAATGCTTAACAGAAAATTGAAAATATTTCTTGATTAGGTGCAGCTGACCTATAAGACAGCCTTTGAACTTTTAATTAATATCCTTAAAGGAAGGTGGAGTTTGCACATGAAAGGGCAACTCCTTAAAATTATTTTGCAATTGATAAACTGTACAGTTCAAGAATTTTCTACTTTAACTGACCTGTGGTGGCAATCCCTTGGGTAATCTACATCTGCTCTCTTACAGGAAATCTGTAAAACCAACTTACAAAAAGAAACAAAAAATCTTGCAGAGAAAACAAGGAGGAAAAAAAAATATTGCAAGTTCCCCCAAACTCAGTGTATTTTATATAACACATGTTTACAAGTGACTCTCAATGCACCAGCATTAATTCAAAAAACTAAGAATGTTTTATTGTGTTAATAAATGCATGCTGTATTGTGTTAATGGTTTGAGAAATAGTTTGGCTGTTAATGTTAATTTCGCATTCATTGTGAAATAAACATCTGCCTTATTTGTAACATAGTAAATTATGTCTACTATGTATACATGTTAAAGATTTTTTGATAGATAGTATTATTTGTGGTTTCTGCTTTGTCTTTTCTACCTGAGAGCAGAAGACCCCATTTTGCTTCAATTAAAATCAGTTGCAAATTTCATTATTTTTCACCACTTCTGTTAATGAAAGTATGAACAATATAAGATTGTTAAACACTTGGCAAATAAGTTTTACCTTTGATTTAATAAGAAATAACTACCTTACCACAGGGAGATTTATTTGCACCATCAGCAGTTTACATTGTCTAATAATAAATAGTAATAAAGAATTCTATTAATTATTATAATATTAATTATAATAATAATTATATTAATTATTATAATTATCTATTATTATTCTATTCTAATAAAGAATAAAAGGTTTTCCTTCTATATATTTTCTCCACAAAAGGAAGATTATTAAAGTAGCAAACCATGTGCCTATCCTTTCCACTGAAACAATTGTGAAAAATTTGACTGCATTTTTATGAGTATTTTTAAGTATATTGATTATGCTTCTTCTCATGAATAGGGAAAACACTATTATTAATTGAATAAACATTGGTATTTCATTTGATGCTAAAAATTATTTGAAATTGTTGCAAAATATTAGTTCAATTGTACTTTCATCCAATTCAGGAAACTTAATTAAGCTACAATCAACAGTAAACCAGAGTGGATAGCTATTAAAAATATGGTCAGACTTGGAGCATGGTAAGAGCATCAAGTTTGAATAGATATCATGACCTATTTCTGATTTTAAAAGTTGAACAACACAGAAACTTTAAAAAGTATCTGGGGAAGAAAGGTCTCTAGATCATTAAGATATTGTTCAGGGCCTACTTTGGAAATCTGTCACACAAATACTCTCTCACAGGCAATTAAAATCTTTATAAATTCTTTCTTTAATTCACTATTCTCCTTTGAGAACACATATTTAATGCCATGCTAGAAATTCATATACCATCCCTCAGAATAGATATGTAATTTTGGGCAGGTTCTTCCATCATATGAGACCATGGAAAGTTTTCCAAGAGTCCACACATCATACAAGACACTCAATAAAAAAGACAAGAAATGCCTCACCAAAGTCTGGCACGCCAAGAAAAAATAGATCTGAGATACGAGCCTCATCCCCACATATAATGCTCATTGCGTGGGTTTTGTGAAAGGAGAAGAAATTAGAGCAGAAAGATAATTATAAAGAAGCCTCTTAACTCATGTCCTGCTTTAAGATAAGGAAGATTCTGCTTGTAAAGGTTGTACATTTATTTGAAACTCAAATACGAACCTACTATCCACCTTCCTAAACACAATTATAATCTCATTTAAGAAATAAACCTTACAACAAATAGAATAAAGTCCACATTCATGAACTTTCCCAGATCCAGGTCTCAGTGACTCTTTCTCAAAAAAAGTCTTTTGCAGTCTTCTTTATAGAAATCTGTGGATCAATTTTGATTTTTATGGAAAATTAGTCACTTCCCCTGGATCACTACTCTTGAGTCAGAAAGTAAGGCCAGTACAAATGAGAAAAATTAGTAGACCAAGCCTCAAAAAAATAAATGTGAATCAGTTATTTTACTAAGGTAAGCATAAACATTCCTGATACTTATCTACTGAAAAACCTGAGGAGGACAATAACTCTCCACAAAAAAAAAAAACCAAACCAAACTAAACCAAACCAAAACCCACAACAACAACAACAAAATAAACAACCCCCCTGTCTTCCAAAAAAGAACCACCCCCAAAAATCACCCAACAAAAACCAAGTGAAAAATAGAAGCTAGATGTTATTTTGTGTCCATGGCAGGGTTCCAGGAGAACTCTGCTGTCCATGAACAACACAGGAAAGAGGAGGAATGAAGCATGGCTGAGCATTTAATCTCCTCTGTCAATTACAAAGCAAGAGGACAAGTGGGTTTAAAGATTGTTACATCTCCACTGCTCTGGTTGGTACACAATGACTGAGATAGAACAAGAAAATACCAGACGTGACCATAAACATCTATGAGTGCAGCTAAGAGCAAAGCAGATACCTGAACCTGGTGCAGAATAATCCCATGTATCCATTCAGGCTGGGAACCCACTGTTTGGGTGGCAGGCCCAGCAGAAAGGGCATTTCTGTGGACCCGGCAGGCTGAGCAAGACAACAGCTTGCTTTCATCAGAAATAAGGCAAGCAGCAAGCAACTGCATTAGAAGACTGGGACTGGCAGGCTGAAAAGGTTTTCTTCTCTACTCAGCATGGCCTCACACTAGGGCAGTCAGCTGTGATCCCTCCCAGGATATGAAGAAGACAGAGAAGATGCTGGAGAGCAACCAAGACACTCAGAAGCCTTGAGCTTTTGTCCTGGAGCAGTTGATGGAGCTGAGCATGTTTGGTCTGACACAAGAGTGATCTAACAGATGACCTAGTAGCAGCCTACATCTACTTGAAGGTAAATCACAATGATCAAGAAGCCAAAGTCTTCTCAGCAGTGACAGAACATATATAAAGGGACAATGACCATAAATTGCCACCTGAGAGGTTCAGGGTGTCTCTTCCATTCTTCCCTTGCTATGTCAACCCCCCCTCTTTTTTCAACAGGCAGGTGTTGCAGACCTATAGGTTGTTCAGCAAGATAGTGGGACCTTAATCCAGTGAAATTTATGACCTGTCTAGACAAAGCCTTCTCACATGACTGGGAAGAGTGTATCTCCCAGCTGGACTGGGTAACTTCCTAAGGTTTCTTCAAAACAATATGTAGGTGAGAAATACGCACATGTATAGAATCGCAGACTGCTTCAAATGCAGCAAATCACTGCAGATTTATACTGAAGGGCATTTAAGTATCCACTTTTATCCACTCATTGTCCCTGAAAGAAAATACTTACTCAGGTTTGTGTGCTGCAGTTAAAGAGTTTTAAATTTTATTTCCTCAGTACTAATAAGACTTGATTTACTACATATTTATGTTGTCAACACTATTATTTGTTAATTGTAAATATCATGTTATTCTTTGTTTTTACAAACATAGAAATATATTGCAACCTTAACAGCACCAGATCCTGACTCTGAAATGGTGCCTGAAAAGATGAAAGCTGTAGAGTTACCCATAGAGCACCTGGAACTAGTTCATTAGGTGCCACAAGATGGAAAAAAATAAAGAGATAAAATAATTTCTCCTATTTTCAATAGTATTAGAAAAAGCAAGTCCTTTGGCTGTTGCACATGATTGGTTTCCTAATCAGAATATGGAACGTCCATTATGATATCAAGGGCAGATGTGATGCAGCTCTGTTAGCTCACATGCAAGGACCTGCTGTTCAATAGCCATCCTGATCATTACTGCACTATATCCTTTCCAGCAGACCTGGAAGGCTAAAATAGCTAGTTAAATCTTTAATGGCATCATTACATTTTTTCCAGAAATAATTTTTCAGTCGTTTTCCATCAATAACACAAAAGACAAGAATTATACCATACAGGCTCCTGCAATTCAACCAACGCTGTATCTTGTCTCCTGCAGTGGCCAATGGGGGATGTCCATGAAAACCTATCAACACAGGCCATCCAAAGTGCTACTGCCCTTGTGCACACATCCAGATGTGTAATTTGGAATTCAGAAGCTTCCAGAGCAAAAGTTGGTAGCTCTGTAAAGAGAAGGACATCCCCACAACAAACGTCAAAGACTTCTGCATGGAATGCATTACAAAGAAGTCAGTAAGAAACAGAAACTTTATTATTCCCAAAATAAATCCAACATGTTAAATTAGGAAACTTATGCAACTAATTATATCCTACCAGAATAAACAGTATCAAAGAGCAGTATTTTTTTTCTGAACATCTCATGCCATCTCATTTTCAGAATGTCAATTAAGAACAAAAATAATACGAAGTCCTTATGATAACTGAAGATGAAACCCAGAGTTAAATTTGCAACAAATCTGGAATTCCCCTTTGATCATTCTAAGGAAATAGCTGCACATTTTTATCACACCAGACAAGCCATAATAAACTGCACCAGCAATAATAGAAAGAAATCCTGTGACATTCAAAGACAATGCTTTTGAAAAGTCACAATATCGTGGCCTTTTAATGTAAGCACACGTGTTAAATATGCACATGGCTCCATGTGTAGGTGATGTGGTGTGGCATAAATATTTAACTAGCAGGAGTTTAAGTTACTGACTCACTACATCCAAATAGTATGAATGTTTTTTTTCTGATTTCATAAGTGTTCATATTTTGGTGCCCCTGAATGATTAAAACCAGAAAAACTGTGGTACCTGAAAAGAAGGTTTGCAAAAACTGGCAGGAAAGATCTTAAATTTTAATAGGGCTTTCTATGTAAAGAACTACTGAGGTGCACAAAAAAGGAGTCAAGAAATATGTCATTTATGGCTCTGCTCCCCAGCACAACTTTACTGAAATCAAAGGCCTTTGCCCAAGAGTAACTTCTTCCCCTAGTTGCAGAAGTTTGCAGAATAGTTGTCTTTTCTAGAATCTGGCAGGTTTGTATTTACAAATAAACTAACCAATTGACTTCTGAATGTAGGTCACAACACTCATTCCTTAGGTGGCTGGCCTATTTTTATCTTATTTAAAAGGGCAAGAAGAAAAAAGAAGAGCTAACTGGGCATACTTCTCAGCTATAAAGTGGTTTTCCCTATGGGAGTGATACATGAAAATATCACTGCAGGAATGTAGCAAATCTTCAATTCCCTAGCTCCTGTTTAAAAAACAAACACGCAAATCTAAACTGCTAGATCAAAGCCTTTAAACCAAAACTCTGTAACCACCCTTGTGTTACTTCAACCTGCATATCAGAGTGAGGTTTCAGGAGACCAATGATCTAGTCAAAAGGTCTCACCCCAGATAGCCCATTCCTGTAACAGAAATAGTACAGAGCTATAACAAGCTCCACTGCAGTCAAGAATAGCTTAGCAGTGGTAGAAGCAGACATCTCCTCCATGTACTTTGTAATGTCTTTGTAACCCTAAGCTACTTGTCTCACGACTTCTTTTTTCAAATAGTTGCGGCTTTTTTATTAGGTTTGGTTTTTAATTCTGTAAGAAAGTCTGTTTTCCAAGATGTAACTATATTTGATCAAGTGGCTGGAAAACATTGGGCCCAAAACACCATAAATATTATCCTATTATCTGACTATGATTAAATCAGAATTATACAAATATATTAAAATAATCTGTAGACTGGCAATAAGGATGGTCAAACTGAAATCCAATGGAACTTCAAATGCACCTTAAACACTGTATCAGTGACAGATACTTTAAGGCAATATTATTACTGGGTTTCTTATACTACAGTAATGTTTCAAGCTCTTTCACACAGATCTGTTCAGATAAAAGATGTAATGTTGGCATTACATTTGCCAAAATTGCCATTTGCAATTAAAAATTAAAACTGGCACTCTGTCTATGCAGGCAATTATCTAAACGCAGCTGGCAATCTTCCTTGTTTACAGCGCTGCTGTGTCATGACTCCACTCCATTTGGAAATTTACCACCTTTTTTTTTTTTTTTTTTAAGGTTTAAACTTGTCAACTGTATCTCCGACTTGAACTTTTCTGGTTTTAAAGATTTCTATCATGAACTCAAACAAAAAGGTCCAAAACTATAATTTGCAGATTTTGTCTGGCAGCTTCAGGCACTGCAGTTAAAGGATTCCTAGTACATATTTTGGTGTTTGTCACAACACTAATTTCCATCCATCTATGCCACAGGAAAACACCTGTAAGAACCCAGACAGCAAAATGTACCAAATAAATGTCCTCCAGGAAGAAAATTTGGGGTTTAAGAGTTGATTTTCAGAATAAAACAGAAATAATGGGAAGATACTCTAAGTGGACAAAAATCCTTTTACTGAATAATATATGGCAATAAGCATATTTCTACTACTTGCTATCTATAGTAATTGTCATCTACTAAATTAATTTATCCACAAAGTATATTAATCAGACTGCCATGTTTTTGGCACCTTTTTATTTACAACTTGCTATTAAAGTAAGATTTGAGGGTTCCCCTACTGCTGGGAGAGAAGCATTTTTTATGCTGTCAAACAGCTTTCAGGGAACAGTTGCTTTTTTAGCCAAGATGCTGCAGCCGCTAGCTTGATTTCCATGACTATCATGGAACAAATACAGTTATTTACAGCGTATTAATTAAATATTCTGATTCGTTTATGATGTATTTCCTGTAGTCAGACATAACAATACCTTGTATTATATCCCCAATAAAATAATGCCTAACTTCCTTCCTCTACAATTGGTCACGTTTTCTCCCATAAATACGATCCATTGTCACGACTCTTTGTCAGACTGTGTTGCACGTTTGCTTAGCCATCCAAAAGGATTTTGAGTAGGGCCTTTCCCCCGAATATTACCAAAACCCGTAAAAACAGGGGATTGCTAATGAACTGAGGAACATGGCTGACCCCAAGGATACTGCCAGCAGTGACAGCCACGGGTCCCCTCGCACAGGTGTCCCTGGCAAGCCTCTTGAAGTTAAAGCAGCACAAGTTTCGCAGCGCGGTGACAGTACCGCTCTCCACTGAGCGATGAGACGGAACATGCATTTCCGTCACGGGCTTTTGCAAGATGAGGGCGACAGGAACCGTCACTTGCTAAGATCAAAAGCTGAGCAGCAACAGGCACCGGCGGAGAAGCCGCCAGCGCGGCGGCCGCTCGCTGCGCCCTGCCTCGGGCGGCCCCCGGCGCTGCCAGCGGCAGGTGGCCGCACCTGGGGCGCAGCATCCCGCGGCGAGCACCCGCGTGGGAAGGCGCTGTCACCCGCGCTCCCTGCGAGGCGGGGACCAGGCGCGCCCGGAAAACACGCTGGAGGCAGAACCGAGCGCTGCGGCTCCGCGGCGGTAACTTTTCAAACCGCGCAGCGCTCGGTAGGACAGGCGCCGCGGGTACCGCTGGCGTACCCACTGCTCGCGGGGAGGACCTGGCAGCTGCCGGCGCCCCTCGCTCCCTCTAACCTCGAGGGCAGCGTGCGGCATCAGCGGGAGCGCCGCGCAGTCTCCCACCGTGCAAGCCGGCCGCCTCGGGCGCCCGGGAGACCGGCGAGCATGTGCTCCCCGCCGGTTCTCTCTGCCGGGTGAACCGAGCTTTCCCTCCATCACCTCCCACACAGGGCTGCGCGGGATTTCCCGCCGCCCGCGGAGAGCCGCGCCGCAGGTGGCAGCGGCTCCCGCGCCTCCGCTGACTCCTCCCGGGCACTTTGGGCGCGACTCGCGGGGTACTCGTCCTCGCCGCGTCCCGGCACGAAGCGATGCCGGGGGAGCGGAGGGGCAGGCGGGGAGGTAGGCGCCGCGCCGTGCGGCGGGGCTCTGCTCAGGACAGGTGCGGGCGGCAGCCCGTGGAACGGACGGGAGGGGTCGGGACAGGACAGGACGGAACGGGACGGAAGGAGAGGGGAGCGGGTCGGTACTCACACGAAGGCGTGATAGACGAAGGCCCATCCGCGAGGTCGCTCCAGCACGTTGTACAGGTAGTTCTGCAGGCGGCGGTACTTGGCGTTCCTGCGGCAGCTCGGTCCGCTGCTGTACGACAGCGGCTTCCCCAGCAGGCTCATGCGGGCGCCGTGCTTCCCGCGGCGGCCCTCCCGCAGCCCGGCGGGGGCGGCCGCGCCGCCGGTGCCCAGGAGCAGCAGGCCGTCGCCGCGGGCCGCCGAGCTCGTCAGCGCCCTGCCCCGGCCCGACTCCACATCCTTCATGCCCGCTGCCGCGCCGCTCTTCACCCAGAGCCCCGCGGAGCCGCCCTCCTCCCCGCCGCCGTGGTTGCGGGGCATGGCATCACCCCGGGCGCCGGAGCGGGCGCCGGGGCCGCGGCGGAGCAGGGCGCGGGCGGCGGCGGCCAGGCACCCCGCGGCTGCAGCCCGCAAGAGGCAGCGGGGGCCGAGGGTCTCCGGGCGGCGCCCGCGGGGCGCGGGGACGCGGGCCACTTTGGGCGCCCGGCGCGGCGGGCCGGCCTGCGGCAGCTTCGCGGGGGCCCCGGCGAGGGAGCGGGCGCCCCCCCGGGCGCGCTCTCCTCCCGGGCGGCGGGGCCCCGCCGCCGGTCCCCGCAGCGCCGCCCGGCGTGGCTCCGCGGCCCGGGACGGGGAGGGCAGCTCTTCCGCGGCTCCGGCGGAGAGGCCGCGGCTCGGCGGTGCCCGCCGCCGCCCGCTCCCTCGCTGCCTCCCGCGTCGTTTGGCCCGGCCGGGCCGGGCAAGCTGTTGCTCTCGCTCCGAGCGGCGGAGAAAGTCGGCGAGGCAGGCGGGCCGGTGGGGGCAGGCGGGGGCAGCGCCGCCGGGCGCCTTCGCGTCCCGGGAAGCGAGAGGCAGAGACGGCGGCGGTGCCCGCGGCTGGGCGGGCGGCGAGCGGCTGGCGGGACGCGGCGCCCGCGTTCTACGCGCGCTCCCGGGAAATGTCCATGTAAGTCCGAGAAAGTAACAAAACTGCCGTAAGTCCCGGCGGCGGCGCGGGGGAGGCTCGGCCGGCGGCGGGACCCCACCGCGGGCAGGGAGCGCGGCCGGCCCGGGCGGGGCAGCGCGGACGAGCCGCCGGGTGTCCCCCCGAGGGGGCGGCGCGGCCCGGCACTCCGCTCCGGCGCTTTCGCCGTGTCCCGGCGAGACAGCAGATCCCAGAGGCAGCGGCGGGCCTGCCCTTCCTGCGGGCTCCCCCACGGCCCCCGTCAGCTCCGGCCCCGACGCGGTGCGGCCGGAGCGCAGCGGTGCCGCCGCTCGGTGCCCGCGTTGCGCCGAGACAGCGATGCTCCCCCTGCCGAGCGCGGCCCTTTTACGCCCCACCGCATCAAGGTGAGCTTGCGGAAAAAAAACACCACCCACCCCGGCACTCGCAGGCGCGGCCGCACGGCGCTGCCCGCCCGGCCGCCGCACCGCGCCCGCTTTGCCCGTGGGTTATCGCCCCTGCTCGGTGGGCGACTCCCGGCTGTCCCCCAGCGCCCGTGCCGCTCCCGGGGCCGCGCCCGTGCCGCTCCCGGGGCCGCAGGTCGGCAGCGCCCGCCGTCTCCCGGGAAGGTCTGGGAGCCCCGCGCTGCCCGGGGGGCAGGACCAGCCACCCCCCGGCACTTCAGCACACACTTCACGAGAAATAGCTGCATGTCACTGGTTTTGGAGCCTGAGCGCCACGATGTGAAAATGTGACACTAATTCCCGAAATGTTAATGAAAAACAGTAAGGTGTATGCTAATGTTAAGCGAAATTCAACAGAAACATTTAGAAATTAAATTTCGGGCCTTTTTCCTTTGTGCTGGCTAGTTGGAGGCCAGGCTCTCAAGCTTTGATTAACACACGGTCTTCAACTCCCAGAAATTAAGAAACTGTAAGACATCTCCTGTTCTAGCAGTGAACATTAACTTGTGCCCTTACTAGTGCAACATGGACGCACCACCAGTACTTGGACACAATACCAGCAATTGGACACATTGCTACAATGTGTCCAATCCCATTCAAGCAGATGCCTTTAAATGACGAGTTTAAACTTCCTGTTCACTACACTTTCTCCTCCACTGCAGGCCACTTTGGACAGGAACTTTCTGACACGTGAAACACAGTGGCCACTCAGACTCGTGACAAGGGATGGCAGAAACAGCACACATGTCAAAACAGATGTTAAGTAGTTGATACAACTATCCACAGAAATCCTATGAATATTTAAGCTTTCCAGTGGCACATATCTACTCTTCTTCCTTTGAATTGTAAATTGTGTCAGTTAATCCTTCATTTACTACTTGTTTGCATTTCCCTGGTTTGATATACGCAAGTGTTTATAATCTTCTTTTTTCTCACCCCTATGTACTCATTTGCAGCTGAAGATGTACAGCATGCCTTTACCATCCAGCCACTACTCCAGAACCATGCTTAGATTTAAATTCTAGTGGCCTTAGTCACTTGATTTGAGGGCTGAATACTCAAATTCTGGAAAGCCAAACTTCCACTGAGAGCACATGGCCCAACCCAGTCAGCTAGGCCACTGTCCCAGGGGAACTAACATTTGAGCTTTGTTTAATTGCTGGGGTGGGCAATGGCACAGCTCACAGCAAGCAGCACATGTGCATCACTGTTGATAGGACTGAGGCTTTAAACTGAGGATTGGGCCAATAAGCTATGAACATCACTGAACTCCAGTTCCACATGTACTTTTTGTGATCCGTTAAGAAATATTGTTATAATTCTGTGCCCTCTAGTGGTGCTTAAAAATCAGCAATTAATTTAAATAATCGTAAGGAAAACAGTCTGTGAGTACAAGTTGAACCAGTATTGAAATGTAGCAATAGATTCCAGAACAACTAAGAAGCTAACAAAAAGTAATACACTTAGTGATGAATTATTTTATTTTTTACAGTGTGTGAGCAAGTGTATTTTCCCATCTGTTATCTGTTACTAAATAAATCCTTTTAAGAGTATGTATCATGAGAAGACATTTATGGTAATTAATCTAATCCCTACTTGTTCATATGTTAGATAACCAGGGCATGATATGCTGGTTGAATGTGGAGGAGATCATTAGCACCCAGGCAGCTGCTGGCCCTCTGGCAGGCAGAAGGGCTGTGCTATGAAACAAAGCTAGTCCTCATCTAAGTATTTATTGCAAAATACAGGTCTGCATTTATAGGACAACAAATTCCCCTGATATTTTTGCTTCAGACTATATAATACCTACAGAGATGAGTCGTGTGAAATTCTAGCATGTCTGCATGGTCCAAGGTCATGCTGGGTTCAGATGTCAGTAAGGGGATCTACTTGACGAAATCTCCAAGGCAAGAACATCCCAAGGAATCTTGACTTCTCAAGGCTGCAGGTACCACGTATCACACCTACAGAGGGACAAGGAGAATGACATGCTAAAGTGAGGCTTTAAAGTCACTTATTACTGTGCTTTATGACAAATGTCAACAGCATATTCTTCCAGAATTTTAAAAAACAGGTTTGAAGATTGCATTGCATTTTCCAAATGTGGACATCAAATGTTACATATTCTGACTTTTGGAAGGATCAGCTGATACATATAATCTTTTTTGATCAGGAATGTCACATATGTTTGGTATTTTTAGGGTTTTTTTCCAATTAGTTACTTTTGATATATTGTCTTACATCAGGGTTTCTGGTTTTATTTTAATTAAAGAGAGGAAGCAATTTAAAAGAGCAGTGGTGGTTGCTTATTCCCTTATTTATAATAAAATATTTTTTTGCTGGAGCATGTACATTTCTAAAACATCTACTAGGGCAATTTTGGGGTTAGCTACGCTAGAATTTCAAGCAAGCCTTCACAATGACTAAGTTTGCAAATGAGCAACAGGAATACTGAAATACACTTGGTTGAATTGTGACACAAGGTAGATACTAATAGAAGAAGGACTTTGTTACAGAGTAAAAACAAAGAGGGAAAGGAAGATCAGCCACATTGGAGGGCACTGGCCAGAGTTCAGGAGGCCCAGTTCACTGCTTTGCTCCATGTTGCCAGGACAGATAGGATCTGGAGCCTATCCACATCAAATCCAAAGTACCTGAGCATATAGTTGCCTCAAGTCACTGACAGATACCTACTGAGCTGATGAAAACCAGCTGAGCATCAATATGCAGCTTGTAATATTTACATGGATTTGAAGAATCTGTCTTTGTGCCTGAGTTACGTATCTGCCACAGGGGGTGGTAGCAATTTTTTTCACAGAGCGAGGGATTGTTAGCATAAATTTATGGAACAGTGTAAGATGCTCAAATGCAGCAAAAGAGGGAACAGTAGAAATCACGTACACACTGTGGCTGTTTGGAGCCAAAAAGCAGGCAGAGTGCAAGCTGGAGGGCCTCTGGAGCAACACCTTGCAAAGGTCGGTTTACTGTGGTATCATGTTTTGAGTTCGAGTTCCTTGTTAATAACCTTTTTCACGTTATATAATACTGGAAAGTATCATGTATGCTCTAGTTTTGCAGCTCTTTGTAAGATTCTTAGCTTTCTGCCTAATTGTATGGAGGAGGGGATACTCATAGCTATTCTTGGTGGCAAGTGTACAAGAGTCAGGAATAAGTTTTCAAAGCACAAAGGTGTTAGGAATAATTCATTTATTATGTCGACCTGTTGTGTGGCCTATAATCCATGGTATGC